>LR737397.1:259738-445298 GCA_902655005.2 Marronus borbonicus
TCAACTATGATATTGGTTGCGCATAATGATTATTTAGGAATACAGAGTGATTTTTTTTAGAGAATCTTTATTCGAACTTTACTATTTTGAAAAAACATGGTTTTTAAAATCCTCAAAATTCCAATTTTAGGGATTTGGTGTCTCGCCATTCGGCCACCGTATAACTTATCGTTATTTGTTCATTTTACGAATACGATTGATATAAATTAAAGTATCTTGCTTTTGACTTTCGATAAAATTTGTGATTTATTTATCGCTTTTATTGTTTACATGCCGTACACAAATAGTGTAGATAAGGACAAAATTGGAAAATTAATGGGGTTCTGGAATTCTAGCTGGAAATTTTAGACTTGTTCGTACAGTTTTTAGAATCAAAAGGAAAAACGAGACAATGAAGGACTTCTGAAAAGGATTTCAATTAATGATCCGTTGAAAATCCGTCTGCGACCTGCATTAAAGCGGTAACATAATTCAATTTTTCCGATGGTATTAGAACTGCTAGATGACTCTTAAAAGGTCACGGACTTGAAAATTGCAGTCCAGCACAGCGAATATTTTTAACGGATGAACATAAAGAAGAAAGGTAAAGAACGCAAAAGTATCGGTAGCCTCCGCACCGCACAAGTTTAATTAATTAATCCGGGGCGGCCTTTTCGAGGATACGAATGATTCACATTCTCAACCGGTGACCGAATGATGTGAGAAACCTCCAAAAAACTAACATGCTTGTCCTATTCCTACTTTCGAAAAAAATATTATTTGCAAGTATGTACTTTTACCGCCTACGTGCCTTAAAACTGAGACGTGCGAAAAAATACGGAGTACGGACAAATAGACGGAAGGGTCTCTTGTTATTGTAGCCTTTAACATAAAACATGTGCAAGGTTTACCCCAATAAATCGAATAGAACTGTGTACCACAATGGCCCGTTTACTCTATTCATCAGATTTTTTTGCTTTTCATGTAAACCGTCTCGTACGCGTCTAATTCTCGCGGCGAAGTTAATTTTTAAATTAATTTTAAGCTTTCTAATTTAATATTATGCCCGGTTTCGTTTATGTGTTGGGCTACAATTGACGAATCTACGCCACAGTCCTTTATTTATCACTTTAAGGAAGAAAGATATGAACATCTTAACGCGTAATAAAGAACTCGTGTGAAGTGTTGTATTTTCAGATGAAAAAATATGTCAATCCTCTAGTGATGCTAAAATATAGACCGCGACGTGTTCAGCTTATAAAACAGAGTGGTCGTTTTTCAGTTAATACCTGGGGTTGGATTGGTTGGCATGCACGTGGCCTTTGCCATAGAATAGAAAGAATATTCAACGTAAATATCTTACAAAAAGTTATTCTCTTCTGCAACGGCCAGAAACAGAAATGATTTGGTGTTTCAACAATGTATGCAGATTGCTGAGAGATTTGGTTTGGCAACAATGACAAAGAAAATCCATTCATAATAATTTTATAGCACAAAATGTAGAAGGACTATATGAAGCAGTATACCTTGATCTTAATTTTTGTACGCGCATAAGTACTAATAATTATTTTAGATTAAATTGGATCCCATTAAATTTGAACTACGTAATTCTCGAAACAGCTTTTAAAGGATTTTCCCATTTCTCCCTTACAGGTTTATGGTTATATTACATAGCAATGTCCTGGCTGTACTGGCGAGAGCTGACAAATTATTTAGACGTACCTCAATTCATACAGGCATTAATGTTGAAGAGGAAACGTCGCAAAGCTATCCAGAAGGACCAACGCGAAAGATTGGGCCATTTGCCCACGAAATTTATGGGAGTCCTCACTCCGCAAACCCGTGGGTTGGCTTCGGCAAATGCTTTGTAATATTAACAACACTATGTACAGTATGATGCTCTGTTTTTATTAATTTATATGTGTAACCACTCAAATAGTTTCATGATATTCGAGATAGATTTTATGTTAAGGGTTGAAATGGATTTTATATATTTAACATATTTATACAATTGAGTCAACATATATAATAAAGGCTGATTATGTATTTGTAATTTTCATATAACGGAAGTGTCTACAATTTTTTTTAGCAGTCATGCTTTAATAACTTTCTTAGAAATAGCTCTTTAGAGATCCTGAAGAAACATACATTCCAGCGTTAGTTATTTTGAGTTTACTGGAGTTTGGGACAGCCAGTAGGATTCTACAGTCGCTTTTAAATGGAATTCAGCTTGCACCTGTTTTATTTATCGGATCTTCTATAAAAGCAAATTGTTCATTTGAGAATTGAGGTGTTGAAAAAACAAAAAGGAAGAATAGAAACACATCCAGCGCAAAATTTGAACTTCTACAGGGCGAACCATCTCTGCAGGACCGGAAAATTATGCATTTGTGAATGGTGATTTTTCAAAACATGTTATAGCTACAGGTATTATTGCGATTTAAGAATCCTCGTTAGATTCTGAAGCAAAATCTAGATGTTAGTGTTTCTTTGATAAAGTCAACATAGAGCCCTAACAACTGGGACAAATCATAACTTTTGGAAAAATACAATCTGAAAGATTATCTTTTTATTTTAGAGACATACAGAGTATATAACAATGTTCCTCGAAAATTAAAAAAAAATACTTTTGAGACCAAAAAAAGAATGATTTTAGGAATTATTAAAATTATATTTTTAACAATCAAAGTTGGTGACAACAAAAGTTTGGGATAATTAGATATAACCACAGCTGATTTCAATGGCCGCCATAATACTAGAGTTTTATAGTAAAACTGTTAATTTATTCCCCAATTCTGGAATGGTTCATTGAGGATTGTTTCCTAAGTGTTGTTTCGTTTTATGCTATCAAGTCTCAATAGAATTAAAAGCTGGACTGGTGGATGGGTGAGACAAACTATTTCTTCGCGGAGTTAGTAGAATGACTTACGTCGCCCTACTCTCCTCTAGGGTATAATTTTCTTGTACTTGTCGACGATGATTCTTAAAGAACTTGTATGTATTTACGTACGCTTACAGTGTCATCTGCAAAAGTTAAGGCGCCCAATTTAATTGCTAAAGTGCATCTCCAAAGCATAATACTTTGTAGAAATTCAGCAGTTTTAACAGAATATTTATGGAATGCTTCTGCTGTATTATTATTGGTTTCTTATGGTCGCCAATGCATACTTATCTTAAATTTTGATTCGTCGCTAAATATTATTTAGTAACGGCTTTTCGGTGATCTATAAGACACACACATGTAAATCAAATTAATGATGGAAGGAATGGAAAGGATGGAAGGAAACACTGTGAACGAATAATATACAATTTCAAAAACTTTGGATCGGTCGAGACAAAAATTACAAAATATAGTTTTTGCAAGTTTATTTTTATAAGGCCTCAAGAGCACGAATTATCTTTGGACAATGTTATCTGGACAGTCGGAGCCAAATTTACAAGAAGTTTAATCGGCACAATTCTCAATACTGGAGAAATTGGAATCCCCACGCAAGACTTCCGGGATAATTCAATGCTTCATCAATACTCGATTGTTTCCTATGGTCATGACTAAAGTTCGTCACTTTCGGTGTGCTTCACGAAATTAGCAGAGACTAGAGTGTTTTTTCGTCTCATGAGGACGGGTTCTCCGAGAGTCGACAAAATAGTCTATGCTAATTACGTGAAGCATACGGAAAGTGAAGAACTTTAGTCATGACTAACTGGGATATCTTCAATATTGGATAACATAATATGTTCTTTTTGGAAGAAAATTATAATATAATATACATTTTCCCAAATATTTCCAAAAATAGGTAGTTGTATTCAACAAATTAAGTTTTGATATTGCTTCTATTTTAAAGTTTTATTGTAATTGCTGGACATGTTACATAATCCTTCAAAAAAATTAATTTGGCCTTTAGTTCTACCCAATGTGGTCAATGGTTTTGCAAAATTTCAATTTTCCAAATAGAAGACTTTCACAGTTATAAAAGTCCAAAAGGTGCCCTCGTCTACCTCTTAAACATTTTCAAAACATGTAAATACCTCAAATATGGTTAGACGTAGCAACTATGTTACTAGCTGCTTTATCAAATAAACCCGTGTTCTATTTAAAATAATAAAATTCAGTGGTACGTGTAGATTTTAGTATATTACTAAGTTCTCAGAATTTTTCTGTTTTCTCTGTCATATATGGACCTAGACTAATTTTCTTTCTTTGTGTTGCGCACAGGCAAGACCTATTTTTTGTTTTAAAATAGAGTCCAGTTAATAACTAGTTAGTGCAAGAATCAAGAAAGTTTAATGATATCTCTTCTTTTCAAAATTCATCAATTGCATTGCATGTCGGCGAATATAATATTACTCACATGGCAAGTACGGTAACCATTCTAACTAAACGTACGTGAACACTTCGATGTAACATCTTCATGGAAGCGAAAGGCATTTTTGGTGTACATTGTACAAAACGTAAGGATGTTGTCGGATTTAATTGGCATGATCAGAATTTAGGGAGCACAAATGAGATGGTGTAAACGAGACGATAACGAATCTAACTTCAAGGTTTCAGTAAAATATTTCATCCTCTTCATCATACAAAATTATGAACATTAATAGACTTGAAGAAACAACATATCTGGTTTTGAGTTGGGTGCAGCTGCGAGCTAAGGCTTTGAAGAAGGGAGATCCAAGCACAATTTACAATTGAAGAACTCCAGCAAATATATGGCTACATAAATTCAAATAAATCTCAAATAAACTCTAATAAATTCAAAAACTTAAGTAAATTTTGTAAGTTCAAAAACATTTTAATTAAATAAATTCATAATTAGCTATCGGATAGAGATTACTTTAGATAATTCTTCAAACTTCAAAAAATTGTCAAAGAGAAATGTATCTTTATTAATTCAATAAGTACTGTAAATTATTTGGCATTAAAAGTTGTTTAATTCTCGTTCAACTTCTCTTTGCAAATTAAAATTAAGTGAAATTCGACACGTTTAACTTTTACCCTTAGAAAGTTTAATTTTTTATTCATCCCATTGCAATATATATAATACAAGATCAGGAAAAGACGTTTCAATAAATAACATTCTCTCTCCTTCCTTGTACAATAAATTTTAATCTTTATTAAGACGTTGCAACCCGTTCCTTTAATGAAGAACCTTGTACAAGTAATGAATTACGTTGTCTCCGTGTTTATCTCTAGCATAAGCTCGGCGGGTTCAAGCGCATCTCTTACGTGAGAGTGTAGTTTATGCGTAGAATTACTACAATAGTCAATACTAATTTGTCATTCGTGAAAAATACAACTGGCCGATCTTAATGTAGCGTAATTATCCTCGCCCGAGGGCTTCGTCCATGTAAATACCAGTAATTATAAAAACGCAGGACACCTTTACCTAGGAATTGTCGATGTGAATAGTTGTATGGGTGAGAAGAATGCTAGATAATTGAATGTGGAGGAGATACGCACACATACGATGCATGCTTACGAAGTGTGTACAACATCCATATTTTTGCTAAACAACTCTTTTTATATCGTATTAAGCTGTTATAATTGGTAAAAACAGCATCAAGATCAGCTAGACGTGGTTCTTTCCTGATTTCTCTAAGGTTACAATGTTGATTCTTTTTAACATATTAAACAACATTATTTTTCAACGTAATCAGTGTGTTCTAATATATTTGTGTTTTTTTTTGAAAAACCTCATAACGTCGTCGTCGCTGTTAAATTAGGTTCCTGGAAGACTCCTTTTCAGTTCTGAAAACCAGGAACTATATCGCGTGAGTATGGTCGAAGCCCCATCAGCTCGAAACCTGCATTTGGGAGGTGGTAGGGATCCTCGAGGTTACCATTCCTTGCTTCGTTGTTTAGATTCGGGGTCGAAGTGATGAATCCACTTTTCGCAAATTATAACAAAGAGACCCAGAATCTTTTTTGAATGGATGTCAAAGTTGCTCTTAAAGTGGTTCGGGTTTGCTTGGGCGTCAACATTTGGGGCACCCATCTTGCAGATACCTTATGAAGTCTCAAATAGTCATGATTGTTTCTATTAAACATGTAGTAGTTAGCCGACTATTCTTATTGTTAACTGCGCACAGTTTGCGGTCGATTATCGCTTTTCGCATGCTCGCAGCTACATCGAAACTACCGAAACAGTTTCTTCATAAACTGATACGAAGAAGCATCGTTAAAGTACGCTAATTATATCTTCATAAATTTGTTGTGACGTCCAGCCTCTGCAGATTCGCAAAAGATCCTTTTATCTCAATTTTTTAAATCTTTGCGCAGCTTATATTTTAAGTTAAAACAATTTGTTAACAAATAGCTGCAAAAACCAATATTGTCTCTTTTTTTTTGATAGAAAAAGAATATTCTAAACAAAACGCAAACTAGTAAAATTAGTTAGTTTGCTCTTTTATAAAGCTAAATGGAAGTGTTATCTGTGGATAGTCACTACTAAACTAAATATGCGTGATATTGCTGCAAGGAAATGCTTTTTTTAATGCTGGCAGGCAGGTGATTGTAGAGCTTCATCGACTGAATATACTAGCCAATGTAGCCTGCGGAATCTTCAGGGGAAGTTTCTCATTGCAACTTATACCATACGCATGTAGCGCCTGAGATGATAGGAAGAGGTTGAAGTTCTTCCTCACAAAAAAAGGACGCTCAATGATAAAAATGCATGGTGTGGTAAATACGTCCATAGCTTGAGAAATATTTACAAATGTATTCGTTCCGTGCACACCTTCTTTTGCAAGATGTTGCAGCCGAAAGATCTTGAATTTTCCTAGAATATGATGCCATACCGTGTTCTAGCGTCAACATAAGCATAATAGTCGAATTGTGCTGCCTCTACATCAACCCGGAAACAAAACAACAATCAACCCAAACGGTTTTCCAAAATGAATCGAATCAAATAAAAGTTATTGGTTCTCGAAGAATTTTTAAGGAAATGATTGCTTGTTTTTTTTCGTTATACTTGGACAGGTCGCAAGCATTGCTTCCCATGATCGAAGAACATTTAACGCTAACAGTTAATTGATTATTTGAAGGAGAAAAACATCTCATTGCTCGTATTCATCTCATTTATTACCTAACAACTTCTTTTTGTTCCAGAATCTAATGTATAGCGACTTTTATCACCTCAAGAATCCTTTAAAGACCATGTTTTGGAGACAAAAATTGTTGGGAATTTGCTCGAGCAAGTAAATCTTGATGGTGAAATTATTTTCTTTCATTGATTGTTAATTCTGAAAAGGTATCCCTCTTATTCTTGTTTTGTAAGCGTAGGTTTCTTTGTTTTCTGTTAATCTACAATTGGCTTTTATTAGCCTGGTATCTATTTCTTGTGTTAATAGCAGGATTTTCGTTTTCATATGTTGGTTTCTCTCCAATTCTTGCGTTTCTCCATGTATCTCCGTTATAGCTCTTCATATGTCAGTGCTGCATGTACAATACTTTTATCTTATTTTATTATATCTGTAGTCTTTTTTCCTTTTGTTAAGATGTTCACGAACTAACAGAGAAAAAGACATAATTTCCAAAGAATTAATAAGTTTCTATCTCTTCCAAGAATATACACACGAGAACATCCTAGCGAAACGTATTTAAGCATATATGCTGATGTGATGAAGCTCATTACCGTCCGTTCATAAGTGTATTAAGTTAAGGAAAGATGTGACCTTGGCCTTGCGCACCGTAACAGGCATTGAATACAGCACATGCGCCATAGAACCACTATTTCCGTAATAGTATCGGTTTACGTTACGTTGAGATAACTGTAATACGCCAATGAACTAGCGTACGCAAAGCTGGTTAGCGAAATTTCTGAATGAAATTTTGCAGAGTGCAAAATTAGGGCGGTATGTAATGGAGAAAATGCATTTAAGGAAGAAGACGATGCTTTTGGACGTCTATCACCATAAACGAATTTATTTTATTGTTATCGAACTATTTTTTTGTTTGTCTTATTAGTGCTAATACGAAGTTAAGGAGAATTGATGTATGTAGAGAAAGGTTTTAGTATTTCAAAAGAAAAAAAAAAACGATTTAGAAGCTGAAGATGAAATGTTCCCAATTAAAACAATATTTATTATGAACACGATTTTCGAGATTAATGGGAGAAAATGAGAAGAATAAAAGCTACGGAGAAGAGCAAGAGTAACTTAAATTTTTATTATTTAATAAAAGTAAACGTGTACCGCCTAGTAGGTTAATTGTTGAAGAATTGTCAAGTTTATTTAATTCACGTCTATCTAATTACTAATTGTAAGGCCAAAAATGGAGCATTTAAATGAAAAGGAGCGTATTGAAATTTTAACGATGATCGAGTTTGGCAACTCATAAAGAAGAGTGTCTTATTTTTAATGATTTTCATTCCGAAAGGAATTTTATAACACGTTCAGCTGTTACTAGAACATTAAAACGTTTTAGTTTGACTGGGACGGTTCAAAATTTGCCAAGAACTGGAAGATAGTTGGTGGCAACTTGCAAAGGTATTAATGTAATGTAATGTGATGTTTATTTTGTCGTTAGTTTAAGAAAAAACAGAGACATCGCCAAGTACAAAAGGTAAAATCTAAGTTAAATAATGATACACAAAATAATAAAATAATAAAAGATAAAGATATAAATAAAACTTTAGTGTAAATAAAATATTTGTATAAATAAAAAGTTTAAAGAAGTAAACTTATATGTGGACAAAATACAACATGAAATAAGTAAACGGTAATGACGAAGAAATAAGTGAGAAACTCGGCCACAATATAAAACAATTTGTCACGCAGATATACCCTGAATTTACTTTTAAACTGGCGAAGTGTTACGCAGGCTTTGAGATCATGTGGAAGCCTGTTGTAATATTGAATGGCTCTATAGTGAGGATTCCCCTCAAATAGAGTTGTCTTATGTCGAGGTACGTTCAAATTACGCGAGCTACGAGTGGCCATTGCATCATACACATCTCGGTTAAGGATAAATTTTCGCTCGTTTTTCTTGAAGAACAGTAAGATTTCCAGAATGTATAATGAGGGTAGAGGGAGTATATTTAATTGCCTAAAGCAAGGCCTGTATGAGGTTACTTGAAAAACGCCCACCATACACCTCACAACCTTCTTCTGAAGGACAAATAAGTCATTGGCCTTCTTTGAAGAACCCCAGAAGATTAGGCCGTATCGCATCCTTGATTCGATATAAGCGAAGTAAAACATTAGAGAAAACATTGCTATTGAATTAGAACAAACATCTCAAACTCCTATCTTGACTACACCGTGCTGTAAGTCGGCATCCTGTAAAAAAATATTTGAAAGAGGAAAGTTCCATCCGTATAAAGGAATAATTGACGATAATTTTATTAGACGGCTGAAGAATTATGGAAATTTGTAATGTAAACTAATGTGGTATATGTCGGTTAATTTTCATTCGTCAAATGAAATACAACAATAGCGAGTCCGTTGATTTAATACAGTTTACCTCTGAGGTACAGAATTGTACCCAGAACGATAATAGCAACATCGTATAATTTTTCAACACCTCGATAGAAACTTGGTCGAGACTGGATTATTTATCAAGCCACGTCTACGTGTCTATGTTAACAGAAATTTGAATAAAAATCAACGGAATATTTTATAAATTGTAAAAATAGAAGGTTTGTTTCTGCAAAGTTTATGTCTTTTAGCTGAGCATGATGTACAATCTAATTATTATTAGAACATCAACGTATACTACAGCCTGGAAAAGTAGCAACATTGTGCCACCGTTTAAGGGTTGGCGATCGGGCTAATTTTATGAATTATCCACCTATAAACATTTTAACGAGCTTTGCCAATGTATTTGAACATATTTTATATAACAATATTTACTTTAATGTTGAGCCATACCTACCTAAACATTACCAAACACATCTGTATGGTGCTTGACCAGCGGAGACAAGTCGATATAATCTACGCTAACATTACTAAAGGATTTGCTAGTATTAACCACTTTACCAATTTACTTTGTGCTAAATTAGAAGTTATGGGCTTTTCCCTTTTGTTGCCGGGGTTGATTGTTTCTTATCGCAATAACAGGAGCGCTATTATCTTTTACAGTGGGTACTTATTTGTTGAATTCAAAATGTCGCCTGGGGTACCACACGGTTTTAATCTTTGACCATTGTTGTTCGATATTTTTTTCAATGATTTGCTCGATAAGTTGCAAGGTGAGTTCTTAGCATATGATAATAATAATTAGGCAATTAGACATTAAAACTTTATTGCCTTCACATGTTGTCAATGAGTTTCGCGATGGATTGAACATTTTCAAAAGTTATTGGTTTTAGTAAAACTTTCCAAAAGGTTAAATGAAATAACAGTTAGAAATTGGCTAGTTTGCATAGCCTTTTGCCTGAAGGCAGATAATTCAAAACGGTTCAAAAACATATCAACCAACACATCAGATTTTCTTTCACTCGGGCCCAAGTTTGAAGTGTCTGTTGCTAGGGGAGGCTTCAATATTGGGGGTATTATTGCTGAAATTCCTGATGATGTTGCCAGTGTCATGCGCGCTAATTTAACTGTTTTAGCAGCACTAAATGATAGCGGCAATAGTTTTTTTCAAACAATTACCAGCAAGAACTCCTACCCGCCATATTTGTTTCAAAATTCAACTTTTTTATTTGCTAAAAGAATACAAGAGGTTATGTATAATTTATCCATATATACACGGTGTTCACGGATTTGGTGCACAAGGGGAAAACCTTTTTTATTCTACATTTTATGAAAAAAAGTTATTCTTTACGTAAGTTTTTGCTTACCACTAGAAATCATACTAAAATGCACTAATTACCTTCTGTATGCATATAAACGTTGAAAACGTGTTTGCTTACTTTCAAAAATTAAACTAAGTTCAAATTATTGTTGATAATCGTATTGCCTTGAAATTCTGTTAACATCTAATGATTTGCCTATTTCAAATTTAAGTGACACGACATTTGCAGTCACGAACAATTACAATTATGCTAACATTGCAACAACGAATTTGTTTGATTAAATGTTATGAAGTTGGTGATATTTCATATCGAACAGCGATCAACAAATTCCCCGGCATTAATATCGCTATTAATTCTTTGAAAAAACTTGTTAAGAAATTTGATGAAACTGGCTCTGTTGTTAGTAAGAAGAAAACAAAGAAACAATACGATGAAGATACTGTTCTAGCTATGGGATCTGTATTAGAAGATTCAAAAGTATCACTACGTATGAGAGCGGCGGAGTTGGGCGTAAGCAAGAGCTTACTGCAAAAAGTCTAAGAAAAACAAGATTCACCCACTCAAACCCAAATTTATTCATACTCTGGAATTACTACATATAAATCAAGCATTTTCACAAATAAAAAAGTCACAAGAGCTTTTAAAAATTGCACATTTTAAGAAAATGCTCTGTATCTCTTATATTAAGGAAGATATAAAAATAGGGATGTCTCCAATCGACTTCTCTTTAAAATCATTTTTGTTAAATTTTTGTCTAACTCCTTTAGAAATATAAGTTCCCTATTAAAAGTATCGAATTTGGCCCACCTTGTACGTTCGATCATCCATCACACATCGTGGTGAATGGGCCTGTGCAGTCAATGTGAACTTTGATAACTTTATCGATTTTTAATTATCGAATAAATCAAACAAGGAAGCGCCTTCAGAATGCATTCTATATAAACAAGAATTTATCTAAGCACTGAATTTTTCGACATATGAAATTAAAACACCTACGTGTACATAACTGCTTACAGATTATGTATGCATGTATTTGTTTATTTTTATCACGCTGTTTACCGATGTACATGTTTATTTTAGATGTGTATTTTGCTTCACATACATTCATTTTCTTTTTGAGGTACATATTTACCTGAGAGAATGAATTTAGTGACTATAGTCATTAGATTTGTTTTGCTAATATGGTTGTAAATAAATTATTTTCGGGGAAATTGAAATCATGTCTTAAAACAGATTTAAACAACAACATTTAACAGTGATTTAAAAAATTACTAAACACAATAGTTGATAGTATTTTCGATGACTGAAATAATTGTCTGGGATTGTTAGAGGTATTTCTTAGTATAAGTTGGTAACAGATGAAAAGACACGTTAAAAATATAAAAATGTTAAGCGGAAAATTAACAAACATAGATATAAATGTACATTTTTCAATTCGTTGGACGATAAACATAAGAGTATCCTGAAAGATTGATGTCTTGCGTGAAGATGGCAACAGATGCCAACAATAGCTTCTTCTATTTCTAGTATTGCGAACGAAAACAAAGTGTTTCCAAGATGTAGAAGGTGCATCAAGGAAGTGGCGTTTTACAGCAACTGTTTCATTCTTAATTTTTGAGATAAACATCCTGACTAAAAGTTATAATTTTCTTTTTGTTGTCTTGTCATAATCTCAAGAGCCCTCTTGTGTGCGTGCAGAACGTTCCGTGGCTTTGCTAGCGCCTAACTCTGCACAGTTAAATACTAAAATGAATGTATTTTAAGTTTCTAGGCGTATTAAGGTAAATGCAGTTACGAGGGTGTTGGTAAATAGGCCTCAAAGTTATAGATCGTTGACATCAAAACTATTGAATCTAATTACATCATTTCTTTACATGCATTCTCACCAATTTCTCAAATAAGATCATAAAGTAGAAATTACTTTAATGCCTGATCCTATTATGGAAGAGCACGTCTGTAGAGTACTGAAGAAAGAAAATACTTTTCGATGAGCCATGTTCAAAAATAGAAGAATAGGATAGAGGCCTTAGAGCCTTTAAGGTTCCATTCGGGAGATGTGTATGACGCCTTGCAAAGCATTTATGAAAACCAAGGAATTGATAATTTAATAAGAGACGAGGCCTCGGGTTTATTCAATTGTATTAAGCAATTTAAGCTTTTGTATTAATTAGTTATTTGGTATAAAATACTAATTTGCATTAAACCAATGCATCTGCACTTGATCCTTTCTAAAACTGCGAAAGATTCTTTAAGAATCATCAAACGCATATGTCCTTCAATGAATGCAAAGGAAATTGCTATCGAAATTAAGATTGAGGCTAACTTTGAATCAACAATAACACATCACGAGAAGAAAAGAAGTAGCTTCTCATACGAAGCACGAGTTGAACCGATCAAAGATCCAAAAGGAAGATATAAGGTTCTTTTTATTTTAAAATTAATCAAGGAGTAAATGAACTAGATGCTAGATTTGAACCATACGTACGTTAATAACAAAGTTAAATGTTGCCCGAAACCTTAGTATTGCCTAAAGAATATTGGTAACTAAGCCAATAATTGTAGCAATTGGGGAAAAGGAATTTCTCTTTAAAAACTTAAAGTTAGTTAAGAACTTTTTTAGGCCGGGGCGATTTAACTGCGAGAGCGAGCGCTGGTTTGATGGTTGCAAAGGTTGCATGTATTATTTGTGTATGAAGGGGAACTTATTTATTTAATAAAGTTATTTTTGTGTTTTGCTTCGAGAGCTGACCAAATCAGAAAATATCTTACCCTTCTAATGGTAGCAATTGGTCCTTCCTCTTCACAATGAGGATGTACTGAAGCAGACGATTCTACCGGCATCTGTTCTTCAAATCAGGAGAATGGAGCACCATAAACGTATGATTTCTTCTATAGTAAACCTTATTTTGTGCCGAATGAAATGAATTACTGGATTAGTGGTTGATACAGTTACTTCTTACCTTACCAAATATGATTTTGCACCTACAACTTTAAATAAAGTAACTCGCGCCAGATTCTAATTCAAATTGATAAACAGGCAGACTAAACAATACGGAACGGCCTTCTACGTTGTTATCCGTGAATATTATTGTTGTGTAAACGCAAAATCCGCGTCTTTATACACATAAAGCATGTACGGAGTGAAGCACGCGCTACTTTGCGTAATTAATATACGGTCACTAATCATCCTGAAAGTTTTTTCGGACCAGAAGTGCAGTCTCACGTTTTCTTCGTCAATTACACAATACGTACAAATTACGTTCGCTATTCATCATCCAATTATACTATTGAAAGGCGCACGTAGCTGTAAATATCAGCTTAAGCCTCGACAAAGCACATTCGCAGTTTTTTTCTTTCTTATTTCTTTCACCGGCATGTAAGACAAAAATATTTGCACAGTGGTTAGCAAGTTTTATGAGAGTACGAAAATATAGCGTTAAAGGTGTAAAGTAAAGTGCAATAAATATTTATTTGTTTATAGGATAAGTGGAAATATACAGAAGAAGAAAGGTTGTATCTTGTAGAAATACATTTTACGTTAATTCAGAAAATTCGGTATTCAGCAGGCAGGGGGTCTACGTGGCTCACGGTTACCCTTTCGAAAAAGTCCTTCCATTATCCAACTTTGCCATTATTTCTTAAAATTAAGCATACAACGATGCTAGGCCCCACGTTTGGCACCAAATTGCGAGAGCGCTGATTGCAAACTAAATAAAATTTAAAAGAAATGACTGCTTTTGAAATGCTCATTTTAATATTTCGTAGTACGTAGCTGTCTCAAGTCGTGATGTTGTCACGCAGCAATAAATCAAAGAATTGAGTTCTATTACAAAGAAAAGGGAAGTATGTATGAGATTACAGTGAATAGCAAGAAATATAAAATATACAAAAACAAGATTTATACTCAAGATGGGGTTCCCGAGAGTAGAATAAAATGAGTATTAAATAACTAAAATTTACAACAAACGAATATATGTAGCTTAAACGACTCAATCCAATAGGTTTGAAATAAATGTAAATACAAGAATAAACCAAAGAAAATGGAAAGGGAAAGTGTCTTCTCGCTTCCATGGTGGAGGTCACCAGCTTCATTTTATTCTTCATTAAAAGCTACTATTTGCGGTTAATGGTGGTTAATGCCCTTGTGTCATGGGGCACCTAACGTAAATACTAGGTGATTTTTTTTTACTTCATCCGTGACTCTTCTGGCCGCGATATATATTTCCTTCACTGAGATAAAGGGGATTATTTCCCCTTTGCTTTATTTTTTTGGCCAGTTGAGGTTTGATGCAGTCAACCATCGATGCTTAGACGCTGGTCGCACGTCCTATCGCCTTGGCCGCTGGGAGATTTTTTTTTTAACGCTCTGGTGGATGACATCATCTTATTCCTGAATTGACGTGTGTTACACTAATCACAATGCGAATTTGATATTAACGCATTTACACATAGATCTTGAAACATTAGCGTGTACTACATATACTGCAATGTTTTTCGTGGGGAAAATTTTAAGAAGAATTTTCCCATTTAAAATGTATTGTTATCGAAATAGATCCCAAAAGTAATAATGTTCACTGTAGCATGATGCAGGGACGTAACTGATGATGAAATTCTATGATCTTTGAAGACATTCTTGACCACATTCAACACTACGACATGACACTGAGAATTTTGATGAGAACAGACCGAAAGATTTTTAATTGACGAAATTAACTTTTTATACGACTGACGTTTAGTAAACTGGAACTTGCTCGTAGAAAGATATGACATTATTTTACAAAGAGACTCTGAAATAGAAAAGCAGTCTTTCCCACAATTGTCTGTTGGCTGGACTTATATTTATTTTATTTCTACGTTATTTGGCTAAAAAAAGGAATTTTCTTCAAGGAATCGGGCTCTCTACTACTAGTTGGATCCTTATAATCGATAGGCGGACAATGTAAAATGCCAAGGAGAGATGTGGGGGTGGCGTTGAATTATAATCTCGTAGGCTTTTCGTTGTAACATTACAATACAGTGTATTCTCGAATAGTGTTGAAAATTCATCAATAATTCGAATATAAATTTAATTTACTAACAATCTGTACATTTGATCTGTTTTTTTTTTCACGGTAAGCCAATTTCCTTAAGAAGCACAATTTTTTATAAAAAAGTAGCGTTTTGTAGTAAAATTATTAAGAAAGATTTTTTTTCTGTTGTCAGCTCCATCCGACAACGCACTACATATGTAATTAACAGAAAAATTGATTATGATTGCTCAATAAAACTTGTTCATATAATACATCCGGATTCTTGACTTTCCCCCAATGAAATTCGCTTTAATTGTGATAAAAGTTAACTGTTAAAAACAAAGATAAGTTTAATGTTTATCAAGATACTCATTATATAGTTATATATTTTCAAAAATTAGGCAAGGCCTTTAGAGCAATTGATTAATAATTTTGAGCCTCAATTTGACATTTTTAGTAGTAAATAAGGTATTGCCTAAGGTAGCTTTTGCAATGGATGACAAACGGAGAAGCTTTCTGAAAAGCTCCATAATTTTTTTCCACTACTTTCGAATGGATTTTGCAATCCTATAATTAATACTTCACTGTCATTTTGTACTGTAGACTGCAGACCGAAACTAACGAATATATTAGAAAAAACATTGCCATTGAATTAGAAGGAACACTTCACACTTTTACCACCAACTTTGGCGCTAGACCATGGTATATTTTATGGTTCTTGTAGGGAACATATTGAAAAGAAAAAAGTATCATCTGTATAGAGAACACTTGATTCAAGAATTATCAGATGATGATTTTGACCGGCAGTTGGAGTTTTGCGAAGGAATGGTGAGAATCTGATATTGACGAACATTTTGCAGCTAATGTGATATTTTCTGACGAGGCAATAAAAAGTTACTTCGTCAGAAATGGAACAGTTAATTGCCATAATTTAATGTATCGGTCTAATGAGAATCCTCACAGACCATGGGCAAAATTGTTGGTTTCAATAGGATGGAGCGCCTTCCATCTACGATAGACCAGCTAAGAATATTTTGGATACTACTTTTCCAAATCGACGCATTGGACGTAGAAGATTCATCGAGTGGCTTGCACGTTTTCCAGACCTTTTCATTTAAGATCGTTTCAAATGACGTGTTTAGGTTAGACGACCAACTACTTTGCAGGAATTGAGATAAAGAATAATCGTCCAATGCGAATTAAACGATAGAGAAGCCTTGGAAAACGTAACTCAGGAATTTCTTAACAGGCTTACAGTTTGAACATGTGAAATGATTTTCTTTACGTAGCATGATTCCCATTTTGTCAATAATAAAATTAATTGCTCAGTAAACGTGAAGTGCTTTATCTTTTAATGAATCCGAAGAAAGAAGGTCTATTATAATCTGCAAGTATATACAGGGATGTCCTAACAATGATCAATAATGGTAGGAGAATGTCCCATTTAAACAAGAACAGTTAAGGGTATTTCCGGTTACACCGGAAGTATAGTAACAAAGAATTTTGTATAATGCAAACTGAGATATGAGAATAATTGTATTAAAAAATTGCGTTTACGGTGTAAATAAATAAATAATGTTTGCAGTTCTGAGAGTGCGATCAAAAATGATATAAAGTCGCTTACCATCAGCTTCAGTTATTTTTAGTTTATAAAATAACGAGCAACTTTTGGGAATTTCTAAGTAATTCCAAATGAGGCCGCCTTTTACGCAGCCGTCACCCGTCTTTTCTTCCTTGAAATTAGTTAACCTTGTGTAAGTGTGTCTTTCTACTCTACTACTTTAGTCTTCGCTTAATTCGGTTAGAGAATATAATAAGGAACTTTGTAAACATTTTTAGATTATGCATTGGCAAACAATTGACTCATCCTACTAAGTACATCAAAAATTCACCAGACATAATGCGTACTATACTGTATTCGTGCACATTATTTGCGAAAATGCGATGCTCGTAATCCTACACTAGAGAAACTTGTTCAAATAAACCGTAGCAGTTTATTTATAAAATAGCGTTCCATCTAACTGAAAATACATTTCCTGGCAACATACACACGTAACGTCTGTGTATGCAAAGTCGCTCTATTTACTATTGTAGAACGTACGAAAGGCGTTGATAGTATAGTAGTGAAAATTTCGAAGCTACATAGTATTACGATTTGGCGTTTAATTGCTTCACAGACATTATACTAAACATGTGAATGTACACTCGCGTGCATATGAATCCGGACGACAATATTCTTCTTAAACAATACCTGGAAGTGTGTAAATAAGATATCGAAGAGGTAATAATAATAATAATAACAATAATAATACACATTTATTTCGAATAGTAACATAATAGATGCTAACGAAACACGTCACAGATACAAGAAATCAACAAAGAAAGTACACTACATATACATACCGATAAACATATAAGCCATTACATAGTTGCCTTAAAGTAATCATTAATGGAATAGCAATTGACATTTAAAAGATAACGCTTTACCTGTCTTTGGAAAGTTTAAAAATTATTAAGGTGTTTGATGCTAGCAGGCAATTTATTATAAAACTAGCAGCCCGTGAAGTTCAAATATCTCTGAAAGTGGTCATTCTGCGTTTGGGTGGTAGCAGATAATTCATATTTCTTGTGTTGTGTAAATGTGATGAGTTGGTGGTAAACTCATCGCGGTATTTATAAACAAAACATAGCACTTCATAGATATACGAATCATAAAAGGTCAGGATACTGTATTCTTTAAAGGCATCTCTACATGAACTTCTCCAGCTGAGTCCTGCTAGCAATCTAATGGCTCTCTTTTGTAAAATAAAGACTCTAGAGGCATTAGTGCTCATTCCCCAATGAATGACTGCATAAGGCATTCGAGAATAAAAGTTAGAACAGTAGAACCTTTTAAAGATATCAAAACCACAACTCCTCCGCAAATTATATAATGCATAACAGGCTCGTGACAACTCGCTACATAGAGCGTCTACATGGTTTGCCCAATTAACGCATTCATCGACCAATACGCCGAATAATCTTGTCGACTGAGTGAACTGGGTAAGTTGGTTATTTAAGGGAAAACCGGATATGTTATATCTCCTTCTGTTAAATAAAAGAATTTCTGTTTTATCCGAATTTAGTTTCAATTGATTTTTATACATCCAATCTTGAACAGCAATAAAAATGCTATTCACTTGTTGCAACAGCTCTCTGAGATTAGTTGAAGTAACAACGATGCTAATATCGTCTGCATACAGAGTTAAATTTAATTCCAGGCTTAATGAAATTGGTAAATCATTCATATAGATCACAAATAAAGTTGGCCCGAGGATAGATCCTTGTGGCACCCCTCTGGCAACACTACATCCATCCGAACGAACACCGTCACAAACGACTCGCTGCTGGCGATCAGTTAAATATGATTTAAACCATTTAATAAGATAAACTAGAAAGTGGAAACATTTTATATTTAGAAACTTTTCTTCCACTATTACTTATATATTCCAAGGCGTTTTAAATATTCTATCCCAAAGCTAAATAAAGAATTTTGCCAAATGTAACTTCCACCATGCAGGTCACTTCTCAGTGTGTGAGCTTAGATATTATTTCTGCGTGCAGAAGTCCAACA
Source organism: Marronus borbonicus (assembly GCA_902655005.2). Taxonomy (NCBI): domain Eukaryota; kingdom Metazoa; phylum Arthropoda; class Insecta; order Coleoptera; family Scarabaeidae; genus Marronus; species Marronus borbonicus. Next base: position 279,073 of record LR737397.1, read on the forward strand.
AGTTAAGTATTCGTTACTACTCAACCCAGTGTTTGAATTAATTGAAAGATTTCAATTTTACAATATTCGGTAAGTAAAGCAACAAATAAGATGGACCTTCTGATGTCGAACAGGCAACTAACTTCATTCGCACAAGACACTTAACACAGGCGATTGCAATGTTCGTTGTACGAGGGGAGCTCGATAATTACCTGACCTCGGAAAGAAACGGCGTTGTTAGAATTGAAATAACCCTATCTTTCGTAATAGTAACCCTTGACGAGAGTCCTACCGAGTTTTCAAACAGATACGCCAATTAATTTGTTAATGACAGCCATTTAAAGCAGCTTTTGCGATTTAACAAGCGTGGTAAAAAGTGGAACATAGAGCACTGATTAAATATTTGTTTTTGAAAAAGAAAGCGAATGATGAGATAAAAGTGGAACTCAGTGAAGTTTATGACGACTCTGCACCTTCGTTATCGGCCATAAAATATTGGACAGTGGCCGTACGACCACATTTGATGAACAACGTTCAGGTCATCCAAATGAGGCCAGCACATGAGAAATGATTGGAAAAATTTACGATATAGTAATGAGTGCTCGGAGGTTGAAAGTGCGCGAGATTGGTGAGGTTGTGTGCATCTCACTTGATTTACGATTCCGAGTGATTTTTGGCGTCAAAACATGGATTCATCATAGCACACCAGAGACCAAAAAACAGGTCAGATAGCGGGTTTTTCGTGGCTAACCGATGCCAAAGAAGGCTAAAGTGGCTTTAGCGGCCAACAAGCATTTTGGGATGTATGCGGCATAATCATAAGACCAAAACAATTAATGGAGGGTATTATGCCAACATAATTGGATTGTTTCAACAATGTTGTGAAAGGAAAACGTTCGCAATTGGCGAAGAAAAGAGCGTCGTGACCATGGCAAAATTTTATGAGTTGGGATACGAACCCACAATATTCGACAGATTTAGCTCGCGGTGGTTATTTCTTATTTTCGAAAATGAAAAAAATGGCTGGGCAGAAAAAGATTTGGCTCAGATGATGAAGTGACTGCCGAAACAAACACCTATCTTGCAGGTTTGGAGAAATCGTATATTTTAGATGGAATACAAAAGATACTTTGCGCTAAGTGTAAGGAGACTATGCTGAAAAATCAAATAAACGCTTCTCATACTTGGCGAATATACAAAATGTTAACCTATATTTGTATTTGTACGATCAAGTAATGTATCAAGCAAAATTATATTAAAATGCCTCTTGCGTTCCTTTTTCTGAAAATAATTTTCACGTTTATGTTCGTCTGGTAAACTCGTGCTCTATACGTTAATTTTCACGTGAACTCTCCTCGTATATATGAGCATAATAGGACAATCATCCATACATTTTTACGCGGCTAGTACACTCCCGCTTCTACCTGATACCTATTACGTATCTCTTCATTACTTAAACTTCAAACTTTGTCTCGACAGTCTAAGATCATCAAGTCTGTATGTTTTGTTTACCGCTGTCATGGTAACTAAACCACAACCAACAACAACAGAACCATTTGGATGTCATATCCGAATGCACGACTTCACGTTTAGCTGTGAATATATTTTCTGAATATTCTCTTCTTCGGCGGTCGTCCCGAATGAATTGCTTGCAGGAGTTTCTCCCAATATATTTCATAATCGATTCATCGTATTTCATATGTTCAGGAACAAAATATTACAAAAAAATGCATTTTAGCTCGCCATTAGTGGACGTAATTTAGTTTATCGGCCTTGTCTATTTGACTATTATCTGCACAATGAAGGTGTCGTGGAATGAGCAGGAGCCTATCCGTCCTCATGGCATTTGCTACAAGATTGTTGCTCATGTCTTCATAAGTATCCCAGTAGCATTTTGCTCTTGGTAAAGTGTGATGGCCTGATAGTATAAGTAAGGTAAGAGCGCGTTTGATCTCGTGCATATTTCTGGCTTTCACTTCCAAATAGAGCAACGATTATGTCGTTAAAAATAGCTCGAACATCAACTTTAGAAAGAACTTTTGATGTCTCCGTGTGTCCACATAATCTTACCACTATCAGCTTTTTAGCTCTCAAACGACCTTGATTTTCAAAATCCTGTCACGATGATTGTAATGCGGGTTCCGGTTTATCTGTACGCATACTTTTCACAGATTCGACCTCCGCTGCACGTATTTGTAATTCTACAGGTGTGCGTAACTGACTTGGTGCCAAATTATCAGTTAAACTGCTACGTCCTTTTTCATCAGAGTTCTCGTTCGTGAGTGCATTGGCATCTGGATGGGACATATAAATATTAGCTACATCTATGTCATCAGAATAAGCTATCTGCAAGGCCTAGCGTTACCATATGGAGACACCAGAATTGTGCAATAAATTATGAAAAACACTTTGAACTTGAGACATACCGCAGATAGTAGCAATATTCATAAGATAACTGTGAACACTGAATTAATTATTTGAAGCGCAGTTAGTTACGTATTTTTATACTTACACGAAATTGAGGTCCCTTCAAAACCTCGATCCATCATGTCCTTTCAAGAGGAAAAGCACTTAACTTAACTAACACGAAAGAAAGGAAGAAGTAATGCCATTAGCACCCTCTCGCGTACTACTAACGTGTGATGAATTTTCTGAACTTCTACAGTGACCTATTGTTTACATTGCCATACAGCAACGCCAGCCTCTTATGGGTTAAGTAACAATTCAATTTACCAGAACTTGCCTCTATATTTACTGCAGAACTGTTAGTGATTTTAAATGTAGATTGCAATATTCACCAAAGTACGATTATCAACTCTGCTTCAAAAGCAGCTTCGACACGTTACTAGGATTAATTCGATCATTACGAGTGAAATTGTAAAGTTGGTGACCAAACTTGCATTCGGGGAAAAGATCTCTCTTCAATTTATGTGATCTCTTAGTGAGAGGAGCCACCGAACTGTCTTCTCCCACGTTTGTTTCTGCAGCCGATTTGATCTGCAAATTTTGATCTGACGTGCACAACCAGTAGAATAAAATGTGTGGCTAAATATGTACAGAGAGTCCAACAAATTACTTTCTTTTAGGGCCATCTATATAGATAAAGATGTCAAGATCCATGTACTACAGTTAGATTAATGTTCAATCATGGCAGATTTCTATTCCATTTAGGCAAAATTAAAATTCTTAACAGCGGCAAATGTGAATGCGGGAAGGTAGGTGATATTATTCACATAATTTTCGAGAGTCCGAAAAACAAGATTGCTGTGATAGAACTGTGGAAAGCTTTAATTCACTTGGAAACAGAACGGCCTTTGCATGTTAATTACCTGCTTATTCTTGATAATCTTAGAACCCACAGAAACATTTACGATTTTTTAAAGAAGTGCAATACATTTATTTAAAGTTAGATTTAATTTTGTATTTCTCGTTGCCCATTCCTCTGTTAGTCTTCTGTTATCGGTAATTTGCATTGCGAAGTATGTCTCTCTGTTATCTTAGGTTTCGTGTGCTTCTCTTCGATATATTTTATTTTATTATATTTTAGGTACAGTTTGCTTTCTTGGTTAATGCTGATTGGCAAGGCCACAATCAAAAATAACAACAAGAGGTTGAGTATTAGGTGATTGAGCACAAAGTATGAAGATTCCTGATTTACTCATTATTGATCATTCTGTACATACAATACCTTTACACAATAGGCTCAATTATGCAATTATTCTTCAAGCTTGGGACAGCTTGAATGTTTCATGTACCAAATAAATTTATAAAATTGAATTCATTTATTTGTCTTTTCCGGTTGTGTAGCAATGTACTATTGCTATCGTATAGTAAACGCTTGGATATATACGCGTCGTAATGTACTAGCGTTCCGCTCATTTTGACGACCGTTCTCTCCACTCGTCTAGATGACTCATTTTTGGAAAAGAAGCTCCTAAAATCTATTTCAAAGTTTTCCGCTGGACGATTTTCGTATGGTCGAGTATGTTTTTGTGTGCGCCTGTGTGTGGAAAATATAAATACCATAATCTTCGTGAGTTATTTTTACGGATTGCGCGGTATTTTTATAGCGCCCGAAAAATGGCCTCTTGCATAATTCCGTTTATACAACTGATGCAAAATTTGGGTCAGCAGCGGACATGGTACCGGCAGATATTTCGGATTTTATATCACGATTTTTTCCTCTCCTCCTGCGAGCATTCGATTCAGAAATGCAGAGATAATAAATTTTTGACTCTACAGAAAAGAAAAGGATATCACATCTACAATTGTAGGAAATAGCAGACGATTTGCAGCATTTAATAAAATATAACATTTTTATAGAAATTGCATTAACCTACATATATTCAAGCATATTCTATTATTTAAGCTTTAAGAATCTGAATAATCCGTATTTCTAAAGCAAACTGTATTGCACTACAATTATTCCTATATTTTATTAAAATTAATGCTTAACGGGTGCACAATTACGTGAACTTGCAACACAAAAATTAATGTACAACGTTATCGGAGTATTATTAGTATTGGGATCATAGGGCAATAGCACATATGCCTTTAGTCGCTGCGACCTTGATAGATCTATTGTAACAAAATGCTCTTACATGTGTTAGAGTAGGTAAAGGCCCTTTATAAACCTTAGTATTACTCTAGGACCTTCATCCCTCAGTTCAGCAGATGTTAGAAATGGTTTACTGAAATGTTGTTGTCGAGTGCGACCGATGACATAGAATGTGTTCTGCCGGCACCACATCTTCTAGGCATAGACGACAAATTTGATCTTCGGCTTTCCCTAGATTGAATATTTGATATTTTAGGGTTGCATGACCTGTCAGAAATCCCGCCAGTAATCTAACGTCAGCTGAACGATAGCACAATTTTTGCTGTCTTAGGCGAGCCTGACATGAATGCTTTTGCCTGTTTTTGTCCTGGAACATTTTCCCAATACGAGGTCTTTTGATCGTCCTCCCATGCTTTGATTACTTGTTCTATGTGTCTCTCTTGTAAGCCACAGAAGGGGTAAAGACCGATGAAGGGCATTAGCTGCTTCTATAGCCAGGTTGTCTGCCTTTTCATTGCCTTCGATCCCCTGATGACCTTTGATAGCCTTTATAACTGCCTAACTGTCACTGGATATAGTTATGGTGGCGCCTCGTATCCCTATCTCGAGGTTCTTCATGACGCACAAGTTCATTCTGCCGAGCGTGCCGGCACTCAATATAGCTTGTTTCTGGATGTAGATGTGAAGCGGCGTTAATCCCTGCAGGACTTCCGGGGCTGCCGTGAGACACGTAAGCATCACACCAACGTTATCGCAATTATACTTAAAGAATTTTTTTCATTCTCTTTCTTCATTTTATTTGAACTTTACGTTTCAACAACAAATTTATTACCTTCTTCAGAGTTCTCTTCATGTTTCTTTTAATTTGTTACATTTATAAAACCCATGCCTCTAAGTAAGAATATTTTCTTGTTTCCAAGTTTTTCCACTAGATTACTGGCCACTCAGTATGCTACAAAGAAAATTAATTAAATTAACAGTTTCAGAGATATTAACACAAGTAGGGAGGAGTTGTGTTGAGGGTGCCCTACGCCCTCAAAACGCGTGATTGGGCGCTTTAAAAGGTTACTATTGTTCTTTTACTAAATTGGTGTAAAAACCCATAAACACATAAACATACACATTTTGGATATAAACTAAAAGACTTTTTCAACATAATTTCCTTTTGATTTTGGTTAACTTATTGATGTGAATCTAAGCTCATCTTACTAGGAAACGGCCTAGATCCGCCGCACGTCCGCATACGTAATATAGGAAGAGGAATATGCTTATATTTATCATTCGACATTGTCAACTAATTAAAAAAAATCGAAAAAAGCGATAGCATCAGCAGGTTTAATAAAACAATGGAATGCATCGAATCAGCAGCAGTCCGTAAACAATTATGAAACGTTGCACGTCTGCCTCAAACAAGAAGTAGAACTTTTGATGGAAAAAATTATGATGACATGCGCGAAAAAATTAAGATCACCTCCGTGGTTGTTTTTACAATAAACTTGAGCCACCTATTTATATTCCGCGCTATTGGCTTAGGTTGCGGTTTTTGCTAATTGTTTAACATGGCAATTTACTCTTCTAGTGATTTATGTAAATATTTTAATTAACAACTTTGAAAGCGTAAACAAGACATTATTTCATTAGAAAAAATATTACCTTTTACAGTATTCTTGATATTGAAAGATGTGGTACCCAAATGTTTTTTTTTTGTGCCAATTTTAATTTTAATACTTTGTGGGGCCTCTTTGCGCTTGTGATACACCTAAGTATCTTTCGAGCATGTTTTCTATTAGCGTATTAATAAATCCTTGCGGACTTTTTTCCCACCGCTTCAGCAAGCTCATCCAGTGTTATAGGAGGACGAGGACGAAACCGCAACTGTCGATCAAGTTTGTCTTAAAAAAGCTCGGAGCAATTGCAATCCGAAGAATTAGGGCGCCATATCATTCTTTCAATAGTTTTGGTAAAAATGGCGCGGGCTCGGCGAAGACGAGTATTATCGTTTACAAATACAAAATTTCGCGCAGATTGCACAACGATCGGCAGAAAACTCAAGTTTTTATACCTCACTGCATTCATGAATTGATTTCTCAAAATCACTATCTCGGGGCGACCGTTGAAAGATGCCACCGCAAACCCTCATTTCTAAATGGGCAATCGTGGAACTATGTTTCTTTTGATGTACCTTTCTCCACGCCTCCTCCATACTAAAACTCTGTTACCGAAATGATGTAGACTGAATCTGTTCCTCCCGATTTTGTGTTGTTTTCTTTCTTTGTTCTTCTAGCTCTCAAACCAAATTCGTGCAGCCTTTTTGTAACTATCAGATTAGAAACAACCACGCCTGTAGCTGCACGAAGATCGTTATTCATCGTCCTAGATGACTGAGCGCCATTTCGCCTGTCCTGGATGTGTGTGAAATACACACTGTATTTTGTGCGATAAATAAACTATAATATGTTAATTACTTTCTAACGATCCTTTATTAATAAACCACTTCAATTGAACAGCTATTTGGTAGAGTTGCATATCACCAGCGTACACGTGATCATTGCAATATATTACACATCTCGTACTATCAGATGTCTATAAGGGGACCCAGTATTCTGCCTTGTGTAACGCTTGACGCGACCACTCGCAAAGTTGAAAGTGTTATCATCATAAGTTGGAAGCGATCAGTTAAGTAACTGTGAAAAAATTCGTTGTTTCAGGAACAAATCCGATATTATGCTAGAGTAATCAAGCAGGACCAACACCTTAACTATACATTATCATCAATCCATTTAAAAATATCTTCCATTGCTTTAGCCGACGCCGTAGCACAGAACTATAACGTAAACCCTGTCTAGTCGTCCGGTAATAATATGGCTTTTATAATAGCGTATTTGTACATCAATAGCTTTCATCAAGACCTTCAACAGCTTAGGAAGAATAGATGTAGGTCACTCTTAGATTTTTTGATTTTCCAATAAATCGGAAAGACGCCTTCCAGCAAGCAGGTATTACTGAAACGGCAGTAGAAATGGACAATTTTTAGAGATACACCATCAGCTTCAGCTGCTTGAAATTAATAATATTAATTAATAATAATAATAATAATATTAAAGGATCAATCAGAGTGGAATCCGCATTATCACCAGTCATGAAGCTACAAAAATGACTATTACTTACATTGACGCCGTACTTGTTACGAGCTGGCAATTTTGTGCTATTTTGTTGCTAAAAAAAATAAAAGATCATCACCTTCCACAAGATATTTTAAACATCCTCGTTTCTCGCGACGTATGGTAGAAGCAGCTAGATTGCGCAACGCTTCATTTGTGGTGACGGTCCAACGGGGTGTATAAGCTTTTTAAAGCTTGTCATAACCTCAGGAGCGCTTGTGTGTAAAGTGTTCCATTTTACTTTGTTACTGTTACTGTCAATCTCTCGCAAGCAGGTCTCAGCAGGTTTCTAAGTGACATCATGTACTTTCAGCTATAACCTCTTCTGTAATGTCAAAACTTCTCCCCTTCACCCTAATTTTCGTCGTTGGAAAGAGTCATTGTGTTTTTCGCTAAACTCTGCTCTCTGTGTGTTCTCTGGACTTTTCTTTCTCATACCTTCTGTTAGCCGCCTTAGGACGTCACGATAGGACTCGCCTAGCAGGGAAGTACGAACTCTTTATGGATAATCCCTATTAGTATCGAAAAATCAGGCCAATAATAATTTTTGTTTTGAAGAGTTTTGTGAATCGGCTTGCTTGGTTTCGGGCTTATAACAATAAACCCAACTGTTGTCCCCTGCGACATCTTTACAAAGAGCTAGTTCAGTTCCTAGAGATTCTATCTATTCTCTGCACTCATCCATGCAAAGTTGTTTGTGCTTATCGCTTAGCAATAGCGACACGTGCTTTGCTGCTGTGCTTCAGTAAGAACTCGATATCGTCAAGTGATATTCGGTCAAGTTTGAAATATTTAAACCAATCGCAAATTTGTGTTTGACCCAAGGCAACATCATTTCTGTGGCAGTTTTACCGAGTTTAAAACAAAATTTGATACAGAAATGTTGTTTTTTCAAATTGTTCATTAAAAAATCATAAATATGAGCGAGTACAACAACAAAAAATTGATAACCAGCCCACTCATAATAATGCCACTTGGAGGTGTTAGATTGTAGCTGCGCCTATTCACCCAAATTTCACGGAGGTTTAGGTACCATCAAATCCGGTTTTGAAGAACCAGCATAATTCTAGACTATTATTGAATGTGCGCTTTCGAAAGTAAACTTGACGAATTTCGAATTATTTCTTCTCATTTCGCGTATGATCTTTGAACTCCGATTTATTCGCGCATTATGAAAACATCGAGCGCTTTTTTATTGATTTTCGCAAATATTGTTCCGATCTCACCGAATCTACGCAATTGTACACTTTCTAATATATGGTTTGCATATTTTTCTGTGACAGCCTGATAGCACATATTATATCGATAGTGTTGTTCGTTTTTGGAGAAAAGCATTTGTCATTGCGCTTGCTGAAAAATATTGTTCCTCTGAAACAGTAGCGTGTTGACGAGTTGAATAATATGTACTTGAAACAATGATGCGATCTGCTGTTTAACCTCGCTAAAAGAGAAATCTTTTTTAAACAAAAGATAGTGATGAGTTATTTTATAAATAAATCGGGTTATTATTAATTCGGGTACCAATTATCGAAATTTTAGATACGATGTGGGGATTGTGCTATTTGATACTTGATTTATTAACGTTATTGTTGTTATTTTTAGTATTTTAGTGAGCATCGTAACATTGCAAGTTGCTGTATTTGAAACCTAAGCACTCTTCAATTTAGACCTTGTATTACTACGTCGTCCTGCCTCTGGTTGTGAAGTTTCAGAATTACATTGAGGGTTACTGTATTCCTCCCAAAGAAGTAGATCTTAACGTCTTTTATAGTTAATTTATCCTTAGGGACTTCTTTCCTATTTTTGTCGCATCGTTTCTGTAAGCTCATCTAGTGTTATGTTTCATTATCATTCCTTATCATTACAATGCGTCCAAATGCACAAATAACAAAATTTCGTGCAAAAGCAACGATCGGCAGAATACACAAGTCTCTGCACCTGCATTTATGCAAAGCCACCAGTCCAGCGCGACCGTTTAAAGATGTGACATCCCAAACCGTAAAGGCTCACCTCCAAATGGCACACGTGGAGCCTACGTTTCTTTCAACATACCTCTCTCCACATACAAGAAGTTTTTAAAACAATGTGCAATTGTGTTTTAACGCAACATATGTGTTAAAACCGCTAAGTAACTTTCTAAGATGATTTTTAAAAATAATTTTTTATTAAATAATTCAGCTACTTTCCAATATTTGTTCCAGAGGGTGACCACGCCGTGAGACAAGTGGTTCAGCAAAAGTGCTAAAAAAATGCCAAGTAAATATTTTATCAATACGCTAATAGAAACAATCACCATACTACGCCACAGTCCTTGCTATCATTATTCATTATCCATTATCGCTAGTAGAAAGTATGCTCAGAAAGATCCTTAGATTTGTCACAAGCACGAGGAGGCCCAACAAAATATTAAAATACATATTTTGTTATCTTTTGTTTTCTTTTTGCAAAAATATAAATTTGCAATGTTTGCTACAATAAATTTGCATATTTTTCAGCAACTGCGCTAGTACTTCTTGAAATGCTAATGTGAGGAATTTTAACAGTTACTGCATCTTTGTAATAAATTCCTCGGCGAGTCATAGCAGTTAATATAGTAAGTTTTGCAGTTTACTATTCGCTCAAGTAAACCGCAGAATAATTGAACAGAAAATTACAACTATTTGAATAATTAAAACGAGATTCTTGATTAGAACAGAACGAAGTTTTCGTCGGGACATCTGTTGGTAAACGACCAATATTATTTTGGTTCAGTCCTAAAGCAGAAAACATTTAGTTCATGCATTTAGGTAGGCTTCGATAATTTATTTATATTAAAATAGGAAAATAAATCGGCGACCAGAAACAAAATGCGGTGCAACGATATAAAGGTTGTAAGTTTTGGAGATAATGATTTGTACAATATGCAAACGTACAGGCAATTGTGAGTTTTAAAGCATATTTGCCTATAACGTTGTTGCAATTAGTTTTACAGGACCTTTTTCTGTGTAAATTGAAGCATATTTAAGTACTGAAACACTCAGAGTATAGGAAAGCGGTGGAAGAAGTGACCAGGACAAACAGCCCATGCCCTTGCGTTATCCTTAGCATTTGCGAGTCCTCTACGAACTAGCCGGGAACAAATTCCGCTATACTTAAACACTTAACGGAATCCGTAGGAGTTCCTCTCCATTGCCATATCACACACGGCCTCTTTCTATCTCTATCCTTCTATCCTTCGTTATACGCCGCACAATTCACGCGTATGTACTTACATATACATAACGAGTTTGTGCGTACGTATAAATAGACATGTGCAATGCTAATAATATCAGCATCTAGTCAGCTGTGCGGGTATATTCCTAGCGCAGAGTCCCGCGGCCTACTACCATCCGACCGTGTGTCGGCTCGTTGCATAGTCTCCCCCGGCAGAAGCGACCTACTTCCGTATTTTTAACACTTTTTCGAACGCAAGATGTGTTTCCGTTCACGATGGTTTGCAGTTGTTTTCTGGATCTGTTTTAGCGCGTAAAAAAACTATTATTAGTGCGTTTTTCTCTTCTTTTCCCCGTCTCTCTTTCCTTTTCTCGCGTTTCGTTTGGCGAAGACGAGGAAGCGCGTATTTTTCCTTTCGGGCGAAATAGATATTTGGGATCTTGGGATTCCTTTCCAATTTGAGGTTTAAACTTTTTTGTCGCTAACTACGTATAAATATAAAGATCTAGGGAGTCTGGCGATTGTTTCTATTAATTAGGAGTTGCCGCAACCTTTCGACGGAGTTGCCTGAATCTCCAAAGAAGATTATCTTATTGTGCGGAAACAATTGTGTGTTATCCACAATTAAAAATTATTACTAGCTTAATGTTGGTTCTAATGTTGGAGCCATTATGATGGGTTTAAAATTATACTGAAACCTGCAGGCTGTCTCAGAAGTTCGTCGCCATCCAAAGTTATATTTTTTTGGATGGAACGTGGCTACGTGCTACTGGATTTTTGATTCACGCACGCTGGGATTCTCTGCTTGATAAATATAAACATGTAAAATACTTGAACAAAACGCTAACTAAACAACCAAGATATTACTTGAATAACACTATTCTTAGTGTTATTAACAGTAATAATGCATATCTTTATTGGACTACTTAACAAAAATAATTAAAAAAAAAAATAAACTGACACTCTTCAATTAAAAATAATACTAAAACAATCGAATCCCCTGGCAGGATTCGGTAATAGGCAATATGCCTTTTCCTGCTGTTTCAACCTTGCCCAAAAATATCTAAATGCTCCTAATAGGAATTGAATATTTAAAGAGAAAGAAGCAGAACTAACTGAAAAACTAATTGACGCCTGAAAGTAATTAATATGCTTTACTTTCGCTCTCACCCCGATAACTTCACCCATTATCTCAGCATTTATAGTTGTTGGGCGGTTCGTTATGATGATTCGGCAACCTTACTAATTTTCGAAGTCTAAGTGCATTTTTTATGGAAACTAAATGGTAAAAACTTCATCTCGTATTGATGGTTTTTCCCTTCCTCATTTGAAATTTATGAGAATATGAAAGATATTGCTGAGAGTCAAGAACAGATAATAAGAAAACGAAAATACGCACATGAAAATTTAAAAACATAAGATTATAAAACGCTAACATTGTTTGAAATAAAACCACCACTCAGTACAGAAGACACCACCTGACGTAGACCAAGGTTGTTTGTGGTCCGAGGAACGTTGTAAATGTTGTTTTGGAATAACAAGAAGAATTTTACAAAGTTGGTACAGGTATGGCAGTTTTGAGGCAGCGATATTACGAGAAAGAATTAGCAGTCTGGTCAAGAAAGCTTCTTGCAGTAGATTCTGTTCCAATTAATGGCATTTTGTTGCGTTAGGCGTCCTCCGCCTAGAGTTTAATGAGTGAATAAACACAATGCCATTGTATCAAAAAATGTAATTGAAACAGATATAAGTGCAGAGCTAAATCTTTTCTTTCTAACAAGTAAGCTGAATCCTTCATCAATAATCTAATATACCCAAATTATACGAATATTTTTCTTTATAATGTACATGTTCTGCTTTATGTATAGAAGTTACCATTAGTTACTTTATCATTTGTTTCGGCCAGAGTAAAATTGCCATTACTAATACTGGTCGGTCCAAACTCATACCAACCATATTTTATTTTAAATAATTGCCACCTAACTAAGTCTGTACGAATGTTGGACCGCTATTATTGATAATGGTGGCAATTAGTGTATGAGCCGACTTTCTGTCCTTTAATGTCGTTTTGCTCTTACCACATAGTCTAAGCTAAGTTCCCTTTTAGCCAAAAGCAATTATTGATCTTTCTTTTCTGTGTAAGCAGAGGAGCAAGAATTTAACAACCTCTTACAGAGAGAAAAATCTTATCAACTCTTGGAGCGTAGCACCGTTCCATTTGTGATGGAGTAGACGTTAAGGCAGTCCACACCGCAAGAGGTAAGACTTGTTATTGTAGAGTTTCCAAAAATTGATGGAGGTGCATAAAATCTTTGGAAGTTTTCCTTCAAAAGGCTCTTGGCACTATTCTTTAGTTATTATCTTTTTTTTTTTTTTATATTTACTTTTACTGATGTATTCCGGCTTGTTTTGGAAAACCTTCAACTTACTCTGTCTTAAACCCTGTCCTGGCCGGGGACACAATTGAAGCTTTTCTTTACGAATGATATGCTACAACACATCATCTATTCCCTATTCTCCATGGATCTCTATTCTCCATAGAAGTCTATTTGAATGTACGAACTCTTTCACTTAAAATAGCAAAATTATTGATGTTAGCAACCGTAATACTTAATGAAATTTGCGGTAATTTCATTCAATAATTGCGTTACGTACAGCCATTGAATTGATTTATATTAAAGCTTTTCATTTTCTGTGGCGGTACGATTTTACTAACCAAAGAGGATAATGTCTTCTATGGCTTGAACGAGAGGAGAGAACAGATTCATCGAATATAGCACATACTTTATTATAAAAATCATTAGCGATCGTCATATTGAGGATCAGTAAATCATGTTCGTTGACATAAAGCATCAAAAAAAAGTAACTAATAAATTAGTTACTTTTTTTTGGAAATCTGCTTATCAATATAGTAAATTCCCGTTTATTAGAGAATAAATGTATTCTTTATATCAATAAATATCATTTATTGTGGATAGATATAGTGTGTTTTGCCTTACAATAAATAGCCATTCATTAACATGATAGATTCGTTCGTTGGGTAGATTTTAATAAAAAAAATTGTTACATCAACGTTCTTCTTTATTGTGTTTTTCGTACTTTGCTTGTTCAGTGCATGTTTAGCAAGAAAAGACCAATCTGTAGGAACAGAGTTTAATGTAATCTGCAATGCGAAAATTGTATCTAATAATGATATTAAACGCGAAAGTGATTTATGTCAGTCTCTTACTGTACGTACCGTAATATCCAACGCCGGGTGGCCATTGTCTTGAAGAATAAGAGGTTGTGAATTGTAACCCGCTATTAAAATTGAGAACGTCGAAAGTTTAAAGATTCCAAATAATATCAAAATTTCAAGCAAGTCAAAAAAGTATTCATCTGAAGCCAAATTCAAATTAGAAGGAATGTAAAGTAAAGAATATTGACCACCAATTCACCATTAACAAATCAACAGCAGTATCCACAACATTCCAAATAATGTTACGCGTCAAAGTCATCAAAACGCCACTCCCAAAACGCCTACCAGTGATGGTCAAGATCGCAACGAATAGTAGAATATAAGGAAGAAAGAAGTTCATTATCTGAAGTCAAAATGTTGAGCCAAATTTCAGTCAGAAATAGGATATTGTCAGGAGAAGAAAAACTAAAGGTGAAAAAAGAATTTGTTTTACTATGGAGGCCTTTTGTGGGACCTTTGCTATACTAAGATATGAAAATCTGTTGGGCTGATTCATTTTAAAAAAGAGACCATAAACACAATTTATTCTATCATCATATCTCGCTGTTATTTTGCTGCCTTGAGGCTCTTATTAAATTTGATTTGAATGATATGATGAACACGATCACGTGAGACTGAAATACTAGCATACTCCGGTAAATCTTCCAATAACTGAGTTCTATTAAACAGCCCAGGAACAATATGAGAACTAGTAAAAGCAATTTTTACAGCCTCTTCGATTCAAGTTTAATTATTATCATTAGGACGCCAATCGTTGATCTCTTGAATCATTCTTTGTTTGAGATACAGTATTCTTTAGCTAACTTAAAATAGTTCAAGCAGAAGGAGAAATCAAATATTAAACGAACATAAGAGGATCGTTCCCCGAAGAATTACATAGAAACGACTAAATAAAGCGTACGCTTCTTATATGCTGATTCTACCGGTCTCTCGCACGGTAAAATACAAAAGCGACAGTCCGTGTAACCAACCACGTCTACCGTGCAGTTTACACACATTATACATACATCCACATCCATTCTGCGAGTGTTATAACATGACGCAATACCTAACGGGCAATAAGGAGCACACGACCTAATTCTGCTTGTTTCTAAGCTCGGAACGTTCGAGGTTCATACAAAGTAAATACGATGGTAGAACGCTTCGCTAAACTTGGCTCTCTTCTGCATGCAGCCAGCGGTACGAAATGTATCTCTTGTACAATCGCCTCGTGTTGTATCTGGACGCTTTACATCGTTTAAAGAAATGCTTTCTTCAACATTGATTTTGGGGTGATAAAATTTATTGATGCGTATTGGAGAAATGATTAGAAGAAGATCTGGTTGTGTAGGAGATGTGAAAAAAAATGCCCCTGAAGAAAAGAAAGTATTTGTAACTACATACGCAGCCTTATGCAAACGTGTTAGTCAATGTCATAGTCATCCATGGTCGTAACGAAGAACATCAAAATAATAATAACAGAAGGTTAGTTGAATGCCAATAATCTGAAATGAAACATACGTAAAAAACTTAACTGCGAGGCGGAGCAGTGTTGGTGGGTTCTTCCCTCCAATTTCTCCTAGTCTTACACATCATGTAAGATAGTTTTTCGTTAAAAAAGTCCATTAAACAACTTGTGTAATTTTATTCATTTCTTGAATAGAACGTATTATGGCTTTCATTGCTGGTTACTGAAAATTGATATTTTTCTTGGTTTAACGATATAATTAAATTTAATTAATGAAATAAAAGTTCGATTAGACACCAGCAGGATTTGAACCTACAGCTTCCCGAGTACGCTAATCATTGCGCAAAGGAGTCTCCTTGCAAGTTCAAATCCTTTTGTTATACACCTAGTTGTTACAATGCTTGCAGAAGTATTGCAACATCGCATCGACAAACAAAGTGGGGCGTTAATTTTGTCCAGAAGTTTACATATGAATGGTGGTGTACATGAGACATTGCATGATTTGGCAACTCTGAACATTAAAAGCCCGAATTGTAATATTCCTCCTACCCGATCGGTAAGTATCTTTTTCTAAAAATCGTCCGGATTCATATGCATTTAGGTGTACAAAAGACGCGACCGGGACGTAGCCGATTTCCTGCCGCAATTTCAACGGTACCTACCGCTTTGTTCCTTCTTACCGGTCCTCTGCGGTCGACGCGCTCGCAAAGTTACCAAGAAACGGGCCGCGGCCGTATAGAAGCTCCAAACGGCTCGCCCGGCGATCTCGGTCGGCTTGGTGGGGTGCGTTTGGAACTCTCTGTGCGCCTCCGTACCCGCTGCCCGTGCGTGTGTATTAGTGCGCGAGAGCCGTGCATGTGCTTGCTGTAGGTATTGCAAAATTCAAGTACGTCGTGGGACCCGTTCGTCCTACTAAACGAAAGTGAAATCGAGGTTAGGTTTGCACTTTCACTTGTTCGCGTCTATATACTAGCCCCGGCGAAACGACCAATCACGGACCGAATTCACGCCGTGTTTTTGTCGGTTCGGAATAAATTGAGTCATGGCCTACTTAGCGCGCGGGGAGATTCGGACACCGCGTTCAACTATACGCCGATCTTTGGTTTGTCGGGTCGTTTAAGTTCATGTCGGTTCGATGCTTGTATTGATGGAATATTCGGTTTGCACATCGAAATATTTTAGGGTATTCTCTTTTGTTTCTGTTAGGTTTTTGTCGGCTGTTTTTAAGGTATAAGCATTTGGATCATGGTAGGAGGTAAATCAGATCTTGTTTTAAAACAGACGGAAGAAAGAAAATGGGAAAATGGATTTATTTTATTTGAATAAAGGCACCTAGGAAAATACATAGAATATGGCTGGGGAACCTTTGGAAAAATTGCAACTTGAACTTTAAATATTTATTTATTGTATTATTTGTTAAATGATTTCATTTAAATCTTTTTTGCCAAAAGTACAGAATAACTCGACAAAGAGCTAGATGGGTTTAATTCAATTTTTCTACTTGTCCTGCCAAAATTTCTTCCAGAAACATATTTATCAATATTCCTCTCACCTTGATATTAAATTCTCCCGTCTTGTTTGGAATTTACATTGATGGTAGAAATCACATTGTGTAGAGACAGACTGCACAAAAGAAACGTTATTGAACAATGCACCTTTAAACTAGAGATTAACGATGCTTGCGCGACAAGTGACGACGGAGCTTTTAAAACTTCAAGGCAAACCGTCTGCAACTATAAAATACCTGGACACATCAGAAAATGCCTAGAAACAATAACCAAAAAATGTAATGCTAAGTTAGCTTAGCTTCCTCATGGTATTGACGGAATAATTCACGGCAAACGCAACAAAAGGAGAGAAAAAAAATACACTAACACACGGCCATGTTTCTGCCTACGCGGCGCCATCAGCGTGGTTGCAAGAGTGTTTTTTATTTCTACCTTTTATCGCTGTTGCCTCACAGTTATCTTAGCGCAGCAGCACAGCTATCTTAGCATTATATTTTTTGGTTATAAAATACCTATTCGAGATTTTGGATTTATGCCGATGGTACCCAGATAGAACATTGTACAATGAAGTACGAGTGCCCAGATTATTATTTTATACAATTACCATTCAAAATTTTCAATTTTTGTTATATTTTGAAATTATATTTGCGCAATTTAAATGATCTAGTATTATTATTTGAATTTTGGTATCAATGATTTATATCGGATATTGTAAAATTGACGCCTGCGCCTCTGGGATTTGATTCAGGGGATTAAAAAAAATCGAAAAGCAAGAGCGGAAAAAAATGGTTGGTTTTCATCACACCGTACGATCGGCGCAATATCCGTGATGGTTAGATTGGTTAGAAACCAATGGCACATTTCTAACGCTCCACATCAGCAAAATAAGTTAAGCATTGGTCGACCATCGGGAACACTTGAGTGACATAAGCATGTCGATGTTGAACCAATTCAATCGGTGTTCGTTAAAGGTCGGTGTCCGACAAAAGTAGATAATTCGCTCAAAGATCAATTTGCGGACCAATTACATTATTGTGTAATAACCCGGCCCAAATATTTATTGACCATCGTCTTTCATTCGCTCTTGGACGTATTAAATGAAGGTTTTCGTCCCTCCATTCATGCAAGCTATAAGTTTTTATGATACTTGTCTCAGTTGGCGCGGATTGTTTATGCTATGCAACAACCATCTATGAAAATTAACTCAAATCTCCCTACCACCGTTATGCAAAACTTAAACTTCTTTAGGCTTAAATGGATGAAGACCATGTCTCCTTAATAATCGGTGAGTATCTTTTTGGATGTGACTTTGGGACGCTACAATTCGAAGGCTTGCACTTAGTTCCACTTCAATTATTCAAGAATTTGGTCTTTTTTGATGGACGCTTAATGTCGGTTAACGGTCCGGTCAGGGTATAAAATTCTATGCTCGGGGAGACCTGCCGACGGTTAAAACACTGAATTAATCATATAAGAGCGACTGATGTAGTGGAAAATGAGCTTGCGCTTTGGCCAATCTCATCCTAGAATCCTGCCTTTTTGCCTGTTTGATTTTGACAATGTATCATATGTATGACAATCATGGTATTTTGGACATTTAAAACAATTATAGAAGTCGTCTTTTTTTTGGAAATGTTTCACATTAACGTTAAGGCAGATGCTGCTCAGTTAAGTAATATTTATTGTAATCTACACACTTGTATATGCTTTCAAGTTTTCGTGTATTTTCAATGCATATACATATAAACGTCTTGACTTTTTACATATTTCAGTAACTCCTGAAAAAATTGAATTTTAACGAAATCATCAAATACAGACCGCATACCCAGTTTTTCAAAATTTTGTAATAATAACAATGTTTTATTGATTGAAGGTATCCAAGTGGATAAAAGAATCAATAGTCAAGTAAAAATTTGAGCAAAAACAAAATTCAAACAAATCAAAAACCAAGTAAAGATTAATTACTTAAACAAAAGGAAATGAAACAAAAAACAATGCCAAACACGTGGAAAAGAAAACCTTTTAAAAGGCTTCTAAAATTGGCCACCAACTCACGAGGTGGTTTACTGCGTCATTTCTTCTCGTCTATCAGTAATATACAACGCACATCTAGAAATATCCAGATAACTTCTTCGCCATGTTTCGTAGCGATGTATAACCTTTATGGCGGTGTGATTATGGTAGTAGCAGACTTCGGAGAGTTATGCTACGCAACGTTGGAAAAAGAGGTTTGCATGAATCTGTACGTTTGTTTCTGCACTACAAAGGCGCTTTTGCATCAGTCAATGTGGATTTCAGACAGCAATGGCATGCAAGCTACGAAACAAAAACGTCTTGGTATTTAGCATTTAGGTCGTCGCAGTGAACATCCCAGGGTATCTTTATTTGACTGATTGGTTTGCTGTCTAGTTACTGAGGCTCACATACAAAAGAAGTGAAAAGTGTTTCTTCTTCTCCTAGTTAAGGCTTAATTTATTGGCACAAAATCCTCCTCCTGCTGATACTGTACCCGGTCATATTGCATGCAGCCTCTAAGGTATGAACTTGGAGCATTTTCTCTGGTATCAGGCGAAAACTTTACTAAAATTACAAAAGATTGCCAATTGAGAATGTTTTTTTACCAATTTGTTGACTTATTTTCCCTGAATTCAGAATATATTTTTTTCAATGAACGATCAGCATGTGGTATTCAAATATCTCTGCTAAGTACACCTGAAAATATTGAGATTGATCATCTCCAATCTCCATTACGGGGACTAATTCTGAAACTTTAAAACCTGATGGAAATAACGTCACACAGGTGAAAGCACTCGGTATATTCATAAAACTATACGATCTCCTGGCGTTTCAAGCACGCTACCGGAGTAACAATTCCTATTTTCGCAGTCGGCAGCAGGAACCTATTATTTTCCAATCTACTCTTCACTATACATGTACGCGCATCCATGTCGTCTACGTGTGTGTTTGCAAGTGTGTCTCTACGGGCTTGCCGTTATGCAATTCGAAATTGTTTTTAAGGTCGCACTCGACGCGTGATAAAAGAATGTTTACGTTCGACGACGGACGATAATCGGGCACACAGCACACTTTTCTGCGTTATATAACGGTGAACTGGTAAACCGACATCTTTTGCGGAGAATGCTGCGGTTACACGGCCTGACATTCAAACCGGTGCCGATGGTGGAATAGCCGCGCGAGATATTCGAGAGCGATCCTCGAAACCGGGGAAAAATTTATTCGCAGCGGTACAGAACGCGTATATACTGCGCTTCATTAGTTTTGGCTACCGTTTTTGTATACATACGCAGAGATCCCCGCAGAGAATAATAATAATAATACTTCCAGCACACAGTGTATGTCATGATAAGCGTCGGTTAAAAGTATATGGGGAAGTGGCTCATGCAGAAATTTGCTTAGCCACAATATTTTCAACTGCTGGTATCTCCATCTTATACCGGAAGTAGCCATCGATTTCCCTATTTTAAATAAAACCCTACCATTTTTATCCCAGATCTAGATTCTCTGTTAAATTTTAAAGTTAGTTTATAACCTATTCCTACTCTTACAGGGATTTTGCACCTTTTCGAAAAAGTTTGACAGATGTGGTGCATTGCATGCCTTCAATACGCAAAAACAATTATTTTGCTCGATGGTAATGTTCATGAAACCGACATGAAACAGTAACCGACAAATTTGCTAAATTATACAGGGTATGCTAATAGAGAAGGGACAATGCCAGTGTTTTTGATGATACTTATGGAAACTGCACAATTTTGTTTGCTCTATTTCACTTAAGAAGGTGGTTATCGCGTGGATGACATTCTCTCATGCCTGTCTACGTGTCCTTTTGTTTGCTGGCGCCACTTCGTCATTATAATCCAATAAGTGCTATTTTAACTTAAACTCCCGCGCGTGAAGTGGGATATGTAAATAATTGACTGCTATAACAAATATAGAATGGTTGAATTTCTTTCCTTCAACGGTGCAAATAAAAAAAAATAGTCTACGTGACATGTTCCTGAGGATTACTTTGATTTTACAGTTTTTGGAAAAAGAAAATTGTTAAATATTGAAAAAAAAGAAAAAAATGAAGATGATAAGAAAAAACTTGAAAAAGTTGACAAACGATTGCAGTGAAGTAAATATAAGAAAAAGTTTTTTTCTTCTCTGATAAAAACCTAAAAACCCCAAAAAAGGCAATGTCTTGAAGTGTTTGAGGTCAACGGATCTTCCTTTATTTCCTATTTTTCAAGAAATACTACGGAGGTTGCTCATAAAACGGTAATTTGGCGTTAATATATATTTAGTTATATTGAAATAACCGATTCTATCAGCATATGCTCTTCACAGATCAGACTGAAAGCTCAAATTGTTCTTGAAATCCGATAGTGAAGAGTCTGATTGAGGCGACTGATAGTTCTCCATCACGTTTTAAGCAAACGTTCTTAACAAGTATTAACAATATTCCAAGGTAAGTATTTTTGGTAAACTAATGTTAATTTTATGCTTTATGATATATGCAACTTTCTATGTAGGTAACACACACATTTTTGTCACGTTACGTTTCACGATACTTCTACTTGGCAAGGTTATGCTGGATTCCGTCGGTATCATGATGAATATCCACGATTCTTCCCAGTTGCCACTTTAGTGGAGTTAAGTTGTCTTCTTTTATTACAACCATGACTGCTAATTCGGTTGTTTTGGATTGTCATTTGATCCTTTGCTACAGCTCACTGATGTACTCCTTTGACCAACGAGCCCAGAACGCCTGCTTCATTTGCTGGTACTTTTCGAATGTTTTCAATCGATATTCCCTATCTGGTATGTAATTCCTTCAACGTAGTGCTGTTAACGATCGGCCCACCAAAAAGTGCGCGAAATTTAGCACTTTTGATGCTTCCCTTGAACCTCCAAAGTGAGGCGAGTGCGCCAGTATGAAACACCATGATTTGCTCATCCAATAAAATCGGAGATATCTCAAGACTGTTATTTTTAAAAAATGTTCTAAGTTCGCGTGAAGCATCTACGAAGCTTGTTATATTTGAATATGTTTTGTCTGGTTTACCTCAATCTTCGTAAAGCGGCTCGATGAACAAACTTGTAACGAGTTCGATACGTTACCAAACACACAAAAAGGCATATGTGCGCCTCTGCAGTACTTGCTCCTCTATCTTGTTTAGCTTTGAGCAATACATGATCTGCATAATCAATTCCGCACATTTGAAAGGGCCGTTGAGTAACGGCAGGTAGAGTTACCTGCTGGCAACTCGTTCCTTTCGTAATGGAGCTTTTCAAAAATGAGGTCTGATTGTGGACATTGTTCAAAATTATATTGAAACCTATAGGATGTCACAGAAGTTCATAGCTACCCAAAGTATATATTATTCCACTTTTGAAATCCTCGTGACAATCTGAAGCAAACTGTAATAAAAGTTGGGAAAGAAAACGAATCACTAATCGGTCGAAAATATGGGAGCGATAAGTTGAGTATAGTGAATATTCAAATGTGATTTTTTCATGCATGGGATGGATTGCTGGACATGCTAACTTTTTGCTAGCTTCTTTCTACAAGATTTCGAAGATAGTTTACAACTATTTAATGATTTTTTGCATACAGGAGTACGTTTGTGGTATGCTTTAAAATCTTGTTTTGCAATACTGTGTGATTCCGAAAATGTTAGTTAGAAGCTGCCAACCAGGCTAGCGTTTCATATGTTATAATTGGCCATAAATTTACTTTGTACACCAAAACTTTAGTCTGGAATGCAAAAGGACTGGTGATCTGGATATGTCATTAGGATAGGAATATTGCAAAAGAATCCGTTTTAAACGTATTACGTAGGAACAGGCTTTGGTTTGAACAAGAGGGCGCTCCACCTCATTATGCTGCTAAGGCGTCAGCCTATTTATATGAAGTCTTTCCAAATGTAATAGATCCGAGGGCTTTATTGAGTGGCCAACCAAATCGCCAAATCTGATCCCTTTATACTTAGACAATCGAGGACTTAAAAATTCGCGTTCGAAACGAAATTCGACTAATACCTCCTATGCATAATAATCAAATGGAGTTTGTGAAAATAGACTTGCTTATCAACAAGTTGCAAATGGAGCATGTTTTCAACATGAATAATGCTAAAACTCTTCGACGTAGGCATATCACGTGTTACGTGAAAATTGCTTAAAACTTTACGTAGAATTCGAAAATGTAAAAACATACAGGGTTCTCCATTAAAAAATAAGTTGACTTCCGCCCTACTTTTTTGAAGAATATTTTCTAAATATGTAGAAAATGAAAATAAAATTGAATTTTTTTAGATAATGAATTTGTTGTAATAAATATATAAATAACACAGCGTATCGGCCGCCCCTGACTTTGTTAAACAAATACATTATAATCAATCCTCGCCTATGATTAAATTAATCGCATTAACACTATTTTACCCTATGCGTGTCACGGCAAATTTACTTATTGCTTTAGTTTGTAAACTTCATGAGCTTGCACGAATTACCCGTACGCTCTATTTCGTTCGCGCTTTTTAGATAATAATAATAATCCAATTTGTCATGCTGCGATAGCGTCAAAAACAACAAACGTTACATACCAGTATATTATACATATAAATCTAGGTATCTCATTGATATTACGAACTCTCAATGTTGATTAAATAACTACTTACTTAACAACATAGAAACACACATATGTACATGAATGAGCGTGCGCTAAAACTTTTACTTGCTCTTATTATCTCACTTATTCCGAAGTTGAATGTATAAATAAGACCGCCAATTAGTGGCTGTATCACCGCGAAAAAATTACAAGATCGAATCAGTTAGGTCGATTTGATTAATGAGGAAAGGTTACCGGGTTATTTCGACGATATTTTCGCGTTCAATTTCGTTGCCTGGCGGTATCGAAAGTCGTGATCTGCAATTGTTAATTAATTTTAATCATGGGCGGAGTTTTTCTTGTTTCTCGTATAGAGATAGGAGCCAGTTGGTGAAAATGTTTATAATTAGCGTCCTCGTGTTACCCGGGCTTTTCTTATTGGACGTCGTTAAATGTAAATAAACAAATGTGTTGTTGTTATGAAGCGTATATTTTGACATCTACATTATGTTTATGTCTCTATGGTAACAAGAATAATGTTGTTGCATTACTGAATGTCATGTTGGGTTCGAGGATGTTAGCCGTGGATAAAAAGTTCGTTGTTTTCGTGCAATTATCGCTTTTGATTTTCCTATTTTCTCTTGAAACTAACACTGGTTACAACATCGAGATGTGTGACCATTGATTATCGATAATATTTATTATTGTGCTTATATATTAATGCTGCATGTTCTGTTTTATTCCACAACCTCCTATATACAGGGTGAATCAATATTCACTCCCTAGATCTCAGATACTAAAGCGAGGCCATTTGTAGGTTTTTCGTTTTTTGTTAACACATCCAGATACAAAAAAAGTAATTATTAAAACAATTAAAAGTCTGAGTCGAGCTAAGCCGAACGGAAACAAAACATCTAATTGCCGAACCGACCCTTGAAATCGTTAGCATTTTCGTTAATACACGTACGTAATATATGGCTGAAGTTCTTGGCAACAGAATTGAAATTATTCTCATCTATTCCTTTATAAAGCTGAACAGTGACGCCATCCACTCCGGCAGCGAAGTAAAATAAACCTGTTCTTTTACGTATCCCCACAAGAGGTAAGTCGGCAAACCGGGGTGGCCACGCTGTTGGCCGCCTCGATCAATCGATTTATTAGGAAAACGGCGATTCCAAATTTCCCGCACTTGTAACATAACATGTGCAGACACCAATGTGTTGAAAAATCATTGTTGCATGTTTTTCTTAAAATAGCTATTCAAATTTTTTAAATAATTTAGTTTTCCGGGTTGAAACCGCATAAGAATGCCGACGTTTCGCTCTCAGTTGCATGGGCTGCTGCGTATTGTCTCGCTGCTGTAAGAAGAACTCTTCTTACGGCGGTTTCAACCCGGAAACTTAAATTCTTAAAAAAAAAATATCGCCCGCGAAAGTTTACAACAACATATATCTATCCAAATATTCACAGACCAACGTTTTTGCTGAATGAAAACTCCTTGTTGATTGAAATGACCTGGATCGGTAAACAAAACATTATGAAAAATGTCGGCATTGCTTTCAATTTGGTGTAATGTGCTTCTGTAAAAATTTACTGCCAATAGGTCATCTCCGAGATGCAGCATTTGAACAGGGTGTAGATGGTATGGATACAAGTTATATCACAAAGACGTCTATGAATAGAGGATTAGGTGTGACGCTTATTTCTTGACAGCAAACATGTGCTGATGCAGGATATTTTCATTTCCTCCTGTTACCATGTTTTCGAGATCGACCGGCATGCAAAGAATTAATGTTTTGGAGGGAGATATCCTGTCTCCACGGCACGCATCTCTTCGTTTTCGATTATTTTGTGATCTGGATGACGGCAGTTTGAAAACCGTGCTCTGTACAAACCCTCAGCAGTACCATCGTTATCATTACAAGAGCCTAATTTATCATATCGACGTATTCTCTGTTAGCATATCCTGTTACTTTCAATTCCAATAAACATGATAACGTCAAAGTCAAATATATCAATGGCAACTAGGTACTATAGTAGAAATGTCTTTAGATGGATCAGCAAAGCGGAACAGAAATGGGATATATAACGAGGAGGAAGAAATAACAACATCAGTCTTTAGAAATCTTCTGAAGAAGCTGACAGCATGGTCAGCGAAACGTCAAGTAAAATATTAACTACGCGACATCACCCGAAAGACATTTCTACTATGGATTACGGTCGTGAAGGCCTACACTCCAATTCCGCTTGTGCCTGGTTTTGCAATACTGTCCTAGTCGAATTACTCGTTAATCTTTAATTTTCACTTTTCCCTAAAAACGGTTTCGCTTTTGGAATTTTAGTATTCTTAATTGTTGTTTTTTTACGATAGGACATATATTCTAGAATTAATCAGTGAATATTGATTCACCCTGTATATCGGGTGTCCCATTTTAATCTTAACCGAGGGATATCTCGAGAAATATGAATGCAACGAAGAATTGTTCGTTCGCCTCATGGAGGACAGTAAAATGACGATTTCAGTTTTAACTAAAAACAGGGTAACTTTATCTCTTTAAGCAGAAGCTCCTTTTTTTCTACATATTGCTATTCTGCGTTAAGAAGTAACTTTTCCGTGAAGCATTCTTTTGTTGATTTCGTAGATTGCATTGAGGCATTGTAGTTTAATTAAAATATATTAAAATGTTACAACGCCATCTAGAGTCTTCAGGAAAAATAAGCAATAATATATACTTATTTAGTTTTTGGAATAGAATTGCAATATGTAACAGAAAATAGGGGTTTCCATCTAAGAAAATATAGGGTGGCTTAATTCTTTTTAAGGAAAACCCATATTTTCATAAATCACAGCGCCATCTACGTTAAAACCAAAATTGTGTCATTCAGTGACCCCCGACGAGGCGAATAAACAATAGCATGACGAACCTTTTCATAAGTTTCATATTTCTCGAGATATTCCTTTGTTAATATTAAAATGCGACACCCACTATAAATAGATTCCTCTTGTTGCTATTAGTGCTCTTAGTTTTTAAAATAAGTGACCATACATCAGTTATCTATTCATCATTTCGTCGCCTTAGATTTAGAAGGTTGTATCTACGGTTTAAAAAATAAACGGGTTTTTAGTCTGGCAAAGTTGCATCTACGACATTTTAGATGTCTTGCCAGACTGGAAACTCATTGTTTGAAAAATCGCAGATAGAACCTTCTCTTCCAAGGCAACGATTTATTAATATTGAATTTTGCGAAGTCAGTTACATTAAATTTTTTGATGCACCAATATCTTCAGAAATCAAGTATTCAGTTCGCTTTTATTTTGTTGGCATTCTGTAATACAGTGCTCTGAAATATTTACGTAATTACCAAAAAAGGCTGATCCGCTTGCGTTGTCTTGGACATCAGTGAGGTTTCGGGTGTTTGTGTTTTGTTCAAAAATTAACAAAATTTGGGATAACTAAAAAATATAATGCTGAGATAGCTTAGCTTCCTCATGATATTCATGGAATAATTAACGGCAAACGCAACAAAAGGAGAGAAAAATACACTACCACAACTTTCAAAACCTGTGGCATTAATTGTGACGCAACAGCGATAGAAGGTAGAGATATGAAAAATACTCTCGAAACCACGCTGATGACGCCGGGTAGGCAGAAACATGTCCGTGTGTTAGTATAATTTTTTTCTCTCCTTTTGTTGCGTTTGCCGTGAATTATTCCATCAATACCATGAGGAAACTAAGCTATCTTAGCATTATATTTTTTGGTTATTGTTTCTAGGCATCTTCTGATGTGTTCCGTTTATAAAATTTGGAATATTTAGAATATTTTCTTGTATATCGGCTTAGACTGTAACCGTCGTATTTAAAAAAAAAAAAAATTAGTTTTAGGAAGGAGTATCTTGAATTGCTTGGACGTTACGTCTTTTGCTTCGCTCAATAAGAAAACTCGAAGGATTCAAATAAAATAACCTGCGAAATATTCACAAAACTAAAAAGGCTGCCCCGAGGCATGTAAGCATGTGTCCGTTTTACATCAATAAATCCATCAAAGTTAAGTGGCTGAGTGGACCCTCATGTAAACGGTTTCGTAAACGTCTAATTGTTAATTGGAGGATTTTTAATTTAATATTATTTTCAGTTTCGTTTAAGTGTTGAGTTACACTACAAGAATCAATCCTTCCATAGCGGCGATGAGTTCTTTGAATCTTTGGACGCACGATACAATCTGGTTTTTTGGATGAAATGCCCTGTATATGTGAAGTATTTTAACGCTCGATATCTCGAAACGTCTTACGAGCTTGAGTAGTGATTCGAATTTTATTTGTTTGAGTGTTTATTGGCCATCAAAATCTGGTATGTAGGAATCTGAACATTGTTACAGCGTCATTGGATGTTTTTCTTAAAAACCTTTTATATTTACAACGTCCGATTAGGAGCGTGGAATAACATTATGTTGAAAGCCACAGCGTACCTCCTAAGTTGTCACACACGTTTTCGGAAGATAACAGCTTTTGTTTTCAAAAATACCAATTCATAAAGGCACAATGTTTCGAGTTCGCGTAGTTGACTCACACTGTATATTTTGTTTTACTCGTAAAAAGAAAATGAAATATGAAGTCTTGCTGTTGAAAGACGAACAAAAAATAGATTCGATCTCTAAAGAAACTGAAACTCAACACTAGACAATATTTAAATTCATATTTAAGATATCGATCTCGACTATATTCCCAGCGCGAGACACCATCTAGTTAAGGGGACACTTTAAGGATAGACATGAAGCTGCGTACCCGTTCCACGAGAGGCATTGTAAAAAAGGAAAAGTGACGATTGTACACAGCTAATACCCGAGTCACGACTGACACACTTTAGGATCTCCGTGTTTCTCGTGTGCCACCCAACTACAACAACAACAACAAAAGCAACGACGACAATAAGGGTTTTTTTTAAAACAAATAATGGTGTTCGTTGTTCATTGTGTATAACACACATTTACATACGTGACATTATACATATGATTTTGAGATTCTTAGTATATGAAGTGTACACTGAGAAAAAGTTTAATAACAATAATTATACATTAATTTGTAACTATTAAACTTCCCATAAATAAACATCGCTTACTGTCCTAAATAAATTAATTTTCTACCGTTATTAAACAGTATGCACAAAATGCACAACCCGATAAACAAGTAAAAATTAAAAAGGCCAAATGGGAAAAATATCTAAGGCGGAAAATGGTGAAACAAGTGATATTAGCAGCAAAGCAAGATAGCAAAATGGAACAAAACCAAAAATTAGTCTATAAAGTGCTGAAAAATCTGCGAATCGACCAAAGACAAATTAAGGTTAAACAAATGAAGGACAAAATGGGATATTATTAAGTAACAAATCAAATATCGTAAATTGAAAGAACACTTTAAAAACTGGTAAGAATGTCAGATTGGGAAGAAAATATAATCCGACCAATTAGCGTAGAGGAAACGGCAGCAGCAATAAAAATACTCAAGAGCGGGAAAACAGCAGGCCACGACCAGATAGCTGAGAAACATGAGGAACACCGGTATAGAAATGTTGACTGAAATTTTTAATACAGCAAGCAGCAGTACTACAAGACTAGTATTATACCAAGGCGAAACAATAATAAAAATTGGGGGAAAAGGCCGCATTTGAAGAAAAAAGCTTTGTTCTACCAAGACAATACACTTCAGTGGTGGCCATGGCTAAAATTCACGAATTGCAGTTCGAATTGATAAATTACCCACCACATTCAATAGATATGGCCCCAGCGCCTTTTTTCAGTTTCGCTCGAAGGACAGAGATTTTCATCGAATGAGGAAGCTTATTTTACAGAACAAGATGTCAACTAAATTAAACAAAAACCGAAAAAAAGGAGAAAATGTCTTTACACTCCATTAAACCATATTTATTATAATATCCCGGACTGTTAATTTTTGTCATTTCAAATTTT
Organism: Marronus borbonicus; assembly: GCA_902655005.2. Lineage (NCBI taxonomy): Eukaryota > Metazoa > Arthropoda > Insecta > Coleoptera > Scarabaeidae > Marronus > Marronus borbonicus. The sequence continues at coordinate 308,732 of LR737397.1, forward strand.
TTGCACTGATTTACCTTTACAGTACCGGGAAATTATAATTTCTCATAGTTTTTTGTTTGTTGCAACTTCCCGTGTTATTTTTTTTGTGAAACTGATAGTATACAGTAGATTTATCAATTGTGCATGCTCAATACTGATTTCAAAGTCAATAAAGATTAGCGTTCGAATATTTATTTGTCAGTACATTTGTTGTATTTTTGTTATGTACTAAAAAAGTTATTCCTTACGATCAGACTTCATGTTAGGTAAAAAGTTGATTTTTTAATCGGGAAGACAAGAAAAACAGTGTAAAGTATACATTTTTTAACATTTTGAACATTGTCCGAATATGTAGGTGTTTGAGCTCGTATAATTTATATAATCAAGATGTTTTGTACAAAATTTTTAAACAATAACGTGCGACGGGTTGCGAAGTGATGAGAGTCAAGTTGTGTGAAATGGGAAAAGCGGGTATCTTTAAAAAATTGGTCATATCAGGAAATTATTATTTACTAGCTGCTAATACTATTTACGTGCATCTCAAGATATTAGCCATTAGAACATTATGTTCCAGCTGCAACGCAATTTTCGTCTTTGTAATATAAGATAACATCATCTAAGGAGACCACAACCAATTGGGCAAATATGACTTCCATGGGTTTTAATCCATTTTAGCCGCAGGAGTTAGTTAAATAGTAATGCAGGAAATTTGAATCTCAAATTCCTGTAGATTTTTTTTTATCAATTAATTGAATAGGGCAAAATTTGAAACTTTTTAATACATGTTTGGCTCTTGGCAATTGGCTCGCCGCTTTTTTGAAAGAAAAATTGTAATCTTTATTGTTATTCTTTTGTCACGATTATTCGATTTGTGGATTTGCACATACTTCAAATTCAATTTTTTTAAATTTTTAAAAATAAAAAATTTATATCAATACACTGAATAATCACGACAAAAGAACAACAGCGAAAATTACAATTCTGCTTTTGAAAAAGATACCAAGTAAATTGGAACGTTAAGAGCCAAACTTGTATAAAAAATTTCTGATTGAATTAAAGGAAGACGTATATACGTAATTAGTAAAATGTTGTCTAGTAGCAAGAAAATCAAATCGTGAAATAACATTATTAATAATAAAGAAAACGAACATCGTATCATTTTCTTTTCCCACGACACATTACATCTATGAAAAACTATCATAATTACAATCCCATTTATGAATAAACAATAACTTACGAGCAATTCGCTTTTACACCTCAACATTGAGGTAATTAAGAATGTTAAATAATAGTGTTGTATAAGAGAACGTTGGAATTACGTATAACCGATAAAAAAAAATTACCAGCTCGTATATGTAATTAATGTACTAGTTATTTATCCACCCAGGCGTGCAGTTTCTTATGCATATATATTATTTATGCATGCAGATGCTAACGTAGCTTTCATACAACGTTGTAAACAATTGACTCGTTTCTGAATTAATTTATGTCGTCATCTAATGCATAAAATATGTATAACCCGTTGCCGTTGAAGGAAGTACCTTGTGACAAATTGGGAAAAAGAAATCTAAATTGCGTAGTGTGAATCGTTCTAAAATTTTGTTTTAATTACGGAATTACCAATTTACCAATATTTTTTGGTTTTTATTTTTACTTTTGACCTCGAATTCGTAATTTTCTTTGGGTCTTCAGGTTCTTGGCAAAGGAAACTAAGAGTTTTTTTTCCTGGGATTTTTTTATTTTTATGATGCTTCATCGTACCACTTTCGTTAACATTATCAAGCCTATCAACGATAATTTGACTTATTAGCAATTTACAATTTATTTGTCCTTTTTTAAGTTTCCCTTTATTGAATATCACTTCCTCATTTTATTTATTTAGGGAGAAAAGAAAACGGATAGACGCATGATGTACCGGTTAATATTTGTTATATTGACATTGAAGAAACTGCAATGCATAGTACCACGTGATAGAAGGCCATATAATAATAAAAAAATAGTCTTTTGGACTAATGTCCATAATCCTTTTGTTTCCAAGATGCAGGATACTAGCGGTTTTTTGAAAAATCGAGTTTTTTAAAAATATCTTCCGATTGCGAAGATGTAATTGAACCAATATTAGTGTGTCTGTATTGTTAACGCGATGAAAAACGCTTACCTGTAGTTGGTTATGGAATCTTTAGCACGTATCAAATTAATATTGTAATAATTTATTCACGCTTGTCGTGTTCCCGACTATGTTTTTGCTTGTTTCTGTTGTTTGTTGTTTTCCAAAATTGCTTGGAAAAACGGTTCTCTACACTTTTGAACAGTACAGGAACATGATTATGTGTTATAGTGCAGCATGATCAAATTCTTCCGAAGAGAGAATGTGGCTGTTGCAAAAAAGCTAAAGTTAATAGTGGGATTAGCATGATTTATCGGCCTTTTGCAAACGTTGGAAAATGATCTTAGAATAAGTACCAGAAAAATAAGTTCAGCTGTATGGGATGTTAACTGTGAATCAGCTCACTGAACAGGTTCTTCACCCGTTTCATTCCCAGGGTAAATAGTTGTCACCTATTAGAACATGATCATTTACCCTATGATTTAGATGTTCAATTGAATATTATTCAAAGAATGTACCACAAGCATAACACCGCGCCCCTTTCCTCGAGGAGCAAGGGTGTTTTTGCGAAGACGATTCGAAAACAAGTGGATTGGTCGGGACTACGAGCTGGCCATAGTATAGATCCCGTCAATTTGAAGATTTATGAAAATTCGTAGAACTCGTAGAATCGTAGAACTCAATAATGAAGAGCAATTAAGGAATAGAATTATCCTGTTGGTAGATTCCGTAATAATCCAGGCATGCATTAAAGATACTGTCAGTCATGTATTAACACAAAGGTTGGAAAAGTGTACAAAAGAACAAGTCAATCAAATAGAAGTATTTTTTAAATTTAATCATTGCTTTTTTTTTTACGTTTATGTTGTTATTTTTAAAACTCATGTCGATCAAGTAGCGATTTTTTTGTTATTGTGAGATATGGAAGGAAATAAATTTTCAAACAGAAGATTTTTAAACCTTTAATACCGCGTATCTTGAAAACAAAAAAAAATGCGGAAATTGGTGTACTAGAACTTTTTTCTTTATTTTATGGTCCTTTAAAGCGTGGTACTACGCATTGTAATTTTTCCATTGTCAGCATGTAGAATTAATATTTTGAATTAAAATATGGTTATTTTTTAATTACGGTTTACAAATAAACCTCTAATTAAAAATATATACAGTCCGTTCAGCGAGGAATCAGACAGCGATGAATGAAGATTTTAAAACAGAAAGCTTTATTGTAAACGTTCGTTGGAGGCATATGTTTTCTGGTAATCTTGAAAAAAGATTGATGTATCACCGTTAGGTGGGGCTATTTATTCTAATTTTTTTATGCGTGCCTCTTTCTATTATAAATTTAATTTGAAATATTGAAGATAACATAATTCATTTTCTATCAAGTCAGTAAATGTAAAGGTAAAAATTCAAACATTAATTAATCCTCATTTTCAAATATTTTGTCTAGTTATCGAGATATAAGTACCACAACGGGTAAGTTGGTAGCAGTTATAAGAACAGTTACCACTAACGTGTAAGAGACTCCAACACGACAAATTAAATAACACTAGCGGTGACGCCGTTCAAAATAAGCATTTGTAGTAAAGTTTGCAAAGCAAAATCTTCATTCATTCCTGAGATATCGTGCTGTCCTATTTCTCGTCGAACACACTGTAGAATCTATATAAACTGTTAAATCAAATGAAATAAACCATTGCATTTCAATTATTTTAACTTTAGAAGAAGGGATACTACAGAATAGCCCACTGAAATTCTTATGGAAATATGAAAGATATCTTTAAGAATCCTTAACGGCTCGGTAGTCAAGTGGTAAGAGGGGCTGCGCTTGGGTCCCGCTAGGATCAACAAATTTTTTTAGTGGACGTTTCACTCTTTACTGCGAAGGAGTGATAGAAACAAGGCCACACGCGCACAATTTATTATGAGATTGTGACAAGCTTCAAGGGCTTATGAACCCCGTTGGGCCGTCATCACACTAACAAAAAAGATATAACAAATGTCTTGTTTAAAAAGAAGCTTTCCAGTTTAGGAAATTGCCTTGCCTAGCAGCATTCTTTTTCCGAAAATTCAGGTTTCCCAAATTAACAAACAGTACATTTTAAATTCACGCATGTATCTGCGTATATACCGTTCCTGAGGATCGCTCGTTATATGCAAAAAGTCGTTGTACAGTAATCTACTACCGTTTAGTCGACTAAGCACTTTACACTTTATTTCAAATGTTTTTTTTTTTTAATTAAGTTGTTCTTTTATTTTATCCGTTAGGTTTGGATAGTTCAAGGCGTCAGGGAAGCAGGAAATCGTGTATTGTTAATATTCCCCGTACTCTACAAGATTTATTTACAGTTAGGAACAAAAATGAACTTAATGCCTTCCCACAAGAAATATTAGAATTTTATTATATATTAATTTATTTATAGCAATTAGATTTTATCACTCGTTGTTATCAATTGTTCAAAATTTATTTCTTGTTCGACTATCATTTGAAATCATCATAAAATTCATCTAATCTATAAAAAAAAGGAAACTCATCCAGTTTCTCATCTATGCACAGTACTCATACAAAACGTGTCAGTTTGTTATTGTCTCGGTCGTTTTCGAGAGCGTTTTCACTTTTAGTTTCTGCGTATTTTCCCGTCGTCTTCGACGAAGTGAAAGTGGAGTTATTGGTCAAGGTTATTTAATGGCAAATAGCATTGCATAATCGAAACAGAATAATTGTAAAATGATTTATAATTATTTTAATTGAATAATTAAATTAAGCTCGCATAAATTCATTAGCGTATTATGCATGCATTGGTCTCATTTTTCCAAAATTTTCATTTGACTATATTAACGTCGTACGGAACATGTGGTTAGCTAATGTAAGAAATACAGTAGTTAATAGTAGATTTGATTTTTACAATTACGAGACGAGAGAAGCGTTTATCGTAAAGCCGGATATTATTATATTTCCTTAAAAAAAAAAAAAAGGTATATATTGGTGAGATAAGCAAACGATTGTAGATTATTATTGAAACTGAATTATTATTGGGAACTTACATGATTTCAATGAGGATTATTAGGAGCTGGTAGTAATTTAGGTATAGGATGTCGTCGTGTCATAAATTATATCGTCCTGCCTTTAATATCGAAAGCAAACATCTAGATTGCTGATTTTTCTTAATTAATAAAAATAAGGAGAAAGAAGTACAAATTATCTCTATTAAATCATTTCATCGTCTTTTTCCTTGACATTTTTATCTTCATTTTATCATTTTCTGTCACACTTTCATCTTCACTATCTGTTGTCGTGGATTCTCCACTTGCACTTATGAAAAGACTAAAATGCTCATCACTACCTATACTAATTTTATAAAGAAATCTTGATTGTCTGACTCATCAATGCAAAGCCGAAGCTGTGGGATCACAAACACTAAATTTGGACAGTAGGTTCCTTTTGTGTTTAGGCACGCAATAATTTTTGGAAATTTGGGAAATTGAAAGAGATAGGGAAAGTTCGTTTGGGAGCCTCGTAATTTTTTAATTAAGAAAGATGAAATTTGCTACTTCGGTTTCTGTTCAGAATTTCGGAACCTGCCCATGCAAAATTGTCCACCCCAATTTAACCTCCTAAAAACTGGTTTTCCAATAGTGATGAAGCGTGATTTTGTATAGGACTTTTCGTGTTATTCGTTCTTAATATTTTAGAATTCCGATACAAAATTCTCCAAAAACACTAAAATAAATTCTAATCAAAAGCTTAAGTTGCAATTTCCATGTTTTTAACTTCAAAAATTGAGGGAACTCTCATAATATTTTTCATCTTTTTTTATAGCCCTTTAAAATCCGGCTGAAACACGTTTTTTTTTAAGTTTATGGCATGAATTTCAATTAAAGGTCCATCCTAAGCCCCTAGCTCTGATGAAGATAGCGCTTTTTCATCCGTACATTTACTGTGATAGAAAATTCTTAATGCATAATGAATTACATTCGTTTTCCTTCAAAAAATCAGCCTTTTCTGTTTTTACGCATTTTATAATTACCAAACCCATTAGGCAGATACGGTAAAATGATTTCATATTTATTTTTTTACAAATTTAAAATATTGCTTTTAAAATCAACACTATCTAGACGACACAAAATTTCTTGCCTGACCATGAATTTGTTTTTTTATACCGTAATAATTGGGAAAAAAAATAATTATTCTTAAATCCAGCAAGAACAATGACTGCCACTTGCATTAATTTACTTTTGGAGGCTAATTTAAGACAACAACAAGGTAGACGCCTTTATATTGTTTACGGCCCTATTCCTTTTTAACATCTTTCACGAGCTCTCATTTGATATTGAAGCAACATAATAATCTTCTTTACCGAGAAAATGGAAAGTCTGTAAAATTAAAAATCCTTTATGGGAGCAATTACCCTTATCGATAAAGTTAAATACTGCAAGAACTGAAATATTGACCTTCAAATTACCCGGACCTGCAATCACCTATTCCCCATTGATATTGTGGCCAAAGGCAATTTAGAAGATTGTGTATGGAATAGAACGAAATCTGAAAATTCTTGAATACGATTCTGGTGCTAAAAAATTTGATCAGATTATAATAAGAACGTAATGAAAACCACATTGTGTAGACAACAGGAGGATTTCGGTTTAAGAGCGGGACTTTTGTCAAACAGCGTAGACAGTTCAAGAACAGAAGAAAATAAAGCTAACCTAGGTATCAATTCAGTGAAATCAACTCCAAGGGGATTTTTACTTTAATTCTGAGCCCCAAAAAGAACCTCAAGAGAAAGCGTCAACAGTTAAGCAGCGCTGAAAAACCATGTGACTCTATGGTGTGTTCAAAGCCATCAAATGATTGAGGGAAATAGAAAGATTTTTAAGCCATTTGAGAAAGCAAGGAATAGGTCCAGTTTACAGAAGAAATTAGAAAATGGGAGGAAAAAATTTTAAGTTTAAGCAAAAACATTTCTAACGTCTTCGTTAAAGACACCAAAAGCAATGTTACCTTTCTACAACGGAGACTAAAGAACTGGTAAGTTTATTGCTAGGTCATTCAGCCCCAAAATATCCCTTACATAAATTAGGAAAATCTGAAGATCCAAATAAGATCTGGAGTTGTTCGAATTACATTAGATTTGACGACAGATACTCGAATTCGACACTGCAATATTTCAAGTAAAAATACAATTAAGGAATATCCTTGTTAAACATTTTCGCTGGTTTTCTCTACGCAACATTATTTTCAATCTTAGTGCAAAGTGGAACAATGATATATAAGCCGTAAATACACAGCCTGTCTCGATGGCACTGTGGGTATGCAGCGGTGGTTAATGAAAGTGTATTGTCCTACGAAAAATAAGACAATAGCCACATACTGTTACCTATATATCGCATAGATGTTAGAGCGTACTAACATATTCTCTTGGCACAAAGGATTTCGACATGAACTCTTGTAGTGCTAGCGAGCAACCGTAAACTAGATAAAAAAATACGACTCAAATATAAAACGTGAATACCGTGTCGGAAGAGAGAGGTCAATAAAATAAACTGGCTTCGAGCTTTATAATACGTCCACATATCTCTATGTACATATCTGCTTCATACATGTAATGCATATGCGTGTAGCGGAGCATTGTTGTTTGACATACGATTTTTTCTTCGTCTATACAGCGTCGCTTGACCGCTCGCAACGTAGCCAATAAATTACTATTGTTGTATTTGGAGAGAGTTTGCGCTAGCGTCATTCATTTCGGCTGCTATCGACGTGACCTATTTCTTTATTAGACTTCAATCAAAAAGGCAGAAAGAAAGAAATTTAGTTTAAGAGAGCTCTGTTTCTCGCGATAAAATTTTTATCATTACTAGAATTAAGCTAAAGCCTCTACACCAGAGGATTCCAAGAATTTTGAGTTCTTTGCTAGATTTTTAACATTTTATATTGGAGATATCTAGATCTTCACGTAGCTGATCATTTTTGCCAAAGCAATGGGACTGCCATTAATCTAAGAATCTGGCTTTGTAATATCTCTAGTGTGTTGCAGAAGCGGTATCGTGCATGTAGAGATCCGTCGTCAACAGGGACACCTGTAATACTCCAGCCAAAATTGGCCTTCTGGAGGATGTCTAAGGACGCCGTTGCAACCGTCTCCCTGCGCTTCAGCGCATCGCGAGCATATTCTGACAAACGGCGCAAGTGGAAGTCAGTCGAGAGGCAAACTGCTCAGAAACGGCTGAAGTACAATCAGTGCATTTCTTAAGCTAGTAAGGATGACCGCCTCCAGGATTTTAGAAAGAAAGGGCAAGAGTCTGATAGCCTGAAGTGATAATCTTGCGGGGAATTTTGGACGTTTGTTTAAGAACTGTAACCTTGGTCTCGCGTTTCCAGATGTGAGGAAAATAAGTAAGTTTTTGGACACTACTAACAAAAACAAGAAAGAAAGAAAGCTTCTAGGGGGAGATATTTCAGCACCTTATTAAGGATGTTATTATATGTTAGAATTAGGGAAGTGCGTGACTCAGAGAGAAGTGTTGGTTTTTTCTTCCATGTTATTTTGTGCGAGTTGTGATTGGTACGAGATGACAAGGGCAATTATTTAAGAAAAACGCGCGAGATGACCCAAAGCGTTGTAATATAAAAAAAAAAATTTCCCTCACAGAGAAAGGCAACTGGGCTTCAGCGTCCAAGCATCGGCGGTTAGCTATGTGCCCCCTTTATCTTGCAGAAGATATATTTGGCGTTCCGTCGTGGCCAGAAGAGTCGCTAACGAAGTATAAAAAGAAATTGTCTAGTATTGCTTCACAATGATACATTAGGTGTCGCATGAAGCTAGGGTGTTAATCATAGGCCAAGTAATGATTTCAGTGAATTACAAGAGGGCATATAGTGAAGCCAGTAGGGGAACGAGAAAACGCTGTTGAGTTCCCGCCAAGAGACCGCACTGATCACCACGTTAAATTATATATTTTCTATTATTTATTTTTATATCGATATTTATTTGAAACCTGTTGCTCTGACAATTAAATAATATATCCTCTTTGTTGTAAGTTTTAATAAAATTGATATTCAGTTCATTCTATTCTTGGGGGCCCCATTTTCAGTTTTAAATTTTATTTTTATTTATTTTATACTTGTTACTATTAACTGTAATATCATTCATATTTGCAATCTTTTGTAATAAAACGTTGTTACTTTTGAAGTCAATTTTATGATTTATTGGTGGATGGTTACTGGTAAACTACACGACCTGACAAAGCTACGAGTTACGAAACTAATTGAAAGGGTCACATTGATTATTAAAAATAAGCATTTCAAATAATCATTTTACTAAAACTTCATTTAATTTGCAATCAGCCCCGGTACAATTTAGTTACAAACGTAAGGCTATTATCGTTGCAACGTCTGGAGGCTTCATCGTTTTTAAGGTGCTTAATGTGGCCACTTCAATCAGATCTCCACTTAAAAGTCGCTAAGAGAGCTTATCATCGTCAGTATCAGACAAATTTGATAGGGCACCATGGCCTCAGCCCATTGCTTATCGGAATAGACCAACCCTGTTTCACCTTGCGTCCCTTCAATGTGTCCCAGAATGAATTATCCATAACTGCTAAAGAAAATCAGCTAGTTCATCATTTATTTACTTGGCTAACAACAGCAAACTACATTACTTATCACAGGAAATTTTAGCAGCAAACTATTTTTAATTGTGGAACCCTCGTAAAACTATACAGGAAGTACTTAAATCTAATAAATTAACTTCTTATATTATAGGAAAACGTCAGATCTAAATTAATTCAACAGTCCTTAAATGTCTTTCGATTATTATTCTCCTCGTATTAGCGAAAAGGAATAATAAAACGACCTCTTTAATATTTCTAAATTACATATACGGAAAGTTTGCTTAAGATCTCTCTTAATGCAATTGCACGTCGTATTTTATTGACATTTATTATAATTTCTGATTTCGTTATTAATAGAAAACGATAATAACGCTAAAACGCAGCAGAAATAATGCTACATTACGCCCTTGGCACATTTTTAGCGTTCAATAGATACGGAAACTTGAACTTAAGACCGTACGCTTTTAGCCAGGTAAATCGGTAGTAAACGCGTGCAAATATAAATATCGTACGTACGTTCGCGAATAACAAAAGCAAATAATAATGAACAGACTCAAACGTGGTGCGTAAGTCATATGTAGTTGCATAGACATCTGTGTATGTAGGCATATGCACTTAGCAATGAGATTTTGCAGCATATTCACGTAAACAGTGCATGTCTGGAAAATGTACAGCGGTGGGTACGATTTCAGTAGATGCATTTAGAACTTTGAAAAACTACTTATGTTACTGATAGAGAAGCATCGATAACGACGCGGTTCCAAACCGGAAACCACGAGTATAGTGTTATTGGCAACCGCGAAAGCCTACGTACGTTATTCAAATCACTTTGTTGAAGATCTTGTATTAGCTTTGTATGTATTAATGCTACTGACCATTTCAACTATCGTCTTATTGTTTTCTTGCCATTCAAAATTTAAATCATTTAATTTCGATGTTAAATCCGTAAGAAAAGCGAAATCACTACTGTGAATACTAAAAGAGCCACAACCATTTACTTCGAGGTACAAGTCACGAGCACGACTGCGTTGCGAGCACAAAATCGGCTCCTGTGGACTGTGATCGATCAAAAATCACTTCGCGATCGATTTGTTCGCCACTCCTGCGTAGACGAATTCCCTACCTGATGCTGTAAAAAGAATTAACTACAAATCGTAACAAAACGATATTTGTATATTTTACACACGAAAGCTGTTGAGGTTATGACAAGCTTCAAAAAGCCCCGTTTGGGGGTTACCACACAAAAAGAGAATCGACCCTTCCTAACTTGGTGATAACCTTAGTTTTAACTTTTCAGGCAGTGTCAATTCTCGCGTGTAATATTCTAATATGGGGCCGTGGTGATTACCAAAGCATAATGATTTGTCAAGAAGAATTCTAAGGTTGATTTTCGGTAAATCTTACAGAGAATCATGTAGACTTTTGCTCATCGAAGATAACTTAGTGCCTTGCATATACCTAGTGATAGAGCACACTAGGAGATTTTTTGACCAATTCAAAATGCCTCCAAATATATACAACACCCACAGAGTGGACTTCAATCACACCCAAAATCTCTTTTTGAGAGATCCTTTTGCAAAAATATAATTTGCAGCACCCGTTATTTTCAAAAATGGAATCATAAACTGCGCTGAATCCAGTCTTCTCCTGGTTTTGATTCACGAAGCTTGCCGGAGTGACAAATCCTGCTCGGATAACCTCCTCACTACTGTCCTTCTTTGTCTAACCGAAGGTGGTCCTGTATGTAGATTCAACGATTCGCAGACGTCTACTAGAAATTTAGTAATAATAGGCGAAATTTATTAATAAATCTCTAACAAAGGAGGATGAACATTCCAATAGGAGCTCGCTAAATTTGCGAAGGAAGATATTCGAAGCAAGTACTTTTTGTATTTAAATATCGTTCTATTATTATTTGAATTTGCAGAAACGGACCATTGTAGCATATCTTGCATGTAAAGCACATGCTACAATACAAATTAGTGCAAATTAGTACAAACTAGTGCAAATTAGTGCAAACTAGTGCAAAATAGCGCAAATTGGTGCAAATTGTCTGTAATAGATACCCCCTCCCCCATACTTATAATGTCGTCAGAGTAATACGTTTGGCAGTTCCATAATCAATAGACATCTAGCCAAAGCGTTCTCTTTAGTCAATCTACCCCACTGCCGACTTTGGGATATTCATAAGGGAGAAGTTCTTCTCAATGCTGCAATTCTGGAAGCAAAGAGGAACTTAATTTTCTAACAAATTAAAGGTATTTAACAAAATCAATCGAAAAGTTAAAAATGAATTTAAAAAAAGGAATCTAGAATAATTCCAATTTTAAACTCAATTGCCTCAGCTGGTTGTTCGTATAACCATTACTGTATAATAAACATGAATGGTAAATAAACTTTTCTCTGTTTTTTTCATCTTGTCCCCATGGTATAATGGCTCATATCGTATGTGTGTCGATGGAAAGTATGTGAATTTTTTGCCCATTCGCCTAAATAATTTTACATTACAAATGTAGCGGTTATGTAAATAAGCGCGGATTACGACACGCCGTGTCGGTTTTATTGGTATTCACATGGAAAGCTTTAGCTCCTAGACCTTATTTCTTTTAGATTTAATGGTAAAATATTAGAGTGGAAATCGTACGTCGATAAATTGGAAAATAGCGCGCGGATATTAAAGTATATCAAGAGCAAACCGCCAAAAATTTAGTGGGTAATGCTGGTAGGTGTGTTGGCAATACTGCGAATAGATGTGTATTTGATAATCATTGTTAACGCATAGAATGATCTATTTACAATTAAATTGAATTTGGTTCCGTTCCTAAATGTCAGAGAAGTAAGTGTTGATGATAATGTGGTATGTTATACAACTAGTGCGTGAACTTTAATTTAAATCTAAGTGGGTACGTCGACTTACTAGTCTTGTAGTCCCCTTTATCTAAAGAAATATGATTTACCAACTATTGAGGCTTTATGAATTTTCTTTATTGAGTAAGAGTCATAGCTACCCAAAGATTAGAAAAGGTGCGGATTTATACAGCTATAATTTGTGAAAACCACGATGACAGCTAAATTTGTTGCACATGTTAGTTCCCAACGACCGCCGTACTTCTGGAATCCTAGGCAATAAATTTAGACGTATCTTAGATCTTCGAAAATTCATCTTTTTTGAAATTGAACGTATTTCGATAAAATGCTGTGTTTTTGTTTTGACGGAGACACCCGATATTTACAATAACAGAAAGAATTGTTATTTTTTTGAAGCATTTTCAAAGCATGCGAGCACAAAGAAAACCTACAAAACGTGAAGATCATCTATAACAACTTTCTGCTTCAAGATGAAAGTTTGCAACAGCTAAAGTACAGTTAATACATGTTTATTCTAATCCTTGAACATAAACCGTCAATATTTGCGCTGGTTCATGGACTAACATTTATTTATTTATTTATTTTTATTTATTTAGTACTTACAGAAGATTGTAAATGGTACAGTCCTAATAATTACAAGTTTGTAATGAAAGAGTCTCCGCAATGTGCCTAGTGAAGCAAGCGAAAGAACTATGAAAAACATCGATTTGTTTCAAGGAATTCAGATAATTTAACAGGGCTATTTTGGCAGTTATTATTATTCGCCAGATTCGGCCCTTGTGACACGTTTCTTTTTCCAAACACGAAAAACTTGATGAAAAGCGAAAAATGAAGGGGTCATTAGCGAAATGGGGAACTTGCAGGGTACGGCGAACCCTATTATTTAGAACATCGCTAGACTAAGTGCATAAGGAAACAATGTCGAGAAATAAATATATTAAATGCAAAACAATTGCGTTGTTCCCTTAACACAGGTATTTAGCGTGACATCCTCGTGCATCATGCGCTTCTATATCTTCGACGTTTATGTTTTCTAGAAAAATTTGCAGTGCGATTACTTCCACATGGAATAGGTGAACATTTTCTGCGCATTAGTAGTTATAATTTAAAAAAATAAACTATATTTTGGATTAACATTTTAAGCTGGTGGCAGTAATTTTTAAATAATTTTCTCGCCTGGCAGAAGTTGATCATAGCTAAGAACTGAGTAAAATAAACGATATAAGCAATTTCTGCCTTTAATATTATCTCCTGATTTTGTTAACGCTTTTTGTACAAGTTGAGATATGTTAATATATCCACTGCTAGTTAGGAGACCATCTACGATACCTATTTAGGACCTCATCTACGACGCAGAGGCAACAGGTTGCTTCTTTGGGGACGGTTTCTGCTAGCTTTGATTCGTTTTACAAGCGTTTCATGAAAACCCCTCTCTATATTCGAAAATGCAAGGGAGGTTATTTTTTTTACCATAAGCGACTTCTTCAGCTTATTTGCAAAAGACTGGGGAGCTATTATTGTTTTGGTATGTAAGTTTTCATTTCTTAGATACTTAATACAATTCCAATTCTTATATAATCAAGTACGTTGAAAGATCAAAAGATCTGTATGAACTGGAATATACGTGTGATTGCCTTCTTCCTTTAGGTATAAGTATTATATTTACATTTCCCACAATTCTGCTCTAGAGCGGAAGTTACCTTGGCTTTATGCGAGCTTACTAATAATAATAATAATAACACAGACAAGCTTTCTGCAGATATAATACTGCTCGGGAGTACATTGTATAATCTTACGCAGCTATAAAAAGCTGTGTTTTCATTAGCTTACAGTTTATGGCGAAGAAGTTAAATTGTTTGTCCGTGTCTAGTTTGGCTAAAAACAAATTTTTTACATTCATAGGTGCATATATGTAGCTGGTACAGTTAAGAGATTCTGGTCTCTGAATTTTCCTCTATAGGAATCGCATACACTTTACAATTTGTAATGATTGCTTCTGATAATGAAAAAGTTTCATCAACAGCAATGCTCAGTAGACTAGCTTAACTTCCCAAAAGATTGTGTGTAACAGTGCATCCAATTGCCTATCGTATGAAACTGTTCATAGTTCATCTTTTATCGAAAGGCTAGTGTTGTCTGCAGAATTTGTCAAGAAAGAATTATCGATGGGAACATCCAAATCTAATGAAGATAAGACGCAAATGGAATTATCGGGAGCGCATGGCAGAAGTCTCTTTCCTCAGTTGCCAATTTGCATCTTGATAAATAAGATTCCATCCAATGCAGAGCATTTTTTCGAGCACCGTAGTGGCAAAGCTTTTTCGATAGTAAAGGGAAGCAGACGCAGTGAAATGCCCTGGACAAATCCAGCAGCACGGCACACGCCATACCATCTGATTCAAGGCATTCTGGCAATGCATGGGTGAATTCAAATGTAACAGTTTCCACACGTAAATCATGAATTTCGAAGACGTTATACATGCTATTGTACATGACTCTTTCAAAGATCTTGAAAACACGGGAATACTGACTGGCATTGGGGGAAAATGCTACCTATTCCAGGTGGTTTGTACGGTTTAAATGTTAATAGAGTTCGTCTTCTTCTCTTGCTGTAACAATTTTCATTGCTAGATTCTACGGCACAGTCTCTTTTAGTATCAACTACACAGTTTCAAGTTGTTTTGGAGCAACATGCGTTAATAATTAGTGGTATTAAACACTAGTTACATGCACCTAAACCTAAGGTGGCCATATTCTTTCCATATTTCTTAATATCTTAGCATCTCGAAATGCAAGGCAACAACGTTTTCACGAAAGAAGAAGCTCATTGTTTATGACTACTTCCTGGAGAACGAAATTCTATCTCGACTGATTGGGTTGTCACTTTTGCTCCTAAGTTGACATTTGTTCTTCACATTGCGACAGCAGTTTCCAGAGCAAATAAAATGCTAGGCTTCGTCTTATGAAGTGCCAGGCACTTCCATAATAGCCCTACTATGGTCACTTTCTTCAATTCTCTTGTAAGACCTGGGATTGAGTATTGCGTGTTGATTTAGAACCAAATTTATTTTGCTCATAGGACAAGGCTGGAGAATGTACAAAGGAAGTTCCTGAAGTATCTATCCTTTCGGACTAGTGGAGTGTACCCAGACGAGGTTATCCGCAGGATCAACTTTTAGCCACCTTTAACGCCTGCTCCCTTTTAACTCGACGTTCCGTGCAGGCTCTAAAGTTTATATTTCGTATTATCCATGGTAATATTTACTGCCTCCCAATCCTCGAGCGGTTGCAGTTTCTGGTTCCAAGACATTCTGCGCGGCATTCACACTCGCAAAGCACGTTCAAATGTACTGCTTAGATCACCTATTAAATTTATTTGTGATAGATGTAACAGTATCAACTCTAAATGCGATATATTCTCTTGTACCTTGGGTGCCCTTGTTCGAATCTTTTTATCGATGTAATGGTATATATATATAACTTTGGGTATAACGCTGCGGAACTTTTCTCGCTGTGTTGTGCTATATATGTATATTTCCTTTTCTTTGTATATTTTTTTGTAACTTTCTTTATCCTTAATTTGGTGATTAGCACTGTTGGATAAATATATATTATTATTATTATATTTTGGAAATTATTAACAGTGCTTGAATAATAACGGAGGACAGTACGACACGCCAAATGATGTCGTAGATTGTGATATTACCTGGTGAAGGGTTACTATATCGCGAATTCGGCAGGCGAATTTGGTGAGGGTCGCGCTCTCCTTTCCAGACTGCTGGAACGTTTATTTGAGACAGCTAATCGCAATAGGACTTAAAAGCAAGCTAGAAAACATTGCGCAATTGCAGATTGTATTGTGATATTTTGAGCTATTGTGTTGTTGACAGACATCATTAGTTCCAATAACAACCCGAATTTAATTTTAAAGACGACCATTTGTCTTTGTACCGTCAAGAATCTTATGAACTTGAAAATATTTTTGGCAAGAAGCTGCTTGCCCCCGCCAAAATATAAAACGATTATTTTATTGCATCCAAAGATATGTCCACAGAGCAATCGTCGTATCCCGTATCCAGCCCTTAAATAAATAAAAAACACGATTCGCGATATAACGGGAGCGAAGATTCTGCGAAAACCAAAGTTTATTAACACCGTTATTAACAATGACAGGGAAAAATATTGCTAAATCCCACGCACGCCACCGTTTATTTATTTTGCAAAGGTGTATAAACTATAAGAGTGCATATACACATGTATGCATTCGTACCTAACTTCCATAAACTTTATCTAAAGTTGGCGTTATTAATGCAAACAAAATCGATGAGTTCGCGGATTTTTTTCTCGGATTTTCTCGAGCATTTTTTCCACGATGCGTATCGTCCGTTAACCTTGCAGTTTATTAACCTTGTTATTAAAGTTTAATAACTCTTCGGCGTACGCATGGTGTACAGCGAGATTCAAAACCGATGCTTGTTGCAATAATTCGCGAATCGTGTTATTTACCTCAGTAGATAATATTAAATCCATCTACGTTATTTTATCCAAGGGATACTACGCGATAGATGATTCCTTTCAGTAATGTACAATGATAAGTCATCGGAATGTAGTGGGTTGAACGTCTCTTTCTGGCGTTTGATTCTTTAATAGGGGCTGAAAATTAAAGATGTTTTCCTATTGAATAGGAAACAAATGTATAAACATCGTGTCAATGCGACGACTAGAAAGTAAAGAACTCTTCCAGAAATTGAATTAGGGGAAAAAGTTACATTTGCAAAAATTTTTGATTATTTTTTTTTTGATTCCCTGAAAACTAAATATTACTCACAAGGGATGATTCCGAACTTGAAAATTCAAAAAATTATGAAACTTTGGGAATATATAGAGCACATATGTTTCACGCAATTTTATTTTTCCGCCATTCTCAGTGAGGGAAATAAATTTTTGAAATTTGGAAATTTTCCATTCTATGGATGGCAAGAGCTAGAGCAAAAGCTTTGAGACAAAAATTGTTTGTTGTAACGTGTTTTATGAATCAGTAACATCAATTTCTTCGTCCCATTAGCTTCGTTTCATATTAGCTCTAAACGGAGACATCTTCCGTGGTATAATAACAATACCAGAAGAAACTTGAAATTAACACAGTATTATCATACTAAATAGAAGCATACGAAAGCTCTTTTCTACCTTGCTGGATTCCCTCGTCTTCGATCGTTGACTAAAATGCAGATTAAGGCAGTTCATAGAGAATATCAGAAATATCTGCAAAATCGTATTGCTGAAGCTGCAAAATTATTTTGAAAATTCGTCAAAAATAAGCGTTCCTATTAAACATTCCGGGATGCTTAGCACCTGATGATTTAACTCTCAACCAACCCGCCGATATTCCTCAAGCTTTTGCTGACGTGTCTTATAATGTATTTGATAGTATGGGATGTTTCACTTGCAATGAAGTTTTGTAGGATTTAAGAAAGCTCAGATCTTCGATGGTGAGTAGACATGAAATATTGCCAAGTTTTCTTATTCGTGATTGTGCTCTGCCCCGCAACGGGTTCCTTTCCCGGTCTTTCATTGCAGCCAATGGTGTGTCCTATCATGGAATCATCCCTTGTCAGTAAAATTGTTGATGAGGAGACTCCTAATTTGGTTCGTCAACTGTGAGAGGCCAACTAGTGTTGCTGCAGTAATACGCGCATCAATAAGCTACAATGTGTTACAAACGTTGTTACAACACTCCTCTGGGAAAACTGTAACTACGAAACGTGAAAAATTAGATTTATGTTTTCTTTCTAAATATACACTGCTTTGAAAAGTTCGACCTTCTTTTGACAAAAATGCTCCATCCAGCATCCACAAAAAATTAATGTGCGGACGGAATGAAAATGAAAACAACCAGTTTACAAGATTTTGAATATATTGTGATTCTCCAAAGAAAATGTCAAATTTGGCGGTTAAAAATTATGTTGTTTATACTTTTTTGTTGGCATTTCTTGTTTCTTTTTGATCTGCGGGATGAATAAAGTTTATTATTATTTTTTTTTAATTATTTTTGTCGCAGGGTCGCAAGGTCTACACCCCCCGGGGTCCTCACGCGGAGGGCACGACAGCCATGTGGAATACTGCAGGAACGCCGGTCACCTAGTTATTGATATTAATTTTCTTTAATTCTGTCTTTTACCTCTCCTGGGGGGTTATACGCAACACAGTATAAGGTGGGCCAAATTCGATACTTTTAACAGGGAACTTATGTTTCTAAAGGAATTAGACAAAAACTGACCTAAGCTTCTGGAGCTCGATTTTAAAGAGAAATCGATTGGTGAAATCCCTATTTTTATATCTTCTTTAATATTAGAGATACAGAGCGTTTTCTTAAAATGTGCAATTTTTAAAAACCCTTGTAACTTTTTCATTTGTGAAAATTATCAAGACACGTGTTTTTTATATGGAACACCCTATATATTTTTACACTATTGAGCATATAAAATTACCTTTAGAATGATATAACACACTTGATATTTTATTTAAACAATTTTTAAATTATTTGTTTCTGCGTCAAAAAGCGCCCTAATATAGTTTTCATATAAATCAAGCATTTTCACAAATAAAAAGGTTACAAGGGGTTTTTAAAAATTGCACATTTTAAGAGAACGCTCTGTATCTCTTATACTAAGAAAGATATAAAAATAGGGATTTCACCAATCGATTTCTCTTTAAAATCGAGCTCCAAAAGCTTAGGTCAGTTTTTATCTAATTCCTTTAGAAATATAAGTTCCCTATTAAAAGTATCGAATTTGACCCACCTTGTACACACGTAAAAATTCTTTTTAATTAAGCACATCTGTCTATTTGTTGACATATATTTTATTTAAAACTTAGAGCTGACTATTATTTTGTCAGAATCAATTTAACAATAGTCTCTTGTAGTACAGTAGTTACATCAAAAAGAAAATATTCTAATTCTTAAGTAAAGATATTCATATACCCGTTATTACTATAAATCTTAAGTCCCAAGTTCGAGCATATATTCTTTTGAGAGATGTATGTTTGGGGTAATTTCAAATTAAGAGAATCTATGCCTTACCTTTTGCAAAAAAAAAGGTGCGAACTTTGGGCTCTGGTGGTTGCTGGCTCCCTGTTTATTAAGTTTAAAAATGGAAGACGTTCGCTCGCTTTTGTCTTTTTAGGGCTGCATGGAAGATACCGTGAACAATTTAATTATATGATGTATTGTACGATCTTTACGAAGGTGTTCATTTATGATACGGCTTTGATTATAAGATTTAATTAAACTAAGCCTTAAGAGTTTTTTCGACCACAAATTGTTAAATTCCAGAATCCAGTTTCTTGTCTATGAAAATTTTGAAAAAATATTCCACAAAAGATTACGATGGAGCGCCTACATCAAAGATGTATTCAACTTCTAAAATGTTACCTCCAGTCAGGAATTTTAGGTTTGCGGCAGGTGAATTCCGACGTAATATTGCTGGATATTTCTGATATTCTAACATGTAAAATTCTTTCTAAATACACTATAGATTTGTTGAAAGCTCTTATCGAACACAATCACATTTTATATTTGTCGTCATTTATTACAGAACTAAAACTCGATGCACCGCTTCTTTTTGCATTGCAAGGGAATAATATCAATATTGGCCCACCAAATTTGATATCCTGTAAGAAGTATGAGGCCAAGCACAAAGATTTTAAATCTTCTGTGCATTATTCAAGATGCTGAAGAAATTTACCTGATTCTTTAGCTTTGCGAATACAACAAACCCAATAAAACATGTTTCAACGTATTACTTAGACACAACGTAGTATGAAGTTAATAAAGTTAAATATGGCTCTTAGAGCTTCTTACTGTATACATATCAAGATGACACTCCAGAATTTCGCTTATTAGTAGAATGGCGACGTTGCGTGCAGTTTGTCATTGGCGTAGTCATATAAGAGAAGGTAGGAAAGCTGGTAAAGGTCTCAACTTTATTTATAACAACATAATGTTCTTAGCGAAAGTAACAATTACTCGCAAAATTATTTTTAAGTACCACATTTGGGAAATCCACCTGCTTCCAAATTTATTATTTGCGCAAAATCGATAAGCCAATTAGCCGTAATGGCGAACACGTCATCGCAATTAAAACCACTTTTATCCTGCATTAATTTGTGTATTAATACTTGTTTTATATCTAATCAAACATACTTCGCATTTAATACTAAGAAAGTGAAATATTGTCGCACTGATATGCTTATTCACATAATCCGCACATTGACGCATGTTCTATTTGCACAAGCGAGAAAAAAATACACCAGAAGAGAAGTGTAAGTATTTATTTTGTTGGGCGACATACAACCTAATCGCAAAATAAATAAAAAAAAATCTGCGATAGGCTAATGTTATTGTCGCGAGATTTATGCCATTCGCACAGGCGGAGACAATAGAATCCGATCGCTTTAAAAAAAAAATACTACGCGAGAAAACGAGAACTTGGTTTCGTGGAATCGCCGGAAATAAAAAATAGCTTCTTATCGTACACCCACACGTCACTATCGGTGATAAAGATGATGTGATGATCGAGGAAGGAAAACACACTGGTGAATCAGTACTTTAACCTCAAATTTCCTTTAATTCACACGAAAAAACACAAACGTATCATTTGCGGCAGATAGTGAAGTTCGTATGGAAACGTACGATATTGTAGAAGGTGACTCAAACTTGCTATTAAGTACGTTGCTTTAATGTTGAATATTTTTTAGATTTGAATGTTGCTAGTCCCATCTGATTATTTGTGAAAGCTGCCAATGAGTATTTGACAACACCTTTTTCA
Organism: Marronus borbonicus; assembly: GCA_902655005.2. Lineage (NCBI taxonomy): Eukaryota > Metazoa > Arthropoda > Insecta > Coleoptera > Scarabaeidae > Marronus > Marronus borbonicus. The sequence goes on from LR737397.1 coordinate 330,128, forward strand.
AATTTCGCCGTTATATAAACAATAAAGGGGGCTCGTCTGTGCCTTAGTGTTTCATAGCCAATTTCCATGCATTTTAATAATTTCCATGTCGTTGTTTTAGAGTGGCCTAGACGTGAACGTATGCAAGAGAAAAAGAGCAGATCATGCTATTTACTATCGCCCCGTTCAACTACGAATTCTTCAAGAATTTGCTTCTTTCAAAGCTGGTCCTGTAGACTTTATTCAATATACATATGACGCTAATTGCTATAAATTGGTGCAAAGTACTCTGAGTTATTTCAGGCTTACAGATCGTCTATTATTTAATAATTATTGGGTATTATTTAATCTCTTAATATTTTATTTATCACTGTTATAACGTGTGCACGTAATCCCTTTCGGAGATAAGTTTTCTGTCTAGAATGAATGCGCTTATCGGAGCAGGAAACCAAATATTTGAAACAGAACGGATTTACTAAATCAGTATCGGCAATATTAAATATTCAAGTGGTAATTGATACCATCTATATAGGTGAGTCATCTATACGCGTAAAATGTAATCTTTGTTCAAGAACATCAATTTACGAGGGGAGTTCTTAGCCCTGCTGTTCTCCTCGACCATACTACACACTACACACAACAAATGTTATAATATATGACATTTTATTTCTTGCAATTAAGACAATAATATACAAAACTATAAAATCTATAACTAACAAGACACAAAGTCATAAAATATTGAGTGAAAAAAATAAAAAATTAAAAAATTACTAAAGCATGATTTCAATTTCGTGTCAAATAGACCCAAGGAGAACAGCAGGGTTAAATGCGTGGGCTTGGCAAGAAAGAAAAGACGTTTCTGTCTCCTTTCCTGCATCCCTGCAAAATAAGAGTCTGCTTCTCCAATTATTTAATTGTTTGAGCCAAATCAGTTTCCACCAAGCCACTTTCCCGTATTCGGAAATAGGAAATAATCGCTGCGGGTTAAATCTGGCGAATGTAAGCAATTCGTGTCCTAAGTAACAGAATTTTGCCATGGAGGTGAAAGCAAATGCGGACGTTTTTCTTTCGCTGCGTTGTTGAAATGATCTAATAAATTGGCATAATACTCCTCATTAATCGTTTTGCCCTTTTCAAGCTAAACAACGCGGACTATCTCAAAACACTGTGACCACGTTCTTGTCGGCCGATAAAGTAGCTTTGGCCTTCTTTGACGTCGGTTGTCCACGAAAAATCCGCTGTTTGGATTGTTCTTTGGTCTCTGGTGTGCAAGATCATTCGGATTGCGCTTTAATATCGCCAAAATCTATTTAAGTCTCAGGCAGTTTGAATTTCCGATCATTCGTTACCCAATTGTGAATTTTGTTCCCAACCTCATTTGGACTATTTGCATGCTCTTGATCAAAAATGTTCGTTCAATTGCGTTTCAAATGTTCAATATTATACGATCGATAATGAAGAGCAGAGCATCCGCGAACTTCATTGAGTTCCACTTTTGTCTCGTTGTTCGTTTTCTTAAAAACTAAATATTTAATCTCTGCTCTATGTTGTTAAATCGCAAAATGGCCATCATTCACAAACTAATTAACATATCTGCCTGAAAACTTGACAGGACTCTTGCCAAGGGTTGCTTTTACAAAAAATATAGTCGTTTCAATTCTAGGTAGCGCCATCTCTTGACGACGCCGGGTAATAGGTGGAACTCCCCTCGTATTCAACTTTAAGAAGTGCTCAATTTGAAGTTTCGTATTATTTTGAAACTGCTGTGTCTATTCAAAAATATTGAAAAACTTACGCTCAAAATATATTTTTAAGTGGAAACAATAGTACTTATGTGAAGTAATCTAATATTTTTACAAGAAGTACTCAATGCGGTAATTTTAGTCCTTTGTGCATTCTTGAAACAAATAATTCACTTTGCATAATTGCTTTGTGTGTTTGACTAAATAATTAGCTTAACTAACATGGAAGTTCTTTTTACCAAAACCGATGCGTCTCTTATTTTTTCATCTACAGACAGCTTTTAATGATTGCAACTAAATCGCAACAAATTAAATGGAATTGCTTGAATTTATAATGGGAACATGTGGATTTACATATATCTCCCACTTTACTTGATTAAATTAGCATTTATCTACAAATTTAATCTTTTCAAGAAGCGTCTGCGTTGTCGAATTATTTCTAAAGCGAAAAGCATCATTTGCAATCCTTCTAACGCATCTGCATATGAACCGATCACTTTAAGAGATGAACTGTATGAGTAATTGTCTCGACCAGTTGAAAAATCCATGTGTGAATGTTGCGGAGGAACTTATTGCAGATCGTTTTTTAAACTGGTTCTCTTAAAAGATTGGATAAATTAACCCTTTCTTGGAAAATGCTATATTCCTCTCATACCCAAACGTATTATAGATACTGTAGCATTAATTAAGTGAAAAGATCTGTTGGAAAGTAAAATTTGAATCGCTCCAATTTGAAAATCAAAGCTTCAGGGTTGTAAAATGCAAGGAAAATGTATATCTTCATGTTTCTTTCGAATATTTTCCCATTTGGCACTTCTTTGTTCTGCTGTTTTTCTCGATTCTTCGTTCCGTGTCTTTCCTGATCTTTCTCCTTTTGTCTTTTGTCTCATAAACTTTCTTAACCAATCTGTTTTCATTTATTCTTGAAATACGTTGTAATCGTCTGAGTTCTTGTTGCATTGTGTTTGATGCCTCGATTATTTTCAGTTGTTCTCGATGTACGTTATTTTATCTTTCCTTGCTTTATTTTCTATTATTCGTAGATGTCTTCCAGCATGGTTGATGTCCCGCATCAGTTTGCTATTTTATGGTCTTCCTTCTTTCCCATGAGGTTCGTTTTTAAGGCTTTGCAGATTCTTTTCATTTGTTTATTTTGTTTTTGATAGTTCTTGTGTTGTTTATTGTTGTTTCTAGATCTGTCGGAGCCTTATATCAGTTTTATAGCCTTTTTCCACTACCACGACCTTTGGTTTTTTTATATGGCCATATCATCGGCGTAATAGTATTTCGCGATATTGATTTTCTGAAATCTCCAAAGGCCGAGCATGTATTTCCTTATGTTTGATTGCTTCGTTTAGCATTATATTGAAAAGTATTGGTTTTAAAATATATTTCTGCTTCTTCGACCTCTCACGGCCTTTTCACTCGTTTTCTGTATGATGTAACTTAATTATGTATCCCTCAACCTTTATGGAATTCTGCTTGGGCTTCTTCTGTCTTTTCGATCTTTTTGCATAGTCTTTCTTTCAAAATTCTGGAAAATAACGTGAGCTATGTGTCTCAAGCTATTGGACACAAGACTGCAATAGTATGGTGGTGCCTTCCTCAACTAAGTATTACATAAATAAAAAATTGTATCTCCTTTCTAATTAATTAATACTTACTACGAAATTATGAGTACAGATGGTGCTTTCAGTCATATATGCATGTTATAACGTAGCAAGGGATTCCTAGAACTCCATTCCCTACGTATGATTGTTTGATGCCGGAAAGTCTGGCGTATAGGAGTTTCACAAGAAAAATGGCGTAATTTAGTGGTTAGGATGATTCGATTGTATTTTTTTGCGTATACAATTTACAAGAAAGATAAACAAACTTGTTCTGGGGGACGGACAATGTTTACGAATAATTTTTCGACAATATCGTGTGTTGGGTGTTTGATGGACGTCATGATGACATCGCATCGGTACGGATACACAAACGTTTTCATAATGCATACCTACATCCGGAATCTCAGATTGTATAATTTTTGGTTAGCGAATTAAAAGGAGGGATTGAGCGTAGGAAGATTCCATTAAAATATTAATAAAACAAAAAGAAATGAAAATTACAAGAAATGTATGTATGTACATATCTTAATTAAAAACTTTTGTAGGGGAGTAAGTTCTGGCCAGGATTACCATCTTCACTAACTCGCGGATACAAAGCCAAAGACTGTCAACGATCCAAGAAACAAGTTTCAATGAACAGTGAAAAATTAGCTTAATATATCTGCAACATCTTTTTTAGATTAGTATGTGAAGGTCGACGTAGATTGCACAATTCAACAAAATTTCGCCACCTGAGTCAGATACTACATCATTTGTACAGTTCTTGATGCTGAATCCACATCCAGCCACAGAATTCCTCTAACACGTCAAGGTTTCTAAACGTTGTAACAGTTTCGTTTGCTTTTTTTAGACAAACTTTTCCGTTAAACTCGCAAAACTGCCTGAAAATGTTAACTCGGAGGGTTTCGGAGTCGCTAATAATAAATCTGAAGTCAGTATTTCTAAATTCAGGGTGGCGAATCTAATATAGCGGCTGCAGCTACCACAATATGTAGCTGATTAACTAAAAATCTGGAAAAATCGATTAAGAAGGTTCCTCTCACGTTCGGAGTGCTTTGCCTCTCATGAGCGACTTCTTACTGTTGTGATGTATGATCAATTTTATCTTCTTTTTCTTTAGTATTTTCTGCTTTCATTTTTCTACCTTCCTTCAGTTGCCGATCTAAGTCCAAAATAACCTTTCTCGATGATTTTCGCCCATGTGTTTTATTTGATTCCGTATGTAACTCGTCCTAGTAGTCAGCGAATATATTCTCAGTCGATTTGTAATAATCACCGAGATTATGGAAAAAATTTCAATGCTTTCCGAGAGTTTAATTCCTTCTCAAAGTGACAAAGACTCCTTTTTTAATCTTTGCATCGTTCAGTTCTGGAAATTTTTCTCTGATCTTCTTACTGCAGATCCTTTTGCCAACATTAAATTTGTATATTCCGTCTCCCTTCAATTTATTGATGAAAATCCAATTACCTTTGTTAACCAGAGGTAGTAGTTCGTCGCATAATCCCGTTGTTCATTTCAAGTCGTAGCTAAAGAGAGTATAATAGTATTCTCTGAACCTTTCAGCTGTGATAATAAGTTTAGCTTGAAAGTAGAGCAGCAACATTTTTGACATAAATAGTCTAGCACTACTATTCATTTGAGCGAAGTTGATTTAACAATTGAAATGCAAATGGTAAGCTTGGATAATCGTACAATTTAAGGATAGATTGGATTTTTCGTCATATATTTTATCATATATTTTTGTCACATATGTAAAAAACGGAATTTATCGAATTTACACATCGCTAAAGGAAGTGCATCGCCAAGAATCGAAAATAGATATTCTTAATGTATTTGAACAATCCTAAGGAAGGAACAACAAGGATCCTGGAAGAAGTTTGAAAAGGGCAAGCAGTAGCTGCGAACGGTGAACGACCGTTAAAATTGCTGATTTTCAAGTTTTATTGAAATTTAGAAGAATTTTTTAAGAAGCACCTGCGATGAAGCTGAAGATTTAATCACTTGGCCTTACACAGCAACCAATATAATGTGTGACAAAATTTCTTGTGGGGAGCAACGGCCTAGCTTGCTACTGCAATGCATATTACTCGCCCCCTGAAAATAGTTGTCTTGGATCCATGGAGCCATAGCACAACACAAAATGGTTTTACTGGAATCTGCCTGGGAAATTAGTTTTGGAAAAATATTCTTAAATAAAAATGATCAGGAATCAGAGACGGCCGGACGAATAGTGTTCTTGACTGTCATGGGATCGATTTAAGCGATCAAACACGACTTAGCAGTGGGATCAAACAAGCGTCTGCTTAGAATCTTGAGGTAAAAGGCCTTACTGGTAACTCCTACAAGCTTTATTTGAAGAAATTTTCTCCAGAGTGCTTTCTTAAGAATATTCAAAGTGCAGATTTATCATCAGCGTCTCCAAAATCTCCCGAGCAACCGTCCTTAAGCGGTTTTAAAATATTATCAAGAAATGTTAGAAAAGTTTATCGAAAAGTGCAAAGTACAAAGTGCTATAAACTGAAACGGACCAGCTTCAGTTTATAGCACTTTGTAAGCAATAGGGAGAGGAAGAAAAGATCGGATCGAAACAAACAAAAATGGATTTTGATGGGGAACAACTATATTAAATACTAGTATAAGCGGAAATGTGCAAAAAAAAATTCGGCGTTCTTATAACATGACCTCAAATATCATTGAACACCGTCGGATTTGTAATCAGCTCTATGGTATATCAGGTCTATAAGAAATGATATACTCGTATGAATGGCAACTTTTGAAGCATGTTGTGTAAAGTAGTTCTCCGCGTTGCGAAGAAGACGACATTCCTCGCATATTCGCGAAATTATCCACAAAGCGTAAGATTTGAACCAAACGAGGAGAATGCCTTATAAATCGAAGTGAAAACACCTAAGTCCCAAACCGTATTCCTCTAAGATCCTTTTAAGACAGAAAATACATAAATTATAAATGCACTTCTGTATTATCAATGGGTAATTCGATATGGTTAATTGTAAAACTAACCAGCTCATCGCTACCGTTGACTCAACGACGAGATACCATTACCGCATTAGCAATGAATTTCTTTTCTCTATATCATAGACCGGATTAATAATCTTTATTAATAGATTTGAAGATAGATACCGCGTATCCGTGCCGCTCAAAGCCGTATAGATACGTATAGCTATAGATATACATCTGCGGATAGATATTACGCGTAATTCCAATGCATAGTTGCAAAAAATTAATTCTGAAAGCGAAATCAAACAGTGCAGTTGCTTTATTGTATACCTTATTTGTTCCTCATTACCGGGAAATGTCGCTATAAATCACATCCATTGTTCCAGTTTTGCAGTTTCTCGTTTAGCAAGGAGTCCGTTTAGAAGTTGTAAGAACAAGATATCTTTACTTGTGTTCTACAGTACGGTGCAAAAGTATCGAGATAAGACAGTAATTATTGCGAAAGATGGTTACTTTTGTTATCCGAAAAGAAGTCTTTGAATTGGAGATTAAATTAAAGAAGAAAATAATAATGTTCTATGTGTTGTTTCAAACATTATTGTAGGTGTTATATAGGTGTCTGCTTTTATTTTCTATTGTAACTTCCATTTTCGTTTTTGTTGGCAAATTCGTTTGTTTACATTGTCTTATCCTAAGGGCCCTCGTGATCTTTTCGGTTTTGTTCTTATTTCTGACGTTTGTTTTCCCTCTTCCATTCCTTGCATATGTCCAAACTAATTGAATTGACAACCTTTAGTTGTGCTCTTACGTCTTCGTTTTTTATTCTTGCTTTTTTGGTAATTCCTAATACTCTTTTTTAAGAATTTCATCTTAAGAGCCTGTATTCTACTTTTCAACCGTCCTGTTACAACCCATGATTCCGAAATTCATACCGGTACTGGTCGATAGATGGACTTAAATATTTTTATTTTCATTTCGTGTGATATGTCGCGGGAGATCCTTATTCAGTGCGATGCAATTTGGAGTCTTCCTTCTACTTCTTTCTCGTGGTGTTCATCGTTCGACTTATTTGAAATCTTCCATTATCTTTAGTTTATCTTCGAGAGGCGCTCAACAAAATAATAGCCCTGTAGTTTTGAAAGTTTTTTGGTCTCCTTTCTTGAATAAGGGTTTAAGCGTGCCGAGTTCCCAGTCCTTTAGAATACTTCGAATGTTCTAAATTTTATTGAATAGTTCTGTCTCCATCTTTAACTAGTATTTTTGTCATCTTTAGCCGTTTAACGGCTAAAAGGATTCCGTGCTTCGTTATTGTTTTCCCGCCTTCGTTGTCACTCTGTTGACATTTATCATTCTTGTTGCCCTTATCTTTCTTTTTTCCTTTGAATTATTTCCAACCCTGTCCTTTCTTATTATTGTTTGGTGCCTTCTTTAAGTGTTTTAAGTACGCTGCAGAAAAGTATCTGCTTTGTTTGGCTGTTTAGTTCCATTTGTGTTCCAAACTTTTCCCGATTTCTGTCTTTCCTTTCTTACCAATTGTTTGACCCTTATCTTCTGCTCTTCATACAGCTTATGTGCTTTTTCGGTTTTTGAGCTTAAATCTTCGTTCCATCTTTTTCCTTTTTTGGCCTCTTACGCCTTCCTTTTGAGGTTCTACAGACATTCTTGGCCCTATTTAATAGCGTATTTCTAAGGCACTCCAAGTTCGTTCTACATCCCATGTTTCAATTTGGTCTTTAAATTTGATTGTTTTCTCCTTCTACTGCTGTTTCGAAGCATTTTGCTATTCTTACTTCCACTAATTTATATATTTTGGTCCTCTCGTATTTGATTCTGCGCACTTCTTTGAACGTCTGTTGCCCTGCGCCTTTCAACGATTGACTCTTGCCACTACCAGGTGATTGGAATATGCTTATGCCCGTCTTTCTACCCTCATATTCCTAATTATATTCTGGTTGTATCGGATCGTTGACAGATTTTCTCTACCAAATCTTCCGTTTTGTCATTTTCACTTCGTCCATGTATGATTGTTACTTTTGTCTTCAGCCAATGTATGAATAATACACAAGACAAAAACGGCACATTGCACGAACCTTCGTTGTAACTAATCATAGAATTACTGGAATTAATGCAATGGATTTGGTAATTTTGTTTTGCGTATGGCCATAACAGCAAACAGTGGATCGACTTGAAGTACTTCACTGTTCTTCAAAGTATTTTCCACAAAAATTGATACACTTCGCCATTGCTTCACATTAACCGTTAAAGCAGTTATGCCAGTTAGTAGCAGAGTAGAATCTACCAAATTTTACCAAAGAAACGCCAAAGAAATAAAATAATTTTCAATATTCATATGTAAATAAGTACATCTTTGGACAACGACTTTTACAAACAGCTGTGTATTAAAAAGCTTTATAGGTATCGCAGATAGTGTATAAGGTATACACGTGGTCACTTCGTATCGTGCGGTACGCGTCCAGCATTAACACGGCCAAGATTGAAATTCACATCTGCAGCAGCGCGAATATCAATCGTAGACAGATTTATTAGACGCTATAAGCTGTCTCCATCTATTGACAGCTTTTTTTGATTTATTTATCGTCGTCTAGATATGCCTATCGCACAAAGGCGTGATTTTAATGATGCATTAGAAGACGGAGAGCTGTACTTCGCCTCTTACAGGTATAATACCAGACAATACACATACCTCATGTATTTACTCGAACACTTACTAACATTTTAATCTCTCAAGTTTCGTTCATTGTTCCTCAGCTATGAGTTGGCAGAATTTAATTAGGCCGGAAGTGGTTTTACTTACTTATCGAAATTTCCCTTAACAATTAGGAAATCTACAGCAATTGCGATCAATTAACTTCTTTTATCTGTTTGATGCGTACGTATATGAGAAACTTGTGGTTATACGATCGTCATATGGGACCTTGATTTCACCCTCGTGACACATGTGAATATTTCAAACGTATTTGCGTTACATGTTGTGAAGTGACGACGAATTTCGTCACGGAGATGTGAGTGAACGAGAATAAAGGCCACGATCTCCGTTCCTGCGGTACACCTTACATCGACGGTATCATTTGTTAGTTTTTGGGGAAAATTAGTGGGGCTTTCGTAAATGTATTATCCGGTTTAGGGTTTTGAAAGTGTAAAAGTATGTAGATAAAGTATCGAGGAAATTAAGCAAGTTGTTGTTTCGGAAATTGTTGAAAGATATCCCGTACTGTTCATGTTGTATGCTTGTTAACATGTTTCTTTTGTTAATTTGGCTGTTTTGTTTTTATTTAATTTTTTAGATAGCACAAAATAATTATATCGTAAATAAGAAAACAACCAATTTTCAGCATCACCTACTTTGATTCTGGCATTTTTATTAACATTTGCTGAATAATAGGCGTACTCCTTTTTTAACGGATGATCAATGGCTTTTGTTTACTGCTTGTTCAACATCTGTGTTTCTAATTACTCTTTTAGTACCTTCAAACAAAAACGAATAACGGAGTGACTACTGTTAACGTCAGCAATTCTGGCTTGAAGGTATTAAATTTACTACAATCTAGGCTAAAGGATGATAAAACATGCTCTAGTCCAAATTATATCGCTAAGTGTTTTTAATTTGTTGCAATTATAGATAATAGTAAACAAAATTTCAAATGTCCACCGTACAGATCCTTCCGTGGCCAGCTGGTTGCCCGATATGGAGATAGTCCGCACAAAAGTCAGCAAATTAGAAAATAAGGCAATAATAGAATTAGCTTCAGCGATGAAATTAAATATTTGGGAGTCACGTGCGCCAAAAAAAAACCAAGATGGAACTCCCACATGTCCAGCTGGGGTCTTAAGGTTCTAATGGTCCTCTGATCATATACAGCAACATATGCCTTTTTTAGGTTTAGAGACCAAAAACAACTGAGAACGACAAGATCAACTTTAACAAATTTAGAGACCTGCATGTTTGAATATCGCGTACCTGTTCCATAGCAGCACTGGAACTGCTGCTAATACTGCTGGAATTAATGCCGCTACTCATCCACATTCAAAAGCATATATTTAGACTATATCGTGTATCCACACTCTTTGTAGAATGAAGAAGCGACAGCCTGGGAATCTAAGAACTTTGAAGATACAATATAAATTATCTGACGCACAAAGGCCACGATTCCTATGCAATACAATTCTGGTGAGCTTCATAAGGTGGCCCTACTGAGTGGGGATCCGGTGAGCTTGAAAGCAAAAGAGGTACCATGCCATGGGTACACGGACGGCGCGAAAATAGAAGGCGTTGGAACAGGTATCGGCATTAGTGGGCTTAACTACTACCTAAAGATGATTACAGGACTCCACACCAACATATTTCAAGCAGAGATTTCTGATTTGAACCTGTGCGTCATAAAGAACTTCGAGCCAAGAATAGGAGGCGCAACTATAAATATATTCAGCGACAGTCAGGCTGTTCTAAAGGCTATTAGGAAGGAAATGAAAAGAGAGATGAGCTGGCCAAAGAAACAGTGAATATGTCTTTCGTTGATCCTAACTCCTCTTGTGGTTTCCAGAGGGGGCACATGAAACAATAAAGATATGGGAGGACAATCAATGGACCTCGTTCTAAGAAAGTGTTCCAGGACAACAATAGACAAAAGTATTTTTATAATTGCAACCTCTGTTAACGATAATTTGCACCCATTCTACTTCAAAAAACTCATGAAATTAATCAATTTGCCTATAAAAACAAAAAAAGCTGGTTTATTTGAATTAATAGATAGATTAATAGATTAGAACGATGATTGAGATGGTGGAGCCCAGCGAAAAAGATATTTTGCATTTCTTGCAAATCTACCGTGAAAACAGCAGCTGATGGAATAAATGCACGACGGATATAAAATTCATAAAAATAGAAATGAATTTTTCTCAATTTTGAAAACTAAGCGTATCTGCAATGAAATTGAAAATAAAATAAAAACATCAAATTTATTTTTTTTTCACATTACATTTTATCGCTCTCAATCCGCAGCGATGACACAAAGCACCCGCCGGTCCGAAGACAAGCCTGCGGTTACTGGCATCGCATAAACGTTTACGTCCGACTTATCAGGAATTACGGTTTCGAGCTAAACGCAGGAAAAACACTCCGATCTGTTATAATCGGGGTCGGAAATATTCTCTTTTCGACGCATTAATCATACTTGTGGGTGGCACGCACGTACGCGTTCATTCATAAAACGACGTCTGCGTAAGGTTTCCAGTTTTTCCTGCGCGTACTCATCGTCGACAAAACCGCGAAACCCCGGTCCCAGCACGCGCTCGCTCTAATTTGTGGTTTTTCCGAGTAGTCTCTCTCGCCTGCATTCTTATCCGTTTAGATGTTTTACGTGTTATTTTTGATAACTCGCAGTTTGTATTGATTGCTTGCTTAGTGATGCATAACGATGCTAAAGTGAATTTTATTGGCCGCAACTAAGATATTGTCTGTTAAAGATCAGCCGGGCATGAAACTAGGAACATTTAACATCTCAATATTTTACGGTGTTCTTCAAGTTTCTGCTGTCAGTCCCACATTACCTATACACGAATGATACTTTCACTTGCTTTACTAATCGATCCTAGTGTACTTAGATGATATTGCTTTATCGTTTCTTCAAATTCTCTTCAATCGAGTTGTACTAAAACTAATTATGTTCTTTCGCATCCAACGCAGAAAATTTTCCAAAATATGCTGGGGCTAGTTTAAAGGAAGCTACAGCGCTTACGTTTGTAGAAATTAGTATAAGTGAAATTCTTAACTGGAAACATGAATGCGATCAATTCATGGAGCGTTTCCTAAGTATAAGTTATTTTTTCCGAAGTTTGAAAACAACGACTGCAACAAATGAACTTTTATGAGCTTATTAAAAGCTTCAATATAATGGCATTGCATTGAGTTTAATGCACACCAATTTAAAAGGGATTTTAACATTACTACCCAAACAAATTTCTATATGGCGGATTTAATATTTTATTTTTAATTCTTGCCGGTTTTTTGGTTTATTTATTCTTTAAACTAGTTTCTTAGGTTGTTCCTTTTTTTTTGTTTTTCATTCGGCGTGCCCCCTAAGTGCGTGGGTGGAAGATAATTCCCTCCTTGAGTAATTTAGAGAGCAAGTTTTCAAACAAAGGATATTCGCAGACAAGTGCCGCCCTGCACAAGTAGCCAGAGTGTTCACTTTTCACAGCACACGATGCAAGTTCGGTTATTCAAATATATTCATGTCGATTTTCTTCGATGTTCCCCACTTAGTTTATAGGCTAATGTGAGATTCTTGCGAAATTCAGTTCTTTCTTTAACAGCCGACGTTTTTATTTCAAATAACATCGATAAGATTGCAAGCCACGCTTAATTCATGTTATTTCATTCTTTTTAATGCACTCCATATTTTTTTAGAATCAGATAGAGAATCTTTCCCAAGCCACCCAGGAAATAATATTTTTTTATACCTTTCATACTATCCTGGAAGATGGGAGGCAGCGGATATTAAGGTTGTCCCAAAGTCAGGGAAGAAACCCAGATAGAAAGACGCATAAGAAGAAGACGTATCAAATAAGCGAATAAGTTTGTGCGCTTTTTATATACATCAGGTTGCCTCAAGTTGTTGATCAATAAAACCTGATTATTACCTATCGTCTGGTTTAGTATTAATCCTTCATACATTGGATGCATACACTTTTGGTGGCAATTGTTTAATTCAGTGCACTTAAAAAAGATTTTATTCTGTGTTTTGCGGAGAGCAGTCGAAATTGTGCATCACGAGTTTTTGAAAACGGGTCAAACGATCACTACCAACTTATATTGTGAACAGTTTGAGGTGTACAAGCAGCACACATCTACAGCAACTTGATCAATGCAAATGGAAAGAAAGTCCTAAAAAGTTTTTGAACAACTGTATGAGGCGTAGGCAGTTCCAAAATTCCAAAATCCGTAGAAAAGAATTAGTGTCACGTTAGGAAAAAGTCGTTTAGTATAATTGTAATTACTTGGATGAATAGTTGTTGTTTCTTAATAAATATTTATTTTATTTTTTTTATTTACCTGAAAAATCAAAATTTAAACTTCAGTTTGTCCCGACACATGCTTGTGAAGCTCTCGAAGCATTTGAAGCAACACTGACAGGTAAGCGCAATCATGCCCGTTCGTCAGTGATTCCTTTCCTAACATTGCTGCTAACATAATGCGCTATACCAGCGTTATCCTTGGTTATCACTTTACTGGAATAGAACTCAACGCTACTTATAAAGCTAATAACTTGTAGCAAATGGTAGAGATACTTAAAGTATTGACTTTATCAAATATTTTAGCGTGAACTTTGTAAGAATTTGTGTTTCGTTGAATGGTAACTTAATATATTAGTACCAGTCGAGAATTTTGAACAGCCTGTATATTCATACAATACGATACATAATAATAAACCGTCATATGCTAGTGCGATCTGTTTCGTATGTGAGTCACATAGACACATGTTCAATTTCTACTTTTTTTTTATTTACTTTTACTTATGCGTATCCAATTTTCGCGTTGTGCAATACTACTAGCGTACGGCATGCATGTGCACAATGGAATATACATACGACACGCACATAATAGTGAAAACAATAGGCGAGGTATTAGTCGGTAGCTTAACGTACATACATACATACAAACATACCAATGTATGTATATACCTACCTAACTAGCGCAGCCACGTAGATTCGTCGGACAGATAGACGTTGCGGTTCTGCCACTGCTTACCCGAACGTTGTCGATAGTAACCTATTTTGTAGCGAACGAAAGCGATTTTAATGGAACATAATATGAATTTTAATATTTGAACGTTCGCGTCCTCCACGAGCGTGTTATTCAAGCTTCCCCGGCACGATTCGGAGACTTTCCATTTTTATTTTTCACTAAAATTTTGTATTGTCGCTCACGATCTACGAATTGTTTTCCTGGTGCGGTACGTGCCGAAAATATCTTAGACGAATTAAAAGATTTCGTTGACATGATGTATCGTCAATTCGTGAGAGTTTTGGTTGCTTAAGAACGTCGTTAGAAACGAATAATAACATTGATGGCCGAATTACGCGATTTTTAAATGTATTTATCTCTTAAATCAACATTACAATAACTATATCAATTATCTCTACTCTTTTATCTTACATTCCCTGCTTTCTCCTTTTGCCAATCTCCGAGGGCTTGATTTGTAGATTCCACCGGGTATTGTAAAAAAAAAAAAACAAGAATCATACAAGATGAGCCAGAACAAACGGATAAAACTACCGGATTATTTTTATTTTATTTATTTACTTATTCGATTTTCGTTTGTTTTCAAGTTATAGGGTAATTGACTAGCGTTCTTGTAAAAGGTCAAAATTTGCTTGTTTTTGAGCCAATACGCCTTCGTTTGTTGGCGATTCGGTGGTAAGAGGGTCTGTGTTTGATTGGGTGGAGTTAGGCATTGTGTGTTCAGCTCTCTCTTGGATTAAATTTTCTTAATGAGTCCGATATATGCTCCTGAATTACTCTAGTTCGCAGTTAGAGGACGATTAACTACGCTTCACCCTTTTCGGCGAGGATGTGATAGTAACAAAGCCATGGGACACTACATACACGAAGTCTCCTGAGGTTATGTAAATGTTATATAAAATAACAAGTCAGATACGTTCTTACTACATATGACGTACAGTCTGTCTGAATCAGACCTTTTGAAGCTCAAAATCATTTTAACAATTTTGTAATTCTGGTATGTCACTGTAGTGTAACAGTGATTTATACTTATTCAAATTTAGAATCTGCAAATATCGTGTTTGCTTGTGGTTTTTACATTAAGAGTGCTACAGCTCCAGCTGGTTGCTGTTTCCACATCAGAGAAATTCTGGTAGAAACGTATTTATCAGATTTTTTTTTAATAAACTGTGCTAGACCCAATGCTAAAATAACATTTGAAAGAGTTACTCGACAAGATTTAGAAGAAGTGGCAAATATTCTGGATTTAGTGGAAGAAGTTGCAACGACCAGCTAACTAATTTACTTATCTACAAATAAAAAACGCTGATTGGTGTTTCTATGCTGATGATACGTCGTTTGTGGTCTAAGCTACTAATCTTCAGGAATTGTCCTTAATTTCGACGGACGCTCTCACTGAGGCGTGTAATTGGTTTACAGCCAACAGCTTAAAAGTTGAAGAGGATAAAACACAGCGTTCAATATTGATCATAAAGAAAATGGATGATTCCTTAGTGGGTTTTCTGGGTGTAAGAATAGACACTAAAGTGGCAAGCGTACATCGATACTCAAGTATCCAAATTGTCATGAGCTTTGTATGCTTTACGAAGACTGACGGGTGTAACAATATACGAAAGGCATATTATGCTACTTTTTATTCCTATTTAAATCATGGTGTGCTATTTTGAGGCTTTTCCAGTGAAGTGTACAAAGTCTTTATTTTGCAAAAGATGTGTTCTTGTGTAACTTATTTTTAATGCCACACTGCAGCGTATAATTATTACTATTCCATCAAATGTTGAGAACAATTACGAGTCCCTTTCCATCGAATAACCGCCACACGGAGATCGGTTGACTACTAGGGACCAAAATTATACAATATGATGCCTTCCGATATCAAGTCACAATCCCCAAATCGTTCTAAAACGTCAATGAAGCACACACTAAAGGAATTGAAGTGAGGTCTCTAGATGTTTGGATTGGTTGTGGCGGTCTTATTTAGTTATGCTTCAAGATCTCCAGATCTCACGTCATTAGACTGTTGTTTATGGGGCTCGTTCAAAAGAGAAATTTACAAGGTAAAGGTTAACACTCGACGTATTAGAAATACTGCAGCCCATACAAAAGAAGGACATGAAGCAATCGGAAAAGCAACAGGCGCTCTTGGTAGACGAAGATAAATTGTTTAGAGGTCAATGGCTATATTTTTCTTAAAAGAACGCTATGACTAAGCAATCTTAATATATGAAATTTGGTTTAGTATTGAGTTTTCAATAGCCGCCATGGCAAAACTTCACGAATGGAGGTTCGAATTGACGGCCCACTCGCCCTATTCTTCAGATCTGGCTCCTAGTGACCTTTTTCTGTTTCCTAGAGCCAAAATCTCGCTTGGAGGACAGAGATTTTCATTGAATGAGGAGGTCTGCCAACTACTATTTGAACGGATTAAAGATATGGGAAAAATATGAATCAGAAAAAATTGATTGTTTCTGCATTAGGTTAGAACCTTTTCTATACTCATAAAATCATTCCATTTATTTTGCATATCAACACTCTAATTTGGAAAGAGATAAAGACGTGGATACATAAAAGAAATTATCTTTTTTGGTGTTTGCTTATCGAAAATACTGTATGTCTAACAAACAAGAAAGCTACTGATGACAAAGAGTAAGTTCTTTTAAAAGGTTTTTTCTTCCTATTAAATCTTTCTCATTATTCTTCCGATGTTCTGCAGAATTCTAACCATGTACCTTTAGTAGTTTTCAACTTATTTAAGGTTCTGTTGCTCCACGTTAATTGTACTGCTTTGTCAATTCACAAATAATTATGTATAAAATTCTAATTGCTAGATCTTGTACTATGAATAATGATGTACACCAAACAGGTCTCTTTCCCTTATTCCACTAGTGACAATGTTTTAATTTTTTTTTGTTTTGATATTTTTATGAGAACATTGTAGATTATTCCTTATTTGGAATTAAAAATAACTACATCGATGGTATGAAAAATATAGGAGAGAAGAACCTGGAAACGTACATTCCAAAGCTTCCATGGCAGGACCCTCAGAAGGAGAAGAGTCGGAGAAATTGTTGGCCAAAAGCAAATCTCATATTAGATTGTGGAATGGTATCGTAACTAGTCACTGTCTATTAAACAAGCATCTACACAATATAAGACTCGTACCTGAACCAGTATGTAGAGGATGCGGTTGACCAAGAAGAAAATCCTCCACATTTGCTTATCAGCGCACAGCATACAACAGCGTAAGATACAACGGTTTAGGAGCATGAAAGATAGACCAGGGAAAACATAGATAAAAAAAACATAACATCTTAAACATAGATCCGAAGAAAATTTTGGACTTTTTAAAAGCTAGAGAACTTCTACGGGATTAAGAAATTAAGTCCCGGTAGTGTAGTAATTTCGGCAGAAGAAGGTAGCCACGTGATTCTCTGGAAGAACTTTATTTTCTCAATGGGAAATTTCAAGAAGAAGGGTATTCTCTTAACAACATTGATATTGTTGTTGCACAGAAGGAGAAAAAGGCGAAGCAAGTGAGGAATGCAAAGAGGAAGATGGGGAGAGGAAGAGCGGAAATGAGGATGATGAGACTGAAACTAAAGAAGAAACAGCTTCGAGCCAATCCAGCATTAGAAGTTTCACATTTACCTCAGATAATCGTTAGAAAAATTGCGGAGGATTTAAACAATCGATCTGTTAAGGTTATACAAAGGAAGATTGAAATTTATTTTCGCCTACAATAACATTGTTCTTTATTGAAAGTAAAAACTACGAGGCAAAAGAATTTTGCGACCAACTCGATTACTCGTAACAGTGTACAAGTTAACAGTACGTACTTACGTTTATTCGTTGCTTTTCGTTTACTTTAGTGAAATTTACACTCTCCCAAGTTCGTGAAAGATTGTTGTTTACGATGACAATTAGAGTATAAAGTGAAAGAAACATTCAAGAATATTTTATTGTCCACGTACATACGGACTTTTTTTAGCAGTGAAATTGTTGTCTGGTGATGTGAACGATAAACAATAAAGGTAACTACATTTCTCTAAATACGATAAAAGTTCTATTAATAAACTTTAAGAATTGTTTAAATTCTAAGCGTGAGTTATCACATCACTCTAATATTAGGATACACGAAATAATTTGATATTCAGCACTAATAATGATAAGCCTTTATTCACTACAATCTCCAGTGCTAACTGGTTTGTTTCGATCGCGGTTTATCCCCATTGCAAAAAAAGTAAAGAAATGAAGAGATATCTATATAAACAAACATATATGCTGATGTAATAATGATCTAAGATAACTTAAAATTCTGTTCCGCGTCCAGCACTAAAGAGTTTTATCTACTTTTCGGAAAGTAGAAATAAAGGAAGAAATACAACTAGATATGTACAGGGTGAGGCATCTATTGTGGGCTCAGGAGATTTCATTGAAGGAGCTGGTAATTGCAAAGAAATCATCGCGTTCGTCTTTGATATGTTGTATTAAAGGCACTGTACAGATCACAAATGCATGCAAGGCAAAGATCCAGATTGCTGCATTTTTTATAACAATGAATACAATGCATTCAGTACCAACATGAACAAAAACTAATTATATTAATTCATTTTATCGTCTTCTTTCTTGACACTTTTATCTTTGCCAGAGTCTCTTAGAAAAATATAGAAAAGGAGGCAGACCCGAAGGTTACTGATTAAATTTACGTCATAATTTTCTCCCTCACCTTTGCCTACACTATTTTTTGTTTCATACATGGTGGATTCTTTATCTGACGGTATAAAAACATTCGAATGTTCATAACCACCTATACTAATTTAATAAACAGAAAGCTCTGATTGTCTGACTCATGAATCCAGAGCTGAAACTATTGAAATCGCAACCACGAAATTTGGGAAGTAGGTTCTTTTTGTGCGTAGGCACACACCGTTAAGGGTGGCGTTCGTTTGGGAGCCTCGTAATATTATAATTTGCAGAGATATAATTTAGCGCCTAAGCTTCTGGTTAGAAACAAAGAAACATTATCGAATTTCGGAGCCTACTCTTGCAAAATTGTCCACCACAAATTTACTCTCCTGAGGATTGGTTTTCCAGAAACGATGAGATGATTTTCATGTTCATTATATAGCACAAACGGTTGGTTCCCGATCACGGATCGCTTGATTTGACGTTGCCAGCGATGTCGGCATTACGCGAACATTGGCTCGCAACGCTCTCGCATACTTTGAGCTTTTATCGCGCACAAATCTTTAATGAACATTCCCTGAATATTGGCTCGCTGGTACAAGGAAATACAAGAGAACAAACAGAAAATCACGTCAGGGAACATCAAGAGACATTAAGAGCCTGGTAAGAAAAACATATGAAGCAAGGGCAACAAAGGAGAAAGGACGAGGAAGACCATAGACAAGCCGAAATAAGTGAGGTAGCAGAAAGATGAGGAATAAAATTTGTACACATTGATAAACTAACACAGGATGGGAAGAGTTAGAGAGAAATCTGGAAAAAGAAATTCAATACAAAGCGACTTAGAGAGACTAGCTAAAAGAAAACTCATGAAGAATTAATGTGCATTCGAACGTTTTGCTTTTAATTAAAGGAAACTCAATCATCTAGTTCGAAGGCGTTCCCAAACAATTTAACGTCAATCCTTGTGACATGAATTTCGCGATTCTCCGCGATCGATCCGCAACTGGGTGGTACACACGTTTCACAGCATCGAAAGCGAATCTTTGAAAGCGAAAGTGCATATCGTACCGTTCGTAATACGGAGAACACCACCGTTGCAGCTGCATGAACACCTACCATCGACTATACAACGGCATCGACATCCATAGCGGGATTCTGCTCGCTGGAACCGAGAGAGAATTGAATGAATCGAACAAAGTAGGTTATGTGCGCAAAAATCGAAAGTTATATGCACGCCGAATAATGTTAATAGGTTTGTGTGGCTCTTTCACACACACTGTTGCCACTGCAGATGTGTTTATGTATGTGATAGATATTACGTGGTCGTGCTAGTTGCTTCGGAATAGCGAAAATTTACCTATGCAATGCTATGTACAAAGGTAGCTGGAAA
The DNA here is from genome assembly GCA_902655005.2 of Marronus borbonicus. Lineage (NCBI taxonomy): Eukaryota > Metazoa > Arthropoda > Insecta > Coleoptera > Scarabaeidae > Marronus > Marronus borbonicus. Next base: position 350,259 of record LR737397.1, read on the forward strand.
AGTTGTTAACTTAAAAGTGCTTTGTAAGGTTCTAGTTAGAAATGACAGTCTTTCTTTTTGCAAACCGGTAGCATTATTTCATTAAAACAGTTGCTTTTACCTGTAAGCAATAACAAGTAAAGTATAGTAGAAATGTCTTTCGGGTAATATCGTGTAGTTAATATTTTACTTGACGTTTCGCTGACCATGCTGTCAAGTAAAATATTAACTACACGACATCACCCGAAAGACATTTCTATTATGGATTACGGTCGTGAAAGCCTACACTCAACAACAAGTAAAGTACTTTACCATCCAAAATAAGATTCCTTGATCTCTAGTACTGATGGAAGAAAGTGTGCCTTATCGCAAATTATAGAGCAAAAGTTGTGTTTAAATCGGTTTAATTTGAGGCAAACGACAAAAATCGGTGATTTCCTTGGTTTACATTTTTTTAAAATATGAGCCCCAGTAGTGGCTCGAACCTGACATCTTCCATTTGCTTGATATGCTAACCACTACATCATACAAGAAGGAATCACTTTCTAGATCTTAGCCTCGAGATACTTTATAATATCTCAACAGACAATTAATTAATGTACAGGATGTTCGATTAAACTTTCTACATTTGGTAATCTTTCTCGTTATGATTTTTATTTGAAGGCAAAAATTGTTTAATCTTCTTTAGAAATTTCTTTAGCCTGTTTGTCACTACAGCTGCATGTTGGCGATATGCGATTATCATTTTATTAAAGACAATATAACATCACATTGCTGATTTGTACCTGGAGAAAACAAACGTGAATCAAGCTTTTGCTATCATCAAACCTTTTGTAGTATTAATTTAACTGCTTTTCTTGGAATCTCCTTTTTGAAAGAATTTTGTAATCGTGCCATCAGAGCCACACTTCTATTTTCGATAGTTATAAGAAGTTTCCAGGCGTTCCTCGTACAAGCTAGGGTAACAGGCGTGACGAGAATCGTATGTACCGGTTCAGATTCTACGAGCTCCTCATTTTACGCCGGCCATAATCGAATAATTGCGCGGAGAATGTCTTCGGGCGTTTACATAAATGAAAGGTCGGATTGAAAATAAGAAAAAAGAGAGAAGTACTCTTTGAGTTATATAATCATTGGATATAAATAGAAGTGCACCAATTTCGATACACTTACATACAATGTAGCTGCACAAATCAAGTAAAAAAAGAAACCGGTATTATTAAAAGCGCTCCGTATTGGATACCTTTCGTACCAAACAAATTAATTGGTGGATAATTATCGAGCATATGTCTCCTACATTGAGTATGAACAGCTGTAAAAACCGAGCTCGTCGCATCTCATGATGAAATGAAAAATATTTTGAATACAAAAAAAAAAGCAAAATAATTTCCATTCAATTTATATTGATAGACACGTTTGCTTATTCTTTGGTAAGAAGAGGGCAGCGCTTTAAGTTCTTACAAACGACCACTATATGGCGCTTTCGAGAGTAATTTTGTGAAGAAATGGAAATTTCGCGTGAAGGTTTACTTTGGATAACTTCTTACGTCTTTAGCAAAGGCTTAAGGGCTCTAATCGCTTCTGGTTTGCTGAATTCCGTCGTGGTCGTACTTCCCTCACCAATGAATTTCGTAAAGTTCAACCAAAATCGGTTGTTCAATGCTCTGCACAAGGTGATTGAAGAACTTCCATAAATAATTTACTGTGATATAAATGCCGATCATTTGATTTTGCATGAATGCTTTCGTGCGAGAAAAATCCGCTCTCGATAGAATCCGCATAATTTGACGCGAACGAAAGGAAAACTCGTGAAGGAAATGTCCAAGAAATTCAACAAATTTCAAAATCCGCATACATCGCAACAGGTGACGGAACTTGGATGGAATCAACTGTTTGGGTGCTTCCAGATGAATCGAGTCCAACAACAGTTGTTCATTCATGAAGTACTTGCAGCACTTTCGTTAACTCAACTTGATGCTTTAATAAGAGCGTGACCTCTAGTGAAGAATTATTTGGAAGACATGTGGAAACACGCAATTGTTACACTATTGTCTTAAGCATCACAAACAAACGAGTTAAAAGAACTAAGACCAAGCCATGCCTTTTGCCAACTCTTTTTAAGTTTATGGAAAACGTTTTGGAACTTCAATTAAAAAACTAACAACTTAATTTTTGAGCACCAATCAGGGTTTAGAAAAGGTTTTAGTTGCAACGCTTTGTTAAAATTAACTGATGAAATACTTTTAGCCACAGACAACGGTTTACTCACTCATGTTGCTATGGCAAGCCTTTCGACACTGTAAACCATGATATACTTTTGAATTTTTTTGGAGGAAATTAACAATAATGTTGAAAATTTAAGCCTTATAATGTACAAGATATTTCCATATAAATCTCAAATTGCTAAATACAAAAACGCCTATCTTCATTTAAAAATATTGTATCTCTATATGCACATATTTAATGTATATATAAAAAAGTGAATCCTTTGTATTATCGCGGTTTATTCATTGCGTGGAGGTTTATCATGTTTGTCTAGATAGCCTTACAGCAGGACGAATACAAAAAGGCCAAAACAACGGCTTAAGGAATATCTATGAGATGCGGAAGTACATATATAATACTTACGTTTACACATTAAAATATTATTAACCAAATTGGCGCCTTATTTACATACTAAGATAAGATTTAACACATACGTTTAAGTGTTTAATTTCACCCCCGTCCCATAAGACCGCCTTGTTTCAATGTTCTTTCACTTTCAGTATATACAATGAATGCAATAAATTGCCGAACAATTAGTGCGATACAATTTTTACCAGAAAAATTCGGTCTGTTTTGCTTGAGGAGCAATTTGGGGGTGGCTTGCTAACGCACGCCATTGTTCCTTTCTGTTTTCGTTCAGTTATAAACTATATGAATTATCCGTTAATTACCAAAGCTAAGATGAAATCAGAGTCAGGGTGTTTCTGTGATTGAATCCCCCCTTGTGGCTGCGAGATCCGTAATTTCTGTATGTACGTATTATTATTATATCATGGCTCAGAGCTAGCACCTCAGGATCTGATTTTTCATGCAGGACAAAGTGGTCGGTAACATGTTGCTGCTGTACTAGAAGTGTGAATGGACTGGACCAACCCATGTTGTCTGAAGAGCCTGCTCAGCCTATCAAGCCCGTCCGCTGTTAGTCTTGAACATTCTTTTTTGAAATTGTTTTTGAAAAGTTATTCCTTTCAAAATTTTCTTTTGAGAAAAGGTAACAAGTATAAATGCTTTAGTATATTATGAGGAGGACAGATATTTCATATTTAAGGCATTTTCTCCGTTTTATTACCTTTCATTATTAACTCTACATGTTCACTAGAATTAATTGCAATAGGAAATGCTTTGAAAAGCAATATAAATGAAAGTATCGATAATTTCATACCAAAAAAAATTAGTTCGTGAAACAGTGTTGTCCTAAAGAAGGAAAACAGTTCTTGGTCTTTTAATAATTTAAATAATTCGTTTTTATTAATAACGTTTAAGTTGGGAAAGTTGAAGAAACGATCCAAAATCGTTCTCGCAAATTCTTTCATTCTAAATTGGGCGACCGGTATTGTGTATAACAAACACATCAGGCCAAGAATGAATAAAGTAACTAGATTAAGTCAAAAATATAAAAAAAAATTATTCCACAATGCACATAAGATCATAACAGAACTTATAGACATTTGTTATGCTAGTTAAAATTAAATTTTCGAGAAAGATTGGAGATCTACAATGTCCTTTGTATTATATCTGCGTTATTTGTGCATACTGGATATTTCTTCTGAGAAAGAATGAAACATATTACATTTATCTGCCACGTTTAATACATCGAGATCTACCTAGATTAGCTGGAAGATCGAGCGAGTAAACAAGTGTTCGCGACAATGCATTTCTAATACCTGCACTTAGAAATAGAATATTTCAGCTTGTTTCCCTTGTTGTCGATAGTTTTGTAACCTATTAAGTCCACGTGCGGTGATAACACTTTTCTTAAAAATTGTATATCGTTTTTACTCTTGATTTATCTGAATATCCGCAATTGTAAATAAATAAAACTTATCGTAGGCTTTGTGTTTAGCGAGTACCTTCTAATGATTTTTATGTAGAAGGAAAAGAGAATTTAAAATGATAATTAATCGAACATTGTCATAAATGATTTACACGAATGGAAAGTTCCTGGTTCGCGGAGTTTTGGGTGTTTCCCCAAAATTACTAACATGGCGATTGCTCATTTGTATCGTAAATTCCGTAAAACCTGCTGCGGTACTTTATTCACTTTGTATTAGTTATTTGTCATGACAAGTTCTCCACTTTCTGTGCGGTTCAAGAAACTAGCAGAGACGTGTTTTGAACCCATTCTCATGCGACGAACAAACACGGGTCTTTCTAGTCTCTGCTAATTTCGTGAAGCGCACGGAAAGTGGCGAACTCTAGACATGACAATACAAAGATATTTTATAAACCAGATAACTTTTACGAAGACTATGTATCAAAAATGGGATTTGCTGTTTATCTTTAGCAACACAAAGTGTTTATCTTCATTTAATAGTTTTCTGTTAACTTCCATCTAGATATTTCCAAAATTGCAGAATTTTAGAGATTTTAATTTAATTTAATTCCCAATGAGCAGTTCGAAATAATTATGTACCGTAAAATAGAATGGACAAGAATATAATGAAGTGAATGGTAGGTGCATATCTTTAAAATAGGTGAAATGAGTAATAAGCAGCACGTTATAGGATTATAAGAAGTAAGGGAATGATTTGCAGAAATATGTTAATTATATGGTGGCATTATTAAAGTTTCATTCAATAAAAGCTATTATTTTTTATTCGTTTTACATTCGAGCGTTTGTAGTAAACATACGAATTAATCAGATTCCAGCATAATCATAAGCAAGTAATCATAGAAGATACATTAAATAATGGTTGTTGTCGCCATTTCGGCTATGTTGAACAATTTTATGAACATTTTAGAAATTAGTGTTAAAGTATTATTAAGTATGAATGAAGTAGAAACCGAAATGGACTTTCAAGTGATGGAGAACGTTTGCCTTTTAAAGTAAGATAAGCTATACTTTAAAAGGCTTCAAGGGTCTTATGATGTATTGAAAAGAAAAGTAAGAAATGATCTAGAAATGTGCTACTGGCCTGGTGAAAGTAAAACCTCCAGTATTATGGTACCCTATTTGAAAAGTAAATCTTTTGGATATCGTCTAAACAAATCGAATTTCTACTAGCCACGCTCCAAAGATTTTGTCAGCGCAAAGAAAGTCAGAAAAAGGAATTTTCTTTTAGAAATCGAGCGGTGTATCTCTAGAAGGATCTTTACTTTCGATAGGTGGACAAATTAAAGTCACTAGATGAGATGTGTGGATGTCGCAGATGAGACATTAATTATAACATTACAATACATATTGCGAACTTCTGCAAAAGATAACCGACTCATTTTTTTAGAGAATACTCTCAAGTTTACGAAATATCGACTAACGTGGAAGTCGAGACGTTTGTACAAGAAGCCTTTGAATGGTGAATAGTTTTTATTAAGGAATGTTATTTCAAAAATTCGCGGGGCTTATGGAGAGAAGAGTTACTAAACATGAGAGTAAGACACAGGCAATATGATTATTATTAAAATGTCTTTTCTCTTTTCATATTACATTATATCGAAAATACTCTGCTGTGCGCCCTAAGTTAACTCAATATTGTAGATCCTTTACTAGATGTATAAATGATAAATGTGCCAATCAAGTGGTTGATATTAATAGAGTTGTGTTAATTAAGTTTCAAATACTCTTCTGCGACGATTTTAGCTGATTCTGGGACTGACATTAGCTCCAACAAAAGGCGTTGGATTTGGAAGTCGATCTTAGGTGGAAACGTACTTGGAAGATTCTAATTAGAATATCGTCGAAAATGGTTGAAATTTCTGAGTCAGTTGCCCCGTTCTCGTCGAAACTCGATAATTTATCGAAAAATATGATTTTAAAAGATCTGAATAAGCTAAATTTATTTAAAATATTTCGCCGTAATATGGGGAACATGGTTTGAATTGAAATAAATAAATTTTCAAACAGCACAAATTAATAAGTGGCACCTGTATAAAAATACTTTATTTTTCTAAAACAAAAAAGTCTTTTACGTTCTAGTTAGCTAAAGTCTCGTTTTGATATTTAGGAAATTTAATGAAAATAACTTTAGTGGCGATTTTCTAAAAAAATATTTTTATTAATAATAATAATAAATTAATATTATTATTATTATTATTAATGGGGAACGGCAAAGCTCTTAATGTTTCAGGTAATTATATATTATTAAACATTGAAATATAATAAAATAATTTTTTTGTATTGTACTGGTCCGTGTGGCGAGAGGAAGAAGCCATTTGCAATTTTTTTAGTATTATGCTCGTGCGTAAGCTCATATTTTTTTAACAAACCATCTTACAAATGATGCACACTCCAAAATATATATTGACGGAAAGTCTTTGAAAGTGTCTTTGCAGGTATCACGTCGGTTGATATTGAAGATCGCTCTAATGCACGCCTTCTGTAGGATGAAGATCCTTTCGTCACCCGTTGAATTACCCCAGAAGATAACGCCGTACCTCAGACGTGAATAGACGTTCAGGTAATAAGCGGACATAGAGGCTTGAAGGCCAACACTTCAAGAGATGACCCTCACCGCATAAGCGGTTCCCAAAATATGTTCATTACGCGATTTCCAGGATAGTGAGAATCCAATATCCACCCCAGAAACAGCACATCATCAGAACAGGTAAGTCTCTTTATTATATTTTACACTGATTGTTTGCGTGTTCGGGAGTTGCAGTAATTTAGTTTTTTTTAGCGTTTAACTGTAGGTCATGATATTTAAACCAGTCGCGTAGTGCTGTTAAACTACTTTCAAGTTTCTTCGTTTTACGCGTGTTGTTACTATGGTAGTGTCATCCGCGAACATAATTACGAAGTCACGTACCTTCCCCGTCATAACCTTCCCTGTCATAAGCCGCCACACACTGACGTCGATTTAATTGATTCAGCATAGGGACGGTCCTCTAAATTCCATTATCTCCAACTTCTCCCGTAATACTTGATGGTTTACGCGATCAAAAGCCTTTGATAGATCCATATAAATCTCCTCTAAAAGTTGAAACATGGCACGAGATGTAGATCTTCCTTTGATCCAAGTAATTTAGTACTTCATGTTTTTTTTTTATATCAATTTTTAAATTCTGTAGTACATGATCTTTTCAAATATTTTTGAAATGTTGGTCTATAATTCTCAAAATCCCTTTTGTTGCCTTTTTTATGGATTGGAGTTACCAATGAAATTTTCAGTTTGTCTGGAAATACTCTCATTACAAATGATTTATTGATAATGTCCCCCGAAGGAAATGCCAGGGCTTCTCCGCAACACTTCAGAACAGCTGTAGATACATAGTCTGGTCCAACAGCTGTTGTGTTATTCAAACTATTCACCACGTTCATCACCTATATCTCATTTGTGGGATGTTCAAGGTATGCATTTAAGTTAATGTTGATTATTTTATTGGCGTTATTAATTGTGCAACAAATATTTGTACACAAGGACTGGTGCTCTTTGAAGATGTTTAATATGAGAAATAGAAAACAAATCAACCCTCTAAAAGGAAGTTGTAATAATCGATAACATTCAACTAATTTGGAATTAACGTTCGATCAATCTTTCACTGGGAAATCTATCAATTAACAACTATCACTACGTAATTCTTTGCGACTTTACCTCTTTAACGACAAATTAATTTAACCGAACACGTTTTCTTTCAAAACAGGAAATACCCAAGATCTCTTCTCTCTCTCTTTTTAATTTCTCCGCTCCGCTTCTGAGTATCTTCCAATGACAAACCGAAGTGCATGACGCTCTTGGAGGACATTAAATGCGATTTTAATTCGTCGTCGTACCGAGAAACGATTTCGCTTGTTTTGAAAACCGCCAGAACGTAATTTTTTTAGGTCGAAGGTATCTTCTTTCGTTTCCATCTTTCGGCGTTGATTCGGCAGAAATCCACGCCCGGTACGACCAGCGGCGTTCTAGATATAATTGCCGATGTGACCTATATTCGTATCCGACTGAGGATTATTAATAAATTGGGTATTTCCACTTCTTCTCGAAAATTTTATTTGGGTTGTTCATAATTTGAATGGACGTAGCTATAGCATGAAGATATAGGGTGATTTCGCTTCGTGGGTGCGTTATGGGAAATTCATTGCTTTTACAAAGGGTGCACCTTTATTGTGTTTTAAGAGAATTCCGTATATTAACATCTATTATTCGATTAGTTAAAAGAAAACAAAAAGGCTACAATTTGTATCTGCATTTTGGTACAGAAGAAATTGAAGTAAGTACGTCTACAGAAGCTGAATAATAAATAAATCCAAAGGCAACGTATGTATACATTCATTGGTGAAAATCTGTAGTTGTTGCTATTGTCTTCCCTTTAACTGTCTGTCGCTATCTTTTTCTTTCGTTGACGCGTTTTCATGTCAAGAACGCACAATAAACGCACGTAAAGCACGCGTATACCCACCTGCTACGTGACTGAGTTCCTGTATGTTTAAGTCTTATGCAAATTAAAAGGAAAATCGAAAGTTTTTCTTAAAAACCTGGGGGAGTGACGTGACGCCGAGAGTTTTAGGTATTTTAATTAGTCGCAGCTTATCGCTCGATGACGATAAATTGTTTATTATGGTGCAATGCAATATTCCTTCAGTTTTCCATGTACTGAGTATATGCGTAGCATTTTATTTAATACATTGAGATAAAGTTCCAGCCGAATGTTCAAATACTGGTATTGTAAACAATGATTAAGTGTGGAGGTGATAGAATTATTTTATAAAATTTTATGGTTTATTAAAGAAACGTAACTTATGCAAAATTATTGTTAGCTATACGAAGGAAAAGAACGCCAACTTCCTCACTTTAAATGGAACACCATGTATATTGACATTATTCTACAAGAGCCTCAATTGATGCGTAGGTGAATGTCATTTTGCATACGAAAAATGTACCTTTCCGCACGCAAAGGTATGTCAAAATAAACTTCATCGCAACACGTAACATTTACTATTTAGTGTTGGTATTCCTGGGTAATCTTTTTAAGGCTATCTTTTGCTGTGTCTCTTCACTTACGAATATTCTTCTCTTTCAAATCTCCTTTATTGCTTCACTTTTCTTCGATCTATCGCATTTCCTCTTTCGTTAAGGCTCCTTCCCAAGCTATATCGTTTATTTTTCTATTAGTCTCCTTCTTTGCGAGGTGTACTAACCATAGCAATCCTCTTCCTTTCACAAACTGCCCGATAAGTTTGTCTCCAAACAATTCGTAGAGTTCTGTATTCATCCTTCTCTTCCAGCCAAATTTCTCCGTATTCCTTCCTCCAAAAGTCCTTTGTAGTATGTTTCTTTCCTGGATGTCTAATATCTGTTGGTTTTTTTCTGATTAAAAGTCCAGGTTTCACATAAGTCCGTAAGTTAGAGTTGATCGTATCTCTGTTTTATGTATATTTTTGTTTTGGTTTCCTTTGGTACTTCTTTCGATTTTAAAATTTCGAGCTCTCATAGGTAACTATTGCATTTTTCCGCACTTGTTGGTTATCAATACCCATCTTCAAACTCGCATATTTTATTAGTTTATGTTTGTACTTGTAGATTTCGTTTTCTGTTATTACTATGAGGTTCTTAGGTTATTCGAATCTGGTTTCCTCGAAGTTGAATTGAAAGTCCCATCGCTTCCGCCGTCCTAATCGGTTGTTTTGTGACCTTTTCCAGTTCTTCTCTGCTTCTCGTCAACAGTATCATGTCATCAGCATATGGCTTTTGTTAAATAGCGTCCCTTCCCTGTTAAATGTTCTATTTTTCCTTATTATCTCTTCTAATTCCAAGTTGAACAAAGTCGTTGACGGCGGATCCCTTTGGTTTCCACCAAACATCTTTAAAACAGATAAGGGCGGAAGCCGTTATCTGTTTCAAAGATCTCTCTTACCCTTCCTTTGAACTTCACTAATCTTGACGGCATAATAAGATTTTTTTAAAGCTTTTATTAAATTTATTCTGCTTATATCATCTTAGAAGTCTACGAAAAGCACGTTTGTCGGAATATTTTGTTCATAACATACTGTTAAAATTTGTTTCAGCATGAACACTTGATCAATTGTTGGTCTAGTCCTTCTAAAACCTCCTTCGTAATTTTCTACCTTTCCTTCTATATATTCTACCATCCTGTGTTTTAGTAATTTTGCAAAAACTTTGTATGTGACGTTAAGTAGCAATATAGCCCTATAACTTGTCCCCTTTGCTGTAAATTGGTAGAATAATTGCCTTATTCCGGTTCACTAGCATAATCTTTGTTTTCCAGATTTTTTCATTAGTCCTACTATCCACATTTGTAAGAAGGCCCCTCCTTGCTCCTACCTCTATATTATTTTTCTCTGGGCTTTTATAGACTTACATACTTGTTTATCCTGGTTCCTATTCCTTTAAGTTCTTTCTAGTACTCTCTCTTCACTCTCAATTAATGTACAGTTCTTACCTTTTATATAAGCTTTGATATTCGTTCCTTATGTTTTTGATATCCCTGTAAAAATTTCTAATTTCATTTGTTATCCATGCAAGCACTTTTCTTTTCTCTTAGCATCTTTTTTACGTTGGTTATGATAACCTTGTTTATTTTGGTCTGATTTTTTTTTCTTCATTATCGCATTCTTTATCCCACAATTTCTCTTTTTTGGTCGTTTCTTTTCTATTATATTTTTTCGAGGTGGTTATTCATATATTTTCATACTTCTTCTACACTGTTGATCTTCTTTTCATGTTTATTGCATATTTGTTCTACGTCAGCCCTGTATTCTTTTGCCGTTTCTGGATTTTGAGGTTCGTTTATATTGATTACTAGGTAAAGCATATAATTTAGTGAATCTTATGAAATCTCGAAATTAATAAACATTTCTGGGAGCATTGATGGGTATTTGAAAGCTACTTCCAGTAAAATTAATATGCATCAAGTAAGGCTGTAGGAAAAGATGGTTTGAACAATGTTGGGATTGACTTTACCGTGCCCCTTACCGTACATTACGCACATTATGAACTCCTTTGCCTTCAGCTAAAAAGAGCAGAGTTGGGAGCTACAGTAATCTACACACAATTAGCATACTGCCTACTTTGAGTAAAGTTTTGGAAAGGATCAGTTACCGCCTTGTCAGTGCGCCTTCAGGCAGCTGTACATCTACGCTTCTAAAAGTGACCGGCAATATAATTAATGCGGTTGATAGAAATCAAATGACTCTTAATACTCTCGCGTTTAACACTATAAATCACAATATTTTGCTTTCAATCTTTTCACACTTGGGATTTGGTGGAGTGTTGCTTTCTTCTTACTTGAGAGTGTGCGAGACTTCAAGGGACCGAGTCTACTGTTCTTGCGCTTATTAAGGGTGTACCGCAAGGGTTAGTTTTAGGACCACATCTTTTCTCGGTGTATACTGTGGGCTTATATGGCACATGCTAATTGAAATATATTATATAAATTCAAACAACGTTGTGCGAAAATCTTGGATGCATTCGATAGATATCGTATTCAAGAAGTTCAGAACTCTTGCATGAGGTATCCGGAAATATAAAAGAATTTGTTTCTAATTATTTTAAAACTACGTGCTGACATGTTCGAACACATAGCATCCTTGCATATAAATATGAAAGATGTGGTAAAAAGAAAGAGTAGTGGACAAAATTAGAAAGAAATGAGATAAACCTTTGCATGCAAATGTAATATGTAATGGACAATACTGGCAAGCAACCAACTAGCGTAGAAGAAAATAAGTTGCCTTTGTAGTTTTTTTTTTCCCAAAGATATTTTGGATAATCATTCAAATGATTTCTTTTTAGTTTATTTGGTTCCCTGGTATTTTTTGTTCTGCACCCGTCCTACTCTCAAGCTTCTTTCTGCTACTAAGTAACCAGTAAGTACCATTTGAAGTAGAGATTACACTAATGATCTTTTTAATGCGTCTTCTTACTATTTATAAGGAAGATCAATACAAAATAGAGACATAGAAATTTATCTCAACCCAGATTGGAACGTATATCGCATATTTCATTAATTAGATTTAATTTCAGTATCGACTAATCTGTATGCACTTCTATATCTAATTAGTTATATTGGAAATTTTTTCTAATAAAATTGAACCCGAGGCGCCAGCCCAAATCTAAAAACGATAAGATAACGTGTTTACTATAAAAATCAACTAGTCCAATTTAACATGTATGCAACTACATACGTATTGTATGTATACATAAGTTTCTGCTTAAAATGAGTTGACTCAGCTATCGCTGGACTGAAAGATGATAGTAGCGAGATAAACATTATCTTAATTCAATAAAATTTGCAGGTGTAAGACACAATTTGAATAAAGCTAGGTGGTTATGGGCGTGTATTTAAGAACTTCAAATTACGAAAGCATTTGTTATATTTCCTTGTAAACGAAGTAACAAACAGAGTCTAGTCAGCCAATAGAATACATACATATATAATCACCACAAGAGGGTTATAATTACAATGCCCTTGTGTGGCTACTAACAAATGCTTTCTTTTTATTGTGACTCCACGAGAACAAATGTGTTAAGAAGATCCCCGTTTTTTGAATTTGCACCAATTTCAATGTGATCTCAGATCTATCACATTCAGCCTGTGTTATCAATGCGGCTTTTCTCCGTTTTGCTGAAAATAACAATTAATTATTTAATTTCTTATTTCTCCTGGATTTATATAAATTGTTATTGTTTGTATATTGAACTCATAATTGATTTTTATGCATTTACATATTACGTTACTTTATTTACGCGGTCAAGTTATTTTTTTTGTTTTCCGCTGTAATTATGTGTAAAACCTTTCTGTTTGTGGTACTTTTTTGAATAAAAACCTGTTTAAACTTGAACTAAAAATGTAAAGTACAATACCTCCTTTCTTTTCCTTTCTTTTCTGTTTTACGATAGGTTTATCGTCTGGAAAAAGGGTGTAATGTATAATATGCCGTTTTACTATTGTTTAGTCGCGAGACCAAGTTACTGAAAGACAATGGCAAAACAATTTAATAGTCAAAAGTTTGGGAAAAACCACTCTTTGACAAAACGCAAAGTCTACATTTATTTATAAGCTTCAGGCTAACATGCGCTAAAATGTCGATTTGGGACAATTGTTAATTTTAAACCGTATTATATCGAAATAAACTTTATTCATTTAGGTACGCTGTTTTGCCTTTGCAGGGCAGATGTCTGTTAATAGAAAATTGCTATTTTAACCACATTTGCGCAAAAAGCAGGCCTGGTACAACGGTAATGGAAATAGGGAAATAGCATCTATTATTATTTAACTTTACTGTACACAAGTAAACGTACGATGTCAAATCTAACACTGTCTGGTTGCTTGCTCCCTTGCGTCCATTTGCACAAGTACTTACGAGTCGACGATGTTGCTTCAACACCGTCGCGTAGTAAGTGGATTTGAATAGAAACAATAACTTTTACGTGACATATTTTTTTCTTTAGGTGAAAAATCTCTCCGTTTCGGTGAAATGTTGCCTCTGTTTCGATGAAAACTTCTCCGTTTCGGTGAAAAATGTTTCTAGTTAAGTGCTGAAAAAAGAAGTTGAGTTGCGGAGGATAGCGAGAACAATCTTGAACCTTAATATGGGGACTGAAAATCGCCATCAAAAAAAGGAGCAAACCGTTCTCAAAATCTACTGCCCTGGATCAAAAACAAAGCTGAGCTCTTTCAAAGCAAAAGTATATTAACAGTAAATAAAATGTAAGCAACAAAAGAATAATAACAATTGAATATTCATAATATTTGACTTACGATAAGAAAGTGGCAGGTTGATCAGCTAGGACCTCGCCTTATATCCAAAGTCAGTATCTGCAGGTTGGAAATTAGCCTGGCGTTCCAGTTCTGAGGTTGAGCCCTTCAATGGACGAAACTGCTGAGGATCGGAAGAGAAAAACAAAGAAACACGTGAATCGAAATGGTATGGTAACTATCATTAAAAATATAAAAAAAAAACAGTAAGTGAAACTGCACATAAGCAAAATATTAGCCTGAAGTGAATTAATCGAATCAAACAGGGGAAAAATATATATGTAAATTAGAATGTAAATAAAGAAAATGCAAATATTTTGGTTTAGCAAAAAGGTATAAGATTGATCAGCCAAACAGTATGAGTAACTCATACTGTTGCTCAGTAACTCAAGTAAACAAAAAAAAATGGCGATAATTATTGCAAACGCTAGCATCCGGTATCACACTGCAAAATATGAGTTCTTATTTTAAATAGAACATTCCACACATAACGACACGTTTAATAGAACGCAAATTTAATTTGTGTAAAAAATAGAAATGGTAAATGGTTAATGTATTAAGCTGAAGCCGAATCTAAATTATCTCGAATTTAAATAATCTCGAAGCAAATTGTTAAATTTATTCTATTTAAATACTTGCACTTAATAGTGATTATTCGCAAATTAAAATCCTAGAAATAATTGATTACATACGTCGCCCCATCGTTTAAATTATTCCTTCCTAATTTTGGATTAATAACTTCATCTTTTTAGGATAGGTTCGATTATCTTCCCCGTACTTGCGATACTTATGTAAGATAGTTGATTCCGCCACCTATTTGGTATATTATTTGTCTTCTTATGTACATTTTTGTCGCCTATTCTGCTCGGTTATTTTGGAGTGAATAACATCTTCTCTTTCAGATGGGTTCTGTTACCTTCCCCGTAAATTGGATTGACTTATGCATCTATTAATGCTTTAGGTTATTTCAAATCGGGAGATTCGTCCAGATTTACCATTATTTTACATTTCTTCCTATATCCCTCTGTTTTGCGATTAACAATATTTTTTCTTTCACATAAATTCCTTTATTTTCTTGGTAATTAGATAGACATTTAATACTTTCATTTTATTCTGATCATTTTGTTGTCCACAATGGTTAAAATCAGTCATAATGTGTTTGTTTCCTTTGTATGGATAACGTTATTTTGTTCGAACTTAAATCATATTAAATGTAAACATTCTTCGAAAATTATTTGGGTTACATGAATTAATTAGTACATTAGGAAAAATACAATGTACTGCAACGTCCTACCCATACGACTAACTCCGTTTCACACACTCATTATGGAAAAATGCACTTTGATCGATATCAAATCACGCAGTGAAGAACGCCATTTAACTCCACGGCGCATCCTACAATCTATTATCGTTAGATCGATCGCTTGATTACAATCAAATTATTTTAGAATAATAACTTTTGCAATATCGAAGCGAACCAATATGAATATTCAGGAACCGTTCGTCAGGATTGAGTTATTTTAATTAATTTTTGTGATGGTAATTACACAGTGTTAATATTTAAAATTAAATTCAAATAAGGTAAGCACCGCTCGTATTGTATAATGTAAAAGTGGTTTTGCGTTCGGGTTATATTAGCCGTAAATAATGAAGAAATTCTTTAACAGTAAATCACGTAATGCATATTGTATCTTGCGCGGTGAATCACCGTACAAATTAGTTTTATTGTTAAATAATGTTTTTTTTTTGTTGCTATATAACTTCACATCTCATTCATATTATATTTTCCGTAAGTTCGATCACTGCTTTAATGTAGTACCATTGTTATGAGAAAGAGAAACGAGCTACTTTGGTAATTTCTTTGGTTGTTTCTTTGGTTTTACAAGATAAATTTGGAATAAGGACATGACTAGAATACAATCTAGATGTGAGAACTACAATTTAAGGGCGTTTTTGGAAATTGTGTTTTGTGTTATAAAATTATCAAAACTCCAAAAAAAACATATGCACAACATTATCAGCTTATGTGGCAGAAAAAGCTGTTTGCCCAACTGTGAGCATGACAAACACGAGAAAAATGGAGCTTAGCGGAATTTATGGAGGCTCTGCAACTTCGTTATCGACCATAAAATATTAGAGAGCTGACTTTAACTAGCGGCCGTATGAAGATTTTTGTTGAAGAACGTTCTGGTCGTGCAAATGGTCGGTTCATCAAATATTCACGATATGGTAACGAACTATCGGAGATTGAAAGTCAATTCACCCGGGAACATAACATTTTAACAACTCTGGTGATGGTAAAATTGCCTTAAAACTAATACGTGAGATTTCCCTCACGTACGCCTTTATTACAATAATTAATCGTTATGTCAATATTTGACAAATTTCGGTTAATTTGTTTCCACGATTATAAATAATAAAGTCAGCTTACGATCAGGAAGTGGACATGTTGTAGGCGATAGTTTACTTGATCTAAGCAAGGTGTTACTCCCTCTACTCCACATCAAACTTGGCATGATAAAGTAATATATAAAAGCCGTAAAGATGAAGAATTATTTAAATATCTTTGTAATAAGTTTGTAGGATTGTTGGAGACAAAGTTAAAGGAAAGCGTATTTGTTGGGACGGACATTAGAAAATTTGAAGCTAAAATAGATCAAACCCAAGAGAAGCATGAAAAGTCTTTAAAGATTGTCTTGGAAGCAAGAAAGTCTCAAATCAACAAAATATTCTCAAAAATGAACAAAAACAAACAATGAGCCGGAAAGTACATTTCCTGAATTCGCATTTAGACTATTTTCAGTCAGTGAAGAGCGAGACGAAAGATTCCATCAGGATATTAAGAAGATGGAAAGAAGGTATAGGAGAGAATGGAATGTAAATATGATTGTGATTGTTGCTAGATGCTCAAGAGAGGCAAAGTACGTTGATAAAAGCAGTGGTGGAGGGTGATCACGTGTATTTTTTTCACATATTGTTTTCTTTGTACTATACGAGGAAGTCAAATTATCGTGCGCGGCCCTCCGTTACATAAAAGGCAAACTACTAAAAGAAGGTTCGAATATCAGCTATAGTATCAGGTATTATAAAGCCTAAAGCCTAGTGAACTTTCAATGTATCATGCGCAATATTTAAGTCGATTTTAGTTCTAGCACTCGCCACTACTTTGTATCATTAAAAAATGGTTTAGCGAAACCCTTTTTATGCGTTATTTTTTAATTATTACGTGATAGAAGAAAATGGGGGTCGTATTTGAAATCTAAGATATATGCTACCTTTATCAATCTGAACCTTAATTACTATTTTCCAATAGAAAATTCAAGATAGAGCGAAATATTTATGAAAGCTTCTAGAAGAGGGTCTCTATCGGATGGTACAAAAGGGTGGTAAGTGTTCCACTCAAGGAAAAAATAAATAACGATGGTAACGATTTGGATGGGCATCTTGTGGAATCTAATTAATATTAAATATTTTTGCTAAGGGCTACCCTAACAGAATACTTGAAGAAACCTTCAAGTATTCTGTTGCTCGAGGACGTCAGTGCGTGGTCTTGAATGGGAAGACCTCCTCTCCTTTCCCGCTTCGCTTTCCATTATTTACAATCTACATAAGCAATATCTATACGCTGAGATACACTCAGCTGTCCAGCAACTTAATGAAGACATTGACCTATTTTAATTCCCAAACACTGCTTAAAGATAAATGCCGAGAAACCAGCCTTCCATCTTTTTGGCAAAGAAAAACGAAAATTTATTTGCTAATTTGGCTACCATTGCTGTTAAGGACAAACACTTGTCTTTGTTGAAGCAGCCAAGAATTTGGGGATTTTGATTGACACAAAATTAAGACTTGGATACCATAACACTGCGTAGGCTTTCACGGCTTTATCATATACACATTGGGTGCATTCAACCGTGAAGCTTCCGCAGCACTGAGTATGACAGTTCTGTGTAGTAGACTCTTCCACGTGTTGCTAAGGTGGTACCTTTCTGCTCTGTTGACGGTCTTGTTCTTTTCTATTTCTATGGCCTCCCTGATGAGTTTGTTTTCGTAGTTCTTGGTGGTAGCTATCACTTTTACGTTGTTAAAGTCCAGTCTCGTGTATAGGTTCTGCTACTGCTGATTGCTCGATTCTTTTAAATCTTGTTTCCATTTCGTGTTCCTTTATTCTCACCGCGATAGCTCTTCTTGTTTGTCCGACGTAGTACTGCCCGCATTGACATGTTATTTTGTAGATACCTTCTGTGCGATTTTTGTCTGTCCTGTCCTGCCTTAGCCATCGACAGATCCTGCTGGATTGACTTTGCAGTCCCGAAACGTACTTGTTTGTCGTGTTTCTTCAGGATTCGTCCTACCTTTTACGTGACTCCTGTTACGTACTCCCTCTCTGAGGTTCTGTAAGCGTTTTTAGATGCATCTTTTTCGTAGCGGCTCTTCTTATATCAATGTCCAGTGTAGCCATTTTTCTTCAGTGCTTTCTCTAGATGTATCTTCTCACTAGCTAAATGTAGTTCATCGCTGATGGTTTCGGCTCTGGATAGCAGAGTTTTAATTACCGTCATCTTCTGCATCGGATCATGGTGAGATCTCGCATATAGATATGTACGGCGTGCGTCTTCTCTTCATCATTACATCCAGGAAGGGCAGATTTCCATTTTCTTCTTTCTCCATGGTGAATTTAATGGCTGGGCGCTGCGAGTTGAGGGGCACCAGGATATGTTGTAATTTCTCTTCTCCGTGTTGCCACATTACAAATTTATTGTAAGATTAAGGTCCTATGTGGGAGTAAGAGTGTCTTGAGTAAAAACTTGTCGGTGTCTTTTTTGGAAGTCTCTGTATGGTGCACCTATCAAACCTTTCATCAGGCAAAAAATACAGTGTGTGTAGAACTTGTGTCTTAGGCTGGTGTTTGGAATCGGAAAATACGTACACACTAAGGGTTACCGTAGAATGTGCTTATATCATACATTTATAAGTTTGAAGCAACTTCTCTATTTGCACAACAAAATAAAGCTCTTATTACCACCTTCTCATCACATAACAGATATTTTTTTTATATCATTTTCTGTTGAAATATTTAAAATTACTTCCACTAACTTACACAAGTAAGCTGTATGCGTACTCGTGTCTGAAATTATGGGTTGAAATCCGGCATGGGCCTCCCAATTATTAGCTCTTTTAAGAAATCTTCTTGTATAACACCAAGCAGAGATAGAAATAAAGGAAATATAAGCAAGAATACAAAAAAAAAATAAAGTTCCTAGATTTATAGTCGAAAAGGTAGAATCATTTGTTCGGTTAATAAACCCATTGCGGTATATTCCATTAATGTCAAAGATTATCTTAAACAAATCCGTGCGGGTCAAATTCTCAATAAAATTGAAAATTACATCATATTTATGTAACAGAGTTATGTACTCCTTGACACGAGGCTACCAATACCGATAAATCATCCATTGTTTTCCCGATAGATAACCATATTCATCGCGAATAACATCGTAGACCATCAATCCTGCCGGAATAGTAACTCATGTAAGTATTACAGCTACCTAGCAAGGGTGTGGCGCAGAACGAAGAAGCTGTAAACAAATCCGTAGATAGTATAGGCGATGTGTAATAGGAGCGGCCCGTCCCACAACGGAAAGGCATGAATCAAAAGCATATGGGAACCGTATTCACGAGATTTTTAGCAACTTTATCTGCGGTTAATTTTTTATGGATGTTGTTCCGCTTAAGTCAGATCCGGTGATGGTTTCACCCACAATCAGCAAAAATCGTAGCTCAGCGCGTATTTCCTTTTAAAAACTGCTTTAGTCACATTTTTCTGCAAACTCCGTCTAGGTTTAGGTGTTTTATCGGCTTCTTTCTTTATCGATAACGAGACCGCTACGTTACAATTTCTTCGCATTTCGCTGCGGTATTTTTCTAACTTAAATATGCAGGTATTTATTTGAAGTTTTTGGAGGAAATGTTTACTAATTCCTTATAATTTGGTAATACGTATCTGTTTTGTCAAGTAGTCGGAAGCGATAACCACGTAAAGCGTGAGTTCGAAGGCAAATATGACAGCATAGCAAGTGAGTAAGTTCTAGAAACTGAGGGAAGTACATTTCACCTAATTATGGATGGAAAAAACAATTCTTATCTTCATGCTTAAGTTAAATATGTATATTGTATTATATGGAAATGTCTCTCATGTTTATTGGTTTATTTTTTGAATTTTTTGTGACTGTTTTTAGAATAATTTTATAAGAAAAACCGATTACACTACTAGATATTATTAGTTACAATTGGTGTTTTACTCTATTTTATATAATTCGGTAATGGTCCTATTTTTTAACTCTTTCAAGTTAATAAATACATCGTGGGCCTTAGGTGACCCAAGTGAAAAGATTTAAAGGTGTTAAACCAGGTGATCGAGCTGGCCATACAACGAGATCTTCATGCCTATCCTAATAGTGTCCAAACATTTAATTTAAAAGATTTATTGCTTCTTAAAAAGTATTGAGCTGATGTATTTGTCGGTAGTCTAAAGATCATAAAAACGATATTCGCAGCGTTTATCCCAACAGACCGATTTCTCTTGTATCATACAGCAGGCGATATGCTCTCTGCAAAATATTCCCCAAGTGTATAGTTACTAAATGGCAAATATTAGGTCCAGTACGCTCTTCGCATATCTGAATTTTTTGTTTTCTTTCCTAGATCCTATTGTACTTCATTCTTCTAGCTGCTTCTGCGACATATCACCTAGCGGGTATGTGAATATTCTTGTTAGATATTGTTGGAAGATTGAGGTCCTACAAATAGGAGTGATTCCTATGCTTTAATCTTAAACAACGATGAAAATGATCACATAAACTTAGTTTATTGCATATAAATTTAGGAAATTTCAATGTAATCGTTAAAGATATATAATTCCTACCTGCCAATGTAATCTATACTCCACGATTAGCCTATTCAAGTCAATTCGTTCATAAATTAATTGTTAATACAGCGCATTCCAGGCAAAACAAGATCCGCGAACTACAGAACAATAATTGAATTGATCTTCTTATTTTAAAGAACAATAAACGTTTTTATCTAACCCCAATAACCTGACCAAAATTATTAGCCAAAATTTGATAAAATTTAAAAGGACGCAGCAACTACTTCTACCACAGAAAACCTCCACAGAGAACTTAGACGAGTACAAAATTAATGAATGGCATTGAACAGTTATACAGACATTCTTTTAATGAGTCGAAATATCACGCAACATTTGTGCTTTCTTGCCAATGTCAAATATATTTTTACAAAATTTCGGCAAAGGATAGTATAAAAAAAGAAAAACAAGGGACCCGGAATAGAACTCTGAGGAATACCATCTAACAGAGGAACGGAATCCAGCTAGCTATTTTAACGCTTTGAGTTGAAAATTGAAATTTTGGTACACCATCAATAGACCGAATTTCTATAACTCAAATAGGAAAAAGAACTCTTCAACTCTTTAGTTCAACGTGTCGAAAACCGCCATGGGTGGAGCACAACAAGTACAGCTACATCCAAATCTAAATTCAGATTGACTGTCAGCAATCATGTTATTTGCAACTAATTATAAGTAAGAACGCAATTAAAGATTATTATCGATTATTATTATTATCAATTATCGATAAATTTTGGATATTCGAAACTGATATTAAACGATTTTTTGAAAAATTCTGAAACATGTTAATTTTATTTTTAGGGGGGTAGCACTAGCTCACCTAAAAATATGTTCCTTTTTGCAGTATAATTCCATTTCTTCTAACAAAAATGAATTCTCTATTAACTTATATAGTTTTCCTACCATTTGTAGGAGGCAACTTTCTTTGAAATAAATTTTATTTTCAACAAAAATAACTCCAATAAAACAACAATATAATACGTGTTTTTTGAGGAAATCAAGAAAAAGCTTATGATTCTTTAGCGGTAGTTCATTTCGTTCGGAAAGCAAAGATAGATGTTTTCATACTAAACATGAAAGAATACCACTTAAACTGGTTAGTTTAGTTAGTGCAACTACCGGATTGAAATATAATTCTTGAAACGGGGAGAATTGTAGTGTTGATGATAATTAAGTACCAGAGTTGGTTGAGAATGATCTACTTCAACGATTATAATTTTGCGAAGAATAGATATTAGGTTGTGATTTAAATCCTAGGTCCTTACTTTCTTGAAGAAAATTTGACCGCAACTAGATATTTGCAGCCTTTATTTTTGCATTTGCTGCCCTTTGACAAACCTTTTTTCCAAATAACGAGGATGCTTCTTCTCAATTTGATGACTAATCGTTTACCTGATCTAAATCCTCGATTTCCTTTCGCGTAAGATTATCTGCAAATTGGGGATCCACTTCAATAGACCAAATAATTCAAATGATCTCAGACATCAAATCCAAAACGAAGTGGAGAAATATCAGCGCGGAAAATGATCGAACGTTCAATCCAAAATATTTATGCATCTGCCGGTTAATGTCTAATCTTTAAGTATTATTACTAAGCCTGCAGAAATGAGCCGCAATTCAAGAAATTAACAAAGGCTCGTCTCACAAGAATGGGTTCCTGTTGCCTTCTGGTTTCCTCGAGAGTCGACAAAACACGAGTCTGTCTAGTCTCTGCTAACTTCGTGAAGCGCACGGAAGGTGTACTCGTTTTTGCAGGTTTAGTTATTACTTATGTTTTAGATCTTATTTTTGCAATTGTATTATTGTGTGAAACGTCGTGTTATGAAGTACACCTCCCACTTCTACGCATGGTGTATCTAGGGCGTGCAAAACACATGCCATGGGCGTCACAACACGCCAAACCAAGTCAATAAAAAAATCATTAAGTTACCAAAATTAATAATTTTTTGTTTTAATTTAGTGTTGAGCAACAAAGTTTTACAATTAACACGACGAATTGAACAATAGATATGTTGTAATATGCAAAATATTACGAACGAAAGTATTTGTTTTGTAATATTTATGATTCTTATTTAACTTTATAAGGAAATATATAATTTTAAAATTTTTTTTCAGTGTCTGTCCTTTACTTTTTAGTTTTAGTTCGTGCGGTTATGTGATCGGGGCATGTCCCGTTAGACTTGTTTTTAAATTTTATCGGCGTTATATTCGTTCGAGCCTTATAGTTCTTTCTGTGAAAAGAGAACATCTAACTAACAATATATTTTGTCCTTCCTAGTTGGCATAATTTGATTGATTGGTTCGGCTGAGTATCAACATTGTAGAATTCATAATATTGACGCGATTAGTCTAGAACCAAATCAAAAAATAACATCATTTTAAATAATTTAACAGGGGCGCAATTTAAAACCTTGCTACGGGAGCTATTTTATGTAGAAACGCCACTGCCTCCAGGCATCCATTATTATGAACTCCAGTCGACTTTACTAGAATTTTGTGCTGCAGATTGTATTGGCACAGGCCTACGGTTTTGCTTCTTTAGTGGAGGTGTAGGGTATCATTGTATTTGGAAAATCAAAGAAAATTCATTTTTATTGAAAAAGAATGAGATTATACGGGCGCCACAGCAAAGATTTTTCAAAATAGTTCCTTGTTCCCTGTTATCAAGCAATATATTTCGAAAATAAATGCATTGCGACAAGAAAAGCAATCGGAAAATTTCACGCATATTTAAAAGACGCCAATCTAAAAATACATTTCGTAAATAAATTCCAACCGAATTAAAAATCAAAACATGTTATTATATCATCTTTAAGTACGCGCGTATAAACATAATAAAGAATTCTACGCCGCATTCCTTTTTACAGTTAAACAGACGTGCTTGGCATTTTTCTAACAGCTACCAGATCGAGATCCATCGTTCAGATAATGACATTTTCTCCTTCGCGGAATCGTCGACTCCGTTTCCCAACGGCGACAACGCGCCGAACGGCTTCGATTTATCCGCGGAACGATGATTCAAATTGGGTCATTAGCGCGCCCGTAAGCCAAAGCTAATGTGACTGAATCAGGATGCAGAAACGCAGAACCAGTTTCGGATTCTAATTTCGGATCCGCTACGAGGCGAAAAATGTAAATAAACGAGAGCTGTTTTCCCCGAAACGCGGAGAATACTTCGCATGAGCGCTTTTGTATCGCGTTTGCTCCATTCATTGATTTTTAAAAAACAATACACGTATAACAATATAACAATGTGTAAGTTTTAATATATTTAGAGACAAGAGGAACATATTCCTATTTTCCATATTTTCAAAGCAATATCGATGTAATATTAAGGACAAATTTGAGAATTATACACAATTATTGCCTAAATACTTCTATTCATTCTATGTGAATGATTATATATTATTGTTAAATAATACGTTTATCTATAGAGGATAGAAGTAACAATGGTATATAAACAGCGTGTCCAAATTATATGGACTAACAGATCTATAGCTGCTATATACAGGCCATTTCACTTGAAACGAGCCACCTCAAGTAACTCTTTTCCTGCTGTGATTAATATAAAAGTCCGAAACCTGTCAATTTTCCTATCAAGGGGGACAAGTTTTAACGACGGGCCTGGCAATTTAAAGTCATTCCTGGGGGCGTAGCAGCCCCCACCCTTAAAATTTGGATAGGGAGTCTTGTGACCCCTCATCCTAAAGATCTTTTAATTCTCTTTACGGCAACATGTACCAAAAAGTAATTTTTTTAATCAGTAAGCACAAAGTGTATTTTACTTTATTTATAAAAGTTCAAGATGATGACCATTAATCTCCATAGAATAGTACAATCTTGCTTCAAATGCTCTCCTGACATTTCTGGAGTCATTCGTTGGCATTCTTCAACAATTTTTTGGCGTAACTCTTGTAAGGAAGCTGAACGTATGGCATACACCTCAGACTTAAGATGCTTCCAGAGAAAAAAATGAAGTGGTGTAAGATCAGGCGATCTATCAGGCCATTCTATAGGCCCCTTCGACCAATCCAACGATCGTGAAAGTGATGATCCAGAAATTGTCGCACTCCGACAGTATAATGTGGAGGCGCTCCATTTTGCTGAAATACTATCTCGTTCTCCAACAAATCCGGATCTTGCTCCAATTTTTCTGTGATCAAAGGATTGATTGTATCGTCCAGCATGTTCAAATACATTTGACCATTTAAAGTTCCGTCAATAAATGGGGGGTCCTAGGAGATGATCGCCAAAGATACCAAGCAATACATTTACAAGTTTTTGCGGCCGTTGTGTATGTGTTTCCCGCGTCAAATGAGGATTGGTGCCACTCCAATATCTGCAGTTGTGACGATTTACTTCACCATTGAATGCAAAACATGATTCGTCCGAAAAACAGATATTATACATAAGTTTCGATTATTGTTAGTCTCGGTGCTCGGTCATTAATTCACAAAATTCCAACCTCCTGCCAAAATCATCCTCATTCAATTCGTGTGCATGTGTAATTTTATAGGGATGAAATTTGAGCTTCTTAAGTATTCTGCAAACTGATGAACGGCTTACTCCTGATGATTGAGATACCTGTCGTATCAACGTCGCATTTCCAAGCACTGCGACCTGACCTAAGACTTCGACGTTGATATCTCAACCCGATCAAAAATTTAGTTTTTTGTTATGTACAGAGCCCGTTTCCGTAAATTTTTGGATTAATTCCAGTACGAACTTGTGTCGCATATTTTGGTCTTCATGATTTTCGTTGAATAAGCGAGCTGTAGATCTTGCACACCTCCCATTCTCATAATACTAAGTCACAAATTCCACACGCTCTTGGATAGGATAGACCACATTAATTAATTGTGAATTCACGATTAAACTAAAAGTAAACTTCACTAAAGAACATTGAACTAAACAATGTAAATGTAAACTAATACCCTACAAAATAAGTTTCTAAAGCTGAAAACAGAAGCAAAAAATGTGGAGACAAACGACATCAAAAATAATAAGTGAATGTGACAAAAACAAGTGAGAGTTATCCTGATTACCACAGAAAAAATTGCGAAATGTCAGGAGAGCACATAGGGAGATCATTTGAAGCCATACTGATTAAGAAAAATGAGTTTTTGATATACATATGTTGCCGTAAAGTGAATTAAAAGACCTTTAGAATGAGTTGTCACAAGACCCATCTTCCCTATTCAAATTTTAAGGCTGGGGGCTGCTGCACCCCCAGGAATGATGTTAAATCGTTAGGCCCGTTATTAAAAGTTGTCCCTCTTGATATGAAAATTGACCGGTTTCGGAATTTTATATAAATCACAGCAGGTAAAGAGTTACTTGAGTTGGCTCGTTTCAATTGAAATGCCCTGTATAGTGCGTTATATAAAACTTGTTTGGGGAAATCCTAAAATTGTTTTGGATTATACACGAAAGAATTTCATTTGTTAGTTTCGGCGTATGACATCATGACTTATTTATTTAAATAGAACGATACAGTGCTTTCTACTTGTTTGATAAAGCTACTTTTGCTCGTTGTTACTTTAAAATTAAAAGATAAAAATTTTAAAATAATTAAACGTATTTTGTCCCATTTCTGGCTAAACACGCTTTATATCGAATCATCGCTTGTCATGTCCCACACCAAAAAGTAAGTCGGTAAAAAAATTTGAAATTGGATTATTTGACAATATTTTGAGAAATATGCAACATTTAGTTACATATTTGAATACTTATGTAACACTTTTTTTGGCGTCCCTCGGAGATACAATTCTATCTCTCGGAGATAATCATAAACATCCTGTAGACTAACAGCAAGCATTAATTGCGCATAATAGAGCAATAATTTTACTACAAGCATTTGCTTTGTTTCCTGTTTAGTTGGAAACAGAAAAAAATCCGAAGACTAAATGTCGTCCTTGATATTGTTCCATTATAATCTTTTCCTTTGCACGTGAAGGTCACCATTACATTAAGTGCACCTGGCCAGTTGGTCGGTTTGTTGTCGGAATATAAACAATTAACGTTTTTTTTTCTTCTGCTTCTTCTTGGCGAAGACAATTATATCATTTCCAATTAATAATTGATCGATGCAAATGTTTTACTGCAACGTCCTCGACATTAAAATTAATCACATAAAAAATTGTAAACATTAGTCATTATCGACGTAAAAAGGCACCTGAATGCGTGTTAGGATGCTCAGAGACGAGATTTGAATTGAAAATAAAGTTATGGAATGTACAAGGAAAAAGATTGTTGTCTTGGATTTATCCATTTTTTGAAATTGAATTCATTGATTTTAGTTTAAATATTAAATGCTGCTTTAAAGTTTTCATGCTCTAGGACACCTAAAAACATATTTCTAAGCATCCTCATTTAATAAATCAAGCACTTATATAATACATTTTAACATATCAAGAACTAAGGCAATACGTTCATGTCGATAATGACATTCACATGCTAACGATATTATATAATCTTAAGAATATAACACACTCGTATATACTAGATTTTCCGATGGATTTACATCGGAGAATAATGATGTTGATTTGAATTAGAGAATTTCCGATTTTAACTTGGTTTTAGGCCGCAAATGACCGTAGAACCTTCTTTTGAAGCTGCCCACTGCACCTGGTGTTATTCCTGGAAGATTACTCCATATGACGAAGAAGCAGACTGCTTTAATTGTCTTATGGTTAGAGGCTGGCTGCTTTGCTGAATGGCTTGAATAAGCACCTAATTTGTTGGTCCCAACCTGCGGCATCTTTTACTGCACTCCTCCATTATATTCGCAGATCGTCCAGCTCCACCGTTTTGACGATAATTAGTCATCGGTATACAACTATACCTCACCATCTCGAGATCGGAACGTGTATGTGCGAGTTGTGAGTAGAGGCCGAATGGCAGGAAGATTTTATTCAATAGCATATCATATTCTGTCGTAGTTTCTTCAATATTTACCTGGATTTCTCTTGAAGAAGATGAGTTTTTCCCATTGAAACGTTACGCTCAATATAATATAGTAGCTAAAGAAAATAGGCCACTACGCTCAAGAGCTTTATTCCCCATTAAATCAAATTGGGCAAGGATAATACTAAAGATCCCTATAGTTGTAAACTGTCGCAGCTAGAATGCTCCTTTCGATAACCGTTATTAATTAAGGAATGATTCTTCGAAATAGATCGGACGTTATGTTTTGTTCAAAGCGCTTTAATAAGACGGAAGTATACTTATCCCTGCTTTGTACATTTGTTATTAAATATATACTCCAAAGAGGACCTACTTTGTGATTTTTGTTCTGCAGAGGTGTTATAAACATCCTTGACGAGTTTTATTTTCAGTTTTTGTATAGTTTGTATCACCTAGTTTGGTGTTATCAGTTCAAGAGAGACCTAACGTTGTTGATTGAACTTTTTGTAGAAATTTCTAAGATATCGCTGCTATTCCCCATATCTTGCAGAGATATTGGTTCAACTATGTTGCTGTTATCATAGATCTTACCCCGTTTATTAACTACGACACTTGTTTAATTTCTCGGTTCGTGACCTCTAAAAATGCTTTAATCCCTCTTGGCGCTTGCTTCCAAGCACAACAAGAATAAATCAATTAAGACTCCAACGTGGAAAGTAATACCAAAAACATTAAGAAAATCAAAAGAAAATGATAATCTGCTACTTGTAATATCGAAACAGCGTATTGCACATACTTTATTTATTCGATAAATTACGCCACACTCAAAGCGAAACCTGATCTGGGTCAATACGGATTCGCTTACAATAGAAAATTTGGTCAGTATTCGCGATAACATTCGCTATTTTTAGCGATAATAATTTTCGGCTACGCACACTACTCCGCCATTAAGTTAGTACACTTATAGCGCTCTGATAAAAAAAATACACATACATGCACGCATACAAATAAACGGTATGCGATCTCCATTCATAAATTAATACGTATAATTAAACGACAACGAATAAGTCGCAAAAATCGACAGCTTTTTTATAATCTCATTGTTCCGGATGGGAAATGATAATTAATCCACGATTAAAGCGTGAACCATTGGCTTTAAACATGTGTAATGTGATGTACAATAACTGCGCACTTGGGATAATTATGAAACGAAACTGTGCAAGTTGCATATCCCTGCCAAATAAATAACTATGCCAAGACACTAATTGTATCATCCTTTATTGATATTAACTTCACCGCCTACAGCCCTCTTGCATTTTTGGGACTTCTTTTTAAGCAGTTGCGGGGGAAGTTGCAGTGAATAAGGATGGAGTAATGAAGTCAATTTGGATAGGACTTTTATAACCGGTATTCATAGTTATATATTAATACAGCACAAGCTAAAATTAATTTAACATACACCGGGAAATCCAAAAAATAACGTGTCCTAGATATGTCATTTACATGGAATACATGCTTGATTTTGCTTCCAGAATCTAGGACCCATTTTGCCGACTAATCTTTGGTTTCTGGCGTTTAGTGATGTATCTATGTACTCATATGACGCCGCATAAGCTTCCTCGAATTGCCCTTAAACATTTCTTAGAAGTTATCACGCGATTGGGTCAGCAAAGGCGGCATTCATCTCACTTCAATGGGACGACTTGGCCACCACAGTACGAATAGAACTCACAGTTTGTAATACCGATTTTGACACAAAGCGTCATCTGTCTCCAAACGCGGGTGCTTCTTTTCCCATCCCCGTATTTTATATAGGGTTCCCTATATTCAAGTTCAATGTTTTCAAAATGTTTACGGAAAATGGTATTTGCTATGTTTTGCTGAAATAGCTGTAGTTTGTTAAGTTATAGAGCTAGTGATATGTTTACTTGGAAGAAAAGAACTCCCTGATAATACATACGACAGTACGTGGTTCTTGCGTATACGAATATTTTTTTGAAAATCAAATTGTGGGATCTTCTAGATTTGTTTCAATACGAAATCATTCGTGCATTAAGAACACGTGTTCCATCGACGCTGAATAAGTTTATATCACAAAGAAATAAAACTAAAGACTTTTAAAAGGATCTATAAGTTATAAGCAATGGCGGAATGAAATCAATAAATTTGATGTCCCTCGATAGTGCCTTGCACTATCTGTAAAATAGATTATTTTTGAGATTCGTTTTTGGTAAAGTGAGTTAAATTCTTCAATTAACTTTTTACTCCTCATTCGCCTGCGTTATTAACAGCTTAAAAAAAACCTTTCAAATCACTTTCCTCATTTTTCCAACGTACAGGATCGAATTACAAAAAATGTTTTGGAATTTGGATCCTCTCAAATATTTTTTTTGATTTTGAGAGAATCGTCGTTCCATATTGATTTGCAAGTTTTGAGCTTCTTTCGTCAAATAATGGTTGACAAACTTTATAAATCTATATCTATAACTGTTTTAGGAGAACCGATTGTGTTTGTAGCATTTATTGTGCCTTTAGCAAAAAAAGACATATTTTTGGAAAGAAAAATTAGAAACAACATTGTGACTAAATTTAATAATTATTCCTTTCTAATCTCGAGTTCGAGTAAGCTTACCTCTAGGTCATACACTCGCGTCGCATCAGTTGTGGTCAAAGACTAAACAATAATTAAACTTATTTGTTGCCAAATAAAGTTAAATGGAATTGTTCTGTTTTCGAGCGAGTTGTTCTGACATACTCAAAGGTAACAAACAGACCTCGCGCTGGATTTGCTGATGGGGGTCCGCATGTAATCGTTTTTTGATATCTTTGTTTTACTTTTTATGGAATAATTAAAAAATTTACGGGCATCATTTATTTATATAAATGGATCAATTGAAAGGGTCCTACAGAACAATATATAAAATAAGAACCACTGAACTAGGTGGATTCAAAAATTTAAATTCTGACACAATCTTGTTCCTGTTTGTCTGTTATCTCTTCAGGCCTAATAGCGTTTTGGTGCCTTAACAAGCTTTAGAACTTTGGTATTCCTCTAATTCTACTGATTATAGATTGTTTCCCTTCAAATACAATTTTTATAATATTTCGAGAATTGTTTTAATTTAAAGAACTAAAGAACTAGAGCCCAAAAACAAATGTTTCTTGCACTAATTTTACACTACTCTATGCGAGTGTCACTTAAGTCTTTGGCCATATTATAATACCGATTCAAAAGATAAATTTAATTAATTCTTATAGTCTATCGTAACATTACCGATAGTTAGTTATGTTCGACAGCAAAATTTCACGGATATTAATATTTGTACAGCCGTCCTTTGTTTTGTTCTTCTACCTAGATCTGATTCACGCGTAAATAAAATCTGGAAGTGCAAAAGAAAAAATATCGGATATTAGATAGATTAACAAAAAAATAATTGATAATTTCGGAAGACAAAAGTAAATTTCATTCTGTCGCTATTGCTTACAAATTGCTTACAACTATCTAAAAAAAAAAGAAATATATAACAAGAGCAATTAAAGATACTACCAAAGATAATTTCAAACACACTATCAAAATCCAAGCAAATTGTAAAACCCAATCAATAAACAAACTAAATCAACAAAAGAAGTAAAGAAGTCACGTAGAAGAAATGTATAAAGAAGACTATACAATAACCAATGATGTAAATGTGCTAAATAAAATTACGCAAATATCGGGAATCTCTTGGCGGATCTAATACCGAAAGCCAAGACGAATAATTACGAAACGAACGGGAAAGATATAAACATGGCAGGATTTATGAATACATACGAAGTGGAGATCTATGAAATCATCGACGAATTGAAGAAATATAAATCACCAGGTTTTGACGAAGTAACAAACAACATAATCAAAGAAAATAGACAATCTTTAACACCTGTATTAACTCCCCAAAAAATAAAATAAACTGTCTTCATGGACATGAAAAAAGCCTTCGATACAATTTCCAAATCCAACTTAATTCACAAACTAAAAGCAACAGGAATAACAGGAAGAAACTGAAAGCTACTGAACCTATTTTCAATAACTGTATATTTCCTTTTACGTGTTGCATTGCAAACCATTACTAATAGCAGGAAATATATTTAGTCTTTTCAAAACATATTAGGAATGGAACAAAAAGTGCAGCGAATTACTTCAGATACAGTACAGGATGAAAGTAATTTGTAATTTAATTGCAATAATAATAATAATTCCAAGACGCTGCATTACACTCGCTCATCCTGTTAATTCCTGAACATCCTCGTCCTTCGCTATACATCCTTGTCCTTTTCTGGATATCCTCGTCCTTTCCTGTACATTCTCACCCAGTACTACAGAGAAAAACTAAACCAAACATATATGAATAGAGAACAAATAGTCAAAATAAACAAAACAGGAAGCTACATACGTAAACTATTTTGACTTAACAATGCAAAACAATTTAAAGTGAGAACACATTAGATCAGCGTGGTTCCGAGAGTGTTTTAACTCTGCCTTATGTTGTTTTTGCCTCGCAGGCCTCTAAACGGCAAACATGTGTTTCTTGGGGCAAGAAATATCTAGCTCGTCGTTTTCAAATGATATGGCATTAACTATGAGACAATAGCGATACAAGGTAGAGTTAAGATACTTTCGAAATAACTAAGAACTAATAAACATATCATACATAGGAGACTGGAAGAAAACCGACCCAAAAGATACTTGATACGAAAGTGCAGTCAATACAATAGTTTGCCACAGAAAATAAAATCCACAAATTTTACAATTTTCAAGAAGAAAATAAAACATTTGCTGAACAAAATCATACAGTAGATTCGAGAATCCCTGTCAAAGAGACCGAAAAAGATTAACTCAGGTCGGGATGGGATGAAACTCCATCCTATTTCATAGTTGTAAACGAAGATAGAGGGCTGAAATCAAACAAAGCATGAACGCATGCTCTTTGTTTTATGTATGTGTGCAAACTGTCAATATGCCAAATATTAAAAAAAAAAAATTGCTTTCATAAATTTGCTGGTATTCGATGCAACATTTCATTAAATTATGACGAAATTTTAAGGGTTTTTGAGCATTTGGATCGATTTTCTGGCTAATACAAGAGCTTTACAAAGATTTTTCCTGCTGCGTAAATTCAAATCGCGATGGCGTAGTAATTTACCGCGCAAAGGTACTGCCTAAGTTAAAGGACGAGTTTGTAAAATATATAAATGTAATAATAGTAAACGATGTTGGTGTTTGCAAATGTCAATAAACCAATTGTTATTAAACTAGCGATAATTCTATGCAATTTCTACAGGATTTTCCATCTGAAAATCGCCAACTCATCGTCAATTGAATCAATTTACAACTAACATCGTAAACGATCCACGGAATCTTAGACTTATTTACGAGAAATTCCGCGAATCTCAACATTTTCTCTCAACGATTTAACAAAGCGGGACAGCAAAAAATATGTGAAAAAAAACTTATTACCGTGACCTAATCATTCGGAACTCATTGTTAGCGGTAGCGCTCCTGAGATTCCCGGGAGCACGAAAAATCTCATTTTGCGCAGGTTTTGACCTATCTTAGAGGAACGCGACCTCTCCGCCGATTTGGAGGTTAGGATAGGGCAGTTTCGCGAAGTTTTTTTTCGCACAAACACATTACCCGCTGCTGGCGATCCGCCAGCGTTCCAGTGGCGGTTACGTCATTAGCAATGCAAATATAATAAACAGTTTTTTTTTCATAGCGGGCGAAGCTTACGGCCCGACCTTGAACAACACAGACAATTTATTTATTTCGATGTATGCAGAACGTTTGAGAGACGTGCGAGGTTGTAAATAACGACGATTTTCGCATGCCGATTCGCGATTTTTTTGCGTACGTTACGGCAGGACATGTACGCGCGTAGGCGGATTGTAATTTTTTTCGGCGGATTTTTTGCCGGCTCTTCTATTTCGGTGCGTTTATTTTTTTTTTTTTCATTATTCTAACTGTTAAAGCGATGATTTACGAGCTTGCGTGTCGGTGTTTTCTAAGAATAAACTGGAGATCATTTCAAGGAGTGCATTTTCTTATTATTAAACATTGCGTGAAAACTTCTTCAAATGCATCCTACTGCTCTTAATAATAATACTGATAATAATAATAATAATGAAAATAATAATAATAATGAAAATAATAACGAAGTTAGACTACCACCTAACCACTATGTATACGTGAGCGTTTCGCTGTGTACCGGCTCATCAGTGCACATTTGTGGGAGGTGGACTAATTGTCGTATAAATATGGAGTATCTAATTAAAGACATTCTAATAGTACATTTGTCCAACAATAATAGGACAACGCTAAGTTGAAATTAGACAAAAACAATTTACGATTTCAAAACTTGCAGGTTGACATGCTAGGTTTTAGTGAACGCAGTTGTGAAAAGAATAACAGGAGAAACTAAGCACTGCACTTGATAGGTCCTGTAAGTAAAGCCAAGTAACTTATTACGTTTTCTTGAAGATAGATTGAAAGCTTCTTCAACATGCTAGATTTAAACCAATTACTTCCTTCAATTACCTACTGGTTATGTATTTTCTGCTTTCGACGTTCTTTCCCCATTTCACTTGATTTATTACTTATTATTTCTGATGATTTCCATTTAATCTTAGAATATTGTTCCATCATCTTACATCCTTTTTCAGAAATAATTACTTCTTCATTCAATTCAACTTCTATTTGCTTTAACAATGAGCTTTCTTTCTTAAAAAGCTCTATTGCTGAACTCGTATTGAATGCTACATTAAGGCTTCGGTTGATTTTTATATTTCAATACTTACTTTAGATGTATTTAACAGCCTCAATAACATGCTGAAATTTACTGCAGAAACAAAAACTGAACGAAGAGTTCCTTAAAACTAAACGTGTTACAGGTTCGGACCATGTAATGGTTAAATGAAAACTCCACGTTTCACCAAAATCAAAGAGGATGAGCAGTTCTTTTTTTGGACACTAAAGCTATTAGATATCTGCACAACTTTAAGCTACAATACGAAATTTTGAGAGGCGACCCCGATTATGAAACTACCACACTAAATGTTTTGCGGAATCTTCAATATATACCTAATCTTAATGGTAATGGTAGAATTCGGCACTTATTCAAGGGATAAATAATTTAAAGGTTCCAAACTTTTCACTTAAAGGAAGAAGAAAGAGAAATCTAACGTTATTTATCAGATTAATAGCAAGCATTGTCCAGGTCACTATGTTGCTCAAACGTCTCAAAAAATAAAAAGTCGCATTTCGGGACATAAAAGCGATAAAAGTAGTAGCTCCTTACAATATGGCCACTGCTTTAATTTTATGAAGTTCAAATTCTTGAGGTTGAACGCAACTGTTTTAAGCGTTCTTCTTATTCCATCAATTATAGAAGGACATAGAAAATTTAAGCCGTATTCCTTTAATAAGATTCTTTTCCGAATAACATTTACCGAATATTTATAAATCTTAATGCTAGTCGTTCCAGAATTTTCTGTTGCTACAGACGCATGATCATTCAAATTTGATATGTTTTGGTGTGTTGCACAACCTTTCCAATGCACTAAGTATTTATGAATCTTCCTATGTAAATTAATTTTTGTATTTTCAATTCATGTCTTGGCTGTAATTGCTTCTTGATAGTGTCGCCCTGACGAAAGGTAGAAAAGCACTTGAAAAATGATATTTCTAATAAAGAAAATAACAACATTTAGGACTTCACAACTTTTTACTTTTTTAATTTATGGTGTCAGTTGACAGTTTTTAATAATAATAAAATTTAATGACAAAAGAAAGCTATAAAAGAAATGAAAATAAAACATTATTTTGCTCAAATCAACTCAATTAGTTCGACATTGTTACAATGTTCGATGGAGACACTGGAAATATTTTTTTTAAATAACAAAGAATTGATTGAAGACATTCATTTTTCTGAGAGTATGAAGACTAGGATGTTGTTTTCCAAAACGCAAAATAAGAAGACATTCAAAAGTAACTAGACTAGACTGCCGTAGAGTGTACTTCATTCAAATAGATCCACCCTATATGAAGATCTAGAAGCGGAAAGAACTGGCGACTTACTCCATAAGAAGAAGTTCTCTCACCACCTCCTGCTAAAAGGACACGCGGAAAGCAACATTTCATTACACCAAAATTAGTTGCAGTGCAAGAAAAAATAAATCAAGTGTGTGAGACTACAGAAACAACTGCAAAAGCTCTGGGTCACAGCATTACCAGCTTTAGATATAAGAGAAAATGCTACTGTTATGGGCGAGATTATAGAACGGCCCATTGATATTCCAACAGTTAAAAGCTTAACTGGAAGGGGAGAAGCTGCTGCAGTTAACGTGGCTCTAGGAAACTGGCAGCTGCGCGAACGCGTTCAATGATTTTGCTTTGATACTACAGCATCCAATACCGGACGACTAAACGGAGCATGTGTTTTACTGGAGCAGAAATTAGGACGAGATGTAACATATTTCCCCCCGCCGATATCATATTTACGGGTTGCGCTTCAAAATAAAAAAAAACATGAGATTTTAGGATTTGTGCGAGAAAGAGTGCAGTGATGATTATCGAGGATTGCTTCAGTTAGTTATAGTATTCTTGGGTGAAAATCCTGAGCACAAATTTAAAATTAGACCTCTTGGTCCCATGCAGGATGAGGCGTACTAACCTTTGGACGAAGAATTGAATTGGTTTCGAGATCTATTTGTGTCAAGGGCTTGGTTCAACTGTTGCGACCCATTAAAGTACCAAATCAGGATTTAAACTTCGTAAAATGAATGAAGCATCCTGCGCAAGTCAGTAGTACGTCTGTAGGACTTAAACGGTTAACAGTACATTAATGAGGATTTTATGTGTACATATTCTGATAATTGTACACATGCGTATCTCATTTATGCAATGTTTACACAGGAAGAATTATTGAATCTTTTCCATTCAATTTGAATAAGATGCTACTAACTGAAATTTTAATGTCCACCAGAGAAATTTTAAATTCTTTGGATGTAGTTAATGACACAGCTGAACGGTGCGTTAGATTAATAGAAGATTCCTATCGGTTTGCGACGAAGGAGGTAGTTGTGCCCAACAACACCGTCGCTTATCTCTTTGCTCTTTTACATTTTTGGCAGATTTTCCATGTTTTCGCACTTTAGACCCTCTGTCCCGAGGCTAAATACTTCTCGATAATTCTAAAATTATCCATGGAGACACTATATGCTGAAAGGGAAAGGAAAGGTGTGCGATACAAAATTTTGAAAAAAGGAAAAGACGTCAATATAAGGGACACCACAGTATAAGTATTTTTTTTAACTGGCATTGACACCATTTACATAAGCTTTTCCACCTAACACCCCGAAAGGACCAACAGGTGAAACAAACACAAAACTTCACACCCGGGGTCGATCGGGTGACTAACAAAAAAAACGAGAAAACACACACACCTTGGGAGAAAAGGATACATCCACATAGATTAAAGAAGCAAAAGGAGCGACATCTATACTTGTAGCCTAATTGTTACCAAGAACTTATGTAACCGCATAAATACCTCAACTCTTTCCATGGGCAGCATATGGTTAATGTTCAAGGTGCATATACCCCCAATCCAATCAGATCCTTGAAGAGATCGTCGCTAAGTTTTCTGGTTTTGTTACACCCTAAGAAGATATGGTTTAAATCAGCTACAATTTTCGCTTTTATCCTCTACTGCTAACTTGATTTTTTCGAGGTGCGCAGGAAAACTACCATGGTTGAACATTAATCGGGTGATTTTTTCACTTTTAGCCCATCTGCCCAATGACGCCTCTGAATATTCGTGTACAACGAGTAGTAATTGATCGGCCTATCCTGATATGCAGATCGATATTGATTCTGCGAAATCTTACTATGTGTATTCCCAACTTCTGCTATACAATCAGTGTATGGCGGACGATAATTTTTATATTGCCCACTGTCTATGTCCTCTTCAGCAAGGCTATCCACAATTTCATTGCTTAAAAGGCCAGAGCGCCCTTTTATCCATACCAAGATTATATTTTTCCCTCTGCTATGCAGCGCATTGTATAGAAAGATGATACGACTAATTATTGGAGAAGATTTGTAATTAAAGTTCTCCTCTAAAACACTCTTTGAATTCGTGAAAATTACGAAGCAATCGCACTGTTCGCTATTTCAATGAGTATTTCTAGATTTCCTTTACAGCAGACCAAATATTTGCATGTAACGCAGTGTGCCGTCTATATTTTCACGTTCTCAAACACGTCTAAAATAATTTTCGCTTGCTGAAATTTATGAACAATACAAATGGGTTACGCGGCAATACTTTACTCGATTTCATGTTCATTTTGTTTATTACAAGCGTTTCGTCCTTTCTAAAGGAATTTTAAAAAAATAATTTAATAGTATTTTTATGTTCTTCTATCAACTTAAGAATCTTTTTATATAGCGTAGAACACCTAAACCATAAATCACGAGCATATTTTTATTTAAACCGCTCACGTTTTTTTTTTAAGCCTTCGTTCTATTCTCATCATTTACGCATAATGCGAAAACGTTTAGGCGAACGTATCAAATTGCTTTTTGAGGGAGAACTTTTTAGGAACAAAGTGCGAATTAGAACGTTTCTCTTTTTTTTAGTGCGTTGGCTATTTTTAAAAATAAGTGCGTACACAACTACATAATACATTCTAATGCATCTTTTGAGCGGGTTAAAATTAGGCAC
Source organism: Marronus borbonicus (assembly GCA_902655005.2). NCBI lineage: Eukaryota > Metazoa > Arthropoda > Insecta > Coleoptera > Scarabaeidae > Marronus > Marronus borbonicus. The sequence continues at coordinate 388,740 of LR737397.1, forward strand.
CTTTTCGTAGCTAATCATATTTAACCTTATACAATGATAGATCAAATAAATAACAATTACTTATCGGCGTGCTACTAACGTTAAAGTTAACGCACCTCAAGGTTTATTAGAAAACGGTGTATTTGTTTTGTTGCGAGTGTTGCGCAAGCATACCACTAAAATTTTAGTGTAGTTACTTGATGTGTATCTAACGAGGTTTATAGTTGTAGTAAAAAAAAGAAGATGATTTAATGTCCTTATCTTCGTGCTTAAGTTCAGAGGATCACTTGAGATTTACTTTTGGCACAAATTTTAGTGTATTATATAACGTTTTATCGTAAAGCTGTGTCAGGTGGAATCTTATGGGGTTTTTAGTGTTGCAGCACAACAAACAAATGTGTCAATCGGCTCGTTTACAAATGTTAAAATTTTTTTGAACAAACATCCAGGGCTTTAAGATTAGTTTTTAGCTGTGTTAATTTCTTGTATTGTCGCGTGTTCTAAGCAAATAATTTTATTGTCCCAACCATGTTTCGTTAACTTAAATTTAAATTTATAGAGCTGTTAAATCCAAGTTGGGGGGAGTTCAGGGTAACTAAAATCTAAAGATTTTTCAGATATTTGGCTATAACAGAATCAATATATAATTGTCAATACTGCCGATTCTAGCATTAGATTTGCAAAATCAGTTCTTTTTCTTGATGTGGTCAATATGGAGTCTCCACGCCCAGATACCTAGCCGAGGAACTCCGGTGGATCTCCACACCTCACTTTTTCTGGAAGCATAAACCGAACCGCCACACCTTTTTCGCTGTTGAACATAAGCGTCCACCCCGTCAATTATTCCACCTAATTATCTAACACACCCTGAAATCCTTAACTCCTAGGTGACGTATAAAGCTCTGTACACGGAGAGATCCACTTATAGGCAACTGATTGCAAAAAAAGATCTGTACTTAATGTTATGGTGCGCAAAATGGAACCACATCAATCACCATCTTCAATTTTATTAGCTTCTAGACGAACAGAAGAATGTACTGCCCAAGTAATTGGAAAAATTTGAAATATCCAGATATCAAGTCTTAATGCTTATGGCAGATGGTGCCGCAACCATGCTTTCTATAGGCCGGCCTCTTAAGGAACAGTGTGGTAACTTTTTACATATTACGTGTAAAATTCATGCTCTACATCTTGTGGCAGAGACAATTCGTAGATGTTATCCGCAGGTGGATGCGCTAATTGCGAGTACAAAAGCAGTGTTTTTGAAATCCCCAAAACGTATTCGCGAATTTCACAGACTGTGTCCTCATACCCCCGAACTAGCGCAACCGATCCTTACACGTTGGCGAACATGGTTACGAGCGGCATTTTACTATCATAAATATTTTGAGACTAGAAAGAAGGTGGTTCTATTATTCAATCCGAAAGAATGTGCAGCTATCAAAACAAGTCAGACAAAATTTGAAGATAGTCAGGTTAAAACTGATTCACGAACTATTCACAGCAATTACATCGGAGTAGTGCAAGCAATAGAAAAATTACAAAATTCTTCACTGTCGTTAGAGGAATCACTGCAAATTGTGAAAGATGTACACGTGCAGCTTTGTTCGGTAGAAGACGCAAAGAATGAGTGCGTTCTAATTGAGTTTGAAAGTGTTTTAGACAAAGATTCAGATTTTGCCACACTTGGACAAATTTGTGAAGCTTCGTCTACAGATGCGTTAAGTTGTTTCAAAGATTTTTTTAATTATGCAAATATAACATCACTAGATGTAGAGCGATCGTTTTCTTTATACAAGAACATATTTTCCTCACGGCGGACGCGTTTTGCAGAAATAACTTTGGAAACGCACCTTATGTTAAAAATATTTAATCTGGCTTCTCTAGTTTTTCAAGTCACGGAAGACGCGTAAGTTTTTTCTTAATCATCGGATTACATACACTCTCGATTTTATTTTTTATACATATGGTTAGAAATGGCAATTTCCCGTGTTCATTCATTAACGTAGAGATAATTTATGGAGATCGGGTCATAATCTCCAAAAACCATCTTAAAAGCTTTTTTGTATCTCGCACCCGAATTTGCCCACTCTACATATGAGATTCCACATTTTGTTTTCAACAATAGTTTTAGTTCACAATAATTTTTGTGTTTTACAATTAAACAATATTTTTCAAGGTGCAGACAACAGACAAGGAAAACAATTGATTAATTCGTTATCGAAATGTTTTGATAAGCTCCTACCTCTAAAAGCTTAAAATATCTTATGTGGGTCAAGGTACTTTCCTATCCGAGCCTCATCATATACAATTGATTAATGAAAATATTTTTTCCTAATCGTTAATAATAGTTTCAAATAAGAAAGATAACGCTATCTAAAGTATAATTTAACTCATTTCTCTAATCACATAAAGAGAATTATGTTATTCTGCAAATAATATTGAAGAACAAATACCAAAACCAGTATTAGGAAGATCTTTTATATCAATTAATTTATATTTAAATTGAATCTGATTGGATGAACTGCATTATCTTTCCCGAAAAGAATTTCTGGTTTAAACTAACCGGACGAGACCATTGTCACGCGTATTTTTATCACGTTTATCAATACTTGCAACCTCGATGTTAATTAAAATAACGAATTGGGGATATATAATCAAAGTAAGGTATTGCCAACAACTATCTATTTCTTGTACTTACATCTGACTGTAACCTAACCATTTGCATTCAATATGCAGGTAACAGTTGATAATGTACACATTACGTGAGTGTAGAGATGCAAAGGGAGATTGAGTTATCAATTTCGCGACGGTCTACTTTTAAAAATAGAAGGCATGTGTCACTTTTTACAGCGCATACTTACATATAAACAAACTAGCGGTTCCCCTTTAGTAAACACATGGAGCGCAGCTAAAATTTACAATTTCTCCGTTTGATTATACAAACAGAAGTCGGGATGCGCATAAGGAGGCGTAGTGTGAAGTTGGTGTGGCGAATTTATGCCCCAAAAGATAACTAAAAGGAGAAAATGCAAAATGATTTAACGCGTGTAAATTTCATGTAGGATACTGTATGTAATTATGCGACTACATGTTTGTTCTTACAATAACTTTATGTATTTTCGAATATAATAAGAGATATAATAAGCATTTACGTAAATATCGATCTGAATGTTTATAATATACAGGATGAGTCATCTCTGCAGTCCCGGAAGCTTGTACAGGTTTTGATAAAAAATATCCTGTTTAGATAACTGATCCATTTAGAATATTTGATAGTACAAAGATTTTTTTAATAATTGCAATGTTATATCTAAAGATTTTGCTAACGTTAATCGCATTCAAAGGACGCATATCCTTCACTGTTGTTAATACCAGTTACGTTGCTACTTCGGTACCTCATTGATTTATTACTTATTACTTTGTCTGTGCTTTTCTCTGGGGCATTTTTTTTCTTCTTGTGCTACCCCCAGACGTCCCATTTGAGAGAATTTGGAAATATTCACATCTACCCTTGAAGTTATCTTAATTAATGAAATTTCTATCCTGATTGGTGAAATATAACAACAAATTACTAGACCTAATCATAGCTAATTACTTATCACTATACAACCCTTTCTGAATCGCGATTGGTCTTTTCTTCTTGACTATTCTGATGTTAATGAAGCCCTGGATGGTTTTTATAACTCTTTGTGTACTATCCTGGATCGTTATGTTCCTTATAATCCGCACTTAAATAGCTCCTCTCTGCCATGGATTACGTCGGGCATCATGGTGCAGTGAGTTTAAACTCATCAGAAAATTAATGAAAATTATGTTCAGTAACTCATCTATGGCAATTTCTGCCTCAAATTAACATGGCTTCACGCCTGGCAGATCTGCAGTTAGAAATTTGGTGACCATATCCCAATTCACTGGTGAAGTCTTAGATGAACGGAGCCAGGTGAATGTAATTCATACAGACCTGAAACCTTCTGACATGATCAATCATGAAATGGTGAGCTTCTTCGCTTTTGTTCCATCTACGATCAGTTTCCTCAAGTCGTACTCACAACAAAGAAGTGTTACGTTACTTATAATGGTTGTTGTTCCCATGACTTCTGATGTCACCCAGAGATCGAATCTAGGACCGATATTGTTTGCGCTTTACATTAATAATCTCCGTGATTCTCAAAATTGATCTTCCTACCCTCGCTTATGCAAATTATGTTAACATTTTTTCTAAAATAGTGCGCTTGCTATGCTAGTAGAATGGTGTGAATGTATTAAGCTCAAGCTGAATGTTAAAAAATGCTGTGTACTTATCTATCCTCGTTCTTGTTCACCTTACTTATCGCCGTATCAGATCGGAGGTGCTAATTTGTTGGATAACCTTGAATTTAAAGATTTGGCTGCATTTATCTGTCTGTAAGCTTTGAGGTCTTTGGGTTTTATCGTGCGTGTTTCTAAATATTTCAAAGATCCTTCTTTGTTGAAGTCGCTATACCTTTGAACTCACGATACAATTGCAGCTTCATTCTTTTATTCGCGAGAACCAACACCATGAGACGAGTTTCGACTCATACTCTGCCCAAGACGGTTAATAAGCGATTCTTTTATTGAATTTTGTTTGTTTCGGTTATACGCATTTTTGGGTGTTATTAGTCAATATCATACAGTTTAATGCGTTACGTCTTTGTAAAAGTAAAGACCATGAGAACGAGAAGATTCAAATAAGTATCTTCCCCAATATACTTAATAACAATTTTTCATAAACTATATTAATGCCCATCCTACGCATTCGCAACACCCATTGCAGTTTAATTAAAGCCAATAGGCAAATCCGGGTTCGTCCTTTCGATGCGGCTAACTCATCGTCAAGCGAAGGTGGTAGTAGATTACAAACGACGTAGGTTTTAAATTGTGCTATTACACGTTTACAACAATTACAAATACGTACCGATCGTTTAATGTCAATGTTCGTAATAGTAATTATTTATTAATATTAATGCAAATCGTGTGTAAGCAAAGGAGTAATTTGTCTTTGAAAAAAAGAGCCTACACACGGCGTACCATATTGGGGCAATACAATCGAGAAAAGATTCGCATGTACTGCTTGGGGAACCTAGCGTTGCGAAAGTTTCTTAAAAATAAATTAATTGATGGTTTCTGTCCTGTCCTTATTTAGTTTTGGAGACAATTTTAATAAGTTATTAATTTGACCAAGTATACAATTTTACAAGAAAGATATTCTTGCGATTCGGCGATAAGCTTGAAAGAACTAACACTTCCACCTCATGAGTCTTACATTTGTATTCTAGAATTGGGCCACAGACCTGATACCATTTAGGCCTGCAGCGTACGCGTACACGTTGCAGGCCTAAATGATGCCCCGTAAATTTCGTTGGCTTTGATTATTACTAGATAGCTGCTATTGTGCGAATAATTTTATTAAAACTGGCCCCGCATTCGAGGTATCCGGACGTTAGGTTGCGGGCGTTGGGGTTGTTGGAATGGGTCCGGAAATACTCTCTGAGATCTTTGTGTGTGAACGCGCTTGTCACGTGTCGCAATATTTTCCTCTGGGATACGAGGAAGTGTTGATTCAAACGTTGAAGTTATTACAGAAACAAACGCCTATTTTCAGGGTTGGAGATGGGATGCAAAAGATAGAAAAACCTTGGATTAAGAGTATCAACTTCAAAGGAAGCTATGTTGAAAAAGAATTTTACACACAATTTTTTTTTTTTATCGAACACCTTTCATATCTCCAGATTTCTCAACTAGTATGCCGCTATCGTGGACTAAGTCAATGCCCCATAGGTAAGTATCGGCCTCTAGGTGGTTTATTCCTATAAGCCACATCAGTTGGTGTTTAGCTTGCAAAAATGCATGCAAGTTAGCCTCTTGTCCAGCACCAATCTCAAGTACTTAACCGACGTACTCTACGGCAATCGAACCCCTCCAATGACGATGTAATTTTTGTTAAACTTCGAAATGCGCAGAGATGTATTTGCTGTTCTTTGTCTGAAGCTGATTTTACGAACCAAGCAGATCCTCGAAGACCAGCATCCATATAGTCAGCATTCGATCATCCCTCCAGGATGAGTAGATATCAGCGTTATCAAGGTAAATTGCAAGTTCAGTGGCTGGTAGTTTTGGGACGTTATGCATTAATAGGTTGTAATAGCTGTGGGGCTAATGTAGAGGCTTACGGGGTCCCTGCCCGTCGACTTATGGTTCTCATACTTGGCCAAAAAGATTCCGTCCAAAAGGTAACCGTTTCATTCCAATCCGCATTAATTCCAAGCCCCTCAATCTCCATTTATAATAATACTCTTCTTAATATATGCCTGAACGCTCTAAACCTAAGAATAACTAAAATGCGATGTTTTGAAAGAAGCTATTAGACAGGAAAATGCTAGAAATTGCTATTATGTTATTTGGTAGATATTTGAAAAAGGTAACATTTATCAGATTAAACTCAAAGAAGTACATATATTCAAAACGACCTTACTTTTTGGTAAATAAGGCTATAGTACGTTTCGAAAAAGATGCATTAATCCATCGCTTCAGCTGGCTTTAAACCTTTGATCATCGTAAGATCCAGAGGAAAAACAAAACACGCCCCTATCTTCTTTAAGGACGGTTGCGTAAGATTCCTCCTGTTTTATCGGTAAATATGACATAAAGAAATTCCGACAGCGTGTACCATTCATTCACGACAATATACGATGCGCTGCCTGCTACTATACTCGCAGCGTACAGCAAATATATGAACAACGCAGAAAGGTTACGTGTGTGGAATTTTTTCCAATTACCAGCGAGACGTATATGGTCCAGCATGCACGGTATGGCTTTTTCTGAAAAGCATTCCTTCTACGCTGGCAACAATGATTTTACTTGATCGAGAGGATCGCTTTCATGTTAAGCCTCGAATTACATGCGTATTTTCCGATATTTTATTATGACTTTTACAATATTTTCGTTTGATTGTTAGTAATACGCTTATTATTATATTTTTTTGGGAAACTACTTACAGCTGTCCTCAAGTGTGTGGTATGTGTGTGTTTTTGAAATTCTTCGTAAAAATCCTTTCATTATTGAAATTCTAGTTCTTTTCTGATTAATCCTCTGACGTCAGGTTCTTTTCAACTCCTTTTAATATCTCCTCGAGTTCAACATTTGTTTTTACCTTCCTTGTTTCAAACTTGTTTCGATAATTTTTGATGATCAAAATACCTCAAATGTTTGTTTTAAACTTGTTTCGATTGTCTTTGAAGTTTTTTAAAGTTAATTTCAATTGGACAAATGATTTCTTGCAGAAGTAATGGCCAAAACAATAATAGTAATAATAACAATAATGCTCTGTTAAGCCGTATGATGGCGAAATACGCATCTATACTGGTGATTAGGTGTTAGTCTAGGTTTATTATTACAATAATAATAACAACAATAAGGACACTAAAATGCACTTTAAAATGTTCATCTTGCAATTGTTGTAGATTGAGGAAAACCACGAATACTTCACTCTGAGGTCCCGGGGTTCGAAGCCAGGCCTCCGAGATTGCTAGCCACCCGCGCTAATAACTACTTTAAGTACATAGTTTGAAATTATCAGCAAATACACACCCTTTACCAACGGTTTCATGGAACGAGCAGTTAATATATAGTCGATACATTACGGGCCCCAAACAGGTGCTTTGCAATTCATGTGGAGGACAGTGGGCTTAAATCCCCCCGCAGTAAGCATGCTGCGTTTGATTACGTAAATTCAATGAGAATAGGCATGTCATGGTGGCAGATACTAATGATATGAAAATTGATCAAGCTTTGAATAAACGTAAAGCCATCTTTATTTACTTCCTTTTTAATGCGTGTTGTCCAAAGGTAGTAAAATAAATAAATAAAAATGTTATTATCTGAAAGAATTAGAAGCCCACTTCTTTATGATGGTTGCCGAAGTTCCTGTGTTAACTTAAAGAAAAGGCTTTAACCTTGTAACTGAAGGGAGAACGACATTGAACAAGAATTAAGAGTAAAGCAGAGTTTGTCAATTAATTTCCAAGCTGAACCTGTGCAACGGATGTTCCAGTTGCTTTTGTGCTGGTTCTCTTCCCATTTCCTTCCTTAGCTACTTTCGCACGCCACCACTAAACTCTGCACTGACCAGGATGTAAGAACTATTTGGTAATCTCAGCAATATTGGAAAAAGATATCAGGAAGAACCTAATGTTGCCTTTGATCTGACGGAATTTCTTTAACCGAGATGAAAATGGGCTTATTGCATTGTAAGGTCTGTTGCTTGCTTTCGGGATAACATTGTTCTTTTGGTTACCACGTGACATTGTTTCTGTTCGTCGGTTAGCACTCTATGCATGAACTTCGCCACCATCGTTCCCATGTTCAATTCTCCAGGCAAAATTCGATCACATGTGCCATAAGATTATCCCTTTAATATTACAAATATCTTGGATGGTCTGCAATCGTCCACAGCCGTATTTTTAACATCAAAGGCATGTTCTGGTGTTCTGGAACGATCATCGTCATCGACTGATGCTGATCACTTTCGGAACACTTAAAGCTGTGATCAGTTCGTGTTTGCCCCCTAAATGCTTTCTTTAATATTGTGTGCGTTTCTGAGAGAACTTGACTTGGTGATAAGGAACTACCGTCCTATTTCTATTTTAAACATACTTTTTGATGAACTTAAACAATTCATTGGTTCGTTCGCCCATTATGTTTTGGATAATCTTGATATAAAGTTTAGATAGATGCAATTCATAGAAGATTATAGTAAAGATTTTGACAGGAGAGATCATCAAATTCTCATTAATAAATTGCTGAGATTGGGTTGGCGTAACTGGCGTAAGTGACTATCTAGGACGGCAGCTATCACATGGAGTGTGTCTCCCAAGGAACGCGTTTGGGCCCATTAGTTTTCAGCTGGTATATCAGCTCATGCTTCAAAAGATCTCTTTTTCTTCAATATGTTGGCGATCAGACTATTCTTAACTTATTTATGTGCTGTATATAATCGCACGTGCCTATTCTCATTTTTTTATTTTAATAATTATCTGTGTTACAACGTGTTTGGTTCGTTCTTCACCCACGAAGGACCTTTTAACATACACCAATGCCACCTGATATATCGACTCGTAAAAGGCGTAATTCAAAAATTAGGAAACTTTTGAGTACAACCTCGTAGATGTCAAATTTCTTTCGTTTTAATTAATTTTTCAATGAAACAAAGCCCAAATTTAATAGAAACGGACATCTTAGAAAAATCTTAACGAATCCCAGCTTCACGTCATTGAATAGAGAAAATATCGCTTCCTCGTACCTTAGTAAGCAGATTCACACGCTCGCGTTGATAGAAAATCCAACGCCTAGGCGCAGGTAAACAACATTTTTTATCTAGATAGATAACGTTTTGTCGCGTGGTGATTTTTTCGACCTTACCGAACGCCGGCTAAACCTAAGCTATTATAATGTTGATAATAAATTGAAATAAAACTTTACACGTGCCCGCGAGCGTTTGTTGTTGTCGTAGTACCACTAATCGCAGTGCAAACACAAAGTAGAGTACGCCGAGTGAATTTTTCCCTCGCCACAACCTGCGACGAGTCAGGTACATACGGTAGTATGGAGGTTCTATCTCACTAACGATCGTTAACTATCGATAATATCGACAATTTCCTGGAATGCGCTGTTCAGACCGCCGGTACGCACTAAGCATTATTGGGACAAAGCGCAACGCGGCGATAGGACGTGCATTTTCTTTGTAATCATCTCGGAAAGGGGGATGATTCGTTCGCACGTTCGATCATGCTATTTTCTCCGAATTATTGCGTTCCGAAAGAGAAAAGAAAACGCTAGAACGATGTATGTGTATCTATTCAGTAATAACTTATCATGGTTGAAGAATTCGCGGCGTATGACCTTGACTTGTCGCATTCCTCAAGTAAAGTACTCGTAACGAATCGACAAAATCTTTGTTTTATTCCCGATTTCCAAATTGACCTACTTGGCTTCACTTTCGTCTTCTAAATCATCAATAGATATTACTCTACGTAAAAAGTCTTTAAGGTTACGTAAGCCTTTCTAGTGATCGTGTTAGGCTTCTGTAATCTGCAGGATTGAACAATGGACAGAAATTCCTTTTACTTCTAGCTAATTGTCAGATAGATCGTTGTTATTTTAATTGGCAGCTTATGAAGTTTTAAAAAATGGCAGTGTGCTAGAAGATGAGTTAAGTAGTTGCTGATGAAGGAAAGAAGGTTTTATGCTGTTGACTCAGAAAAGGAAATTATTACAAAATACGTAAGTTGAAATGCAAACGAGAGCAAACAGTGAGATTATAATGTTGGTGGGTTGAGCTACTTCTCAGTATTTGAACTACCTTTAAGATATATTTGCGACAGGTATGGCGCTTTTTAGGTTACTTTTAGGAACTCATTATAAACCTTTTTATGTACACTACCGTCCATATTAGTTGAGACACCTAGTAAAATGTTGTAAACTCTACTAAAAGATAATATAATTGCGTTTCTATATAAATAACATATTTATATTAGGTCCTTTATGAAGTTTATAACCAATTGTACAGACAAACTTCCTAGAACATCGATTAGAGAATAATTAAAAACCTATTATATTTTATGACCCAATATAGTAATTTTCAGAATAATCCTCATCGGCACAAATAGGATTATTTTTGGGACAATACTGCAGGTAACAAATTTACAATACTCTTTGGGGTGGGAGCAGGCCACCCGAAGGTTTATTGTGTATTGATAAATGCTTTAGTTTCTAAATAAACCTGCTTGTGCGTGCGTTAGTGTTAATAGCGTATCTTTTTGTGTGAACCTGATTAAAGTTCTTAAAATGCAGAGAGGAAAGCCGACAAGTTTAGAAAAGCGCTCTGTAATTGTTGCTTTTCATCAAGAAATTTCCGAAAAAATACAAGTTAATAAATCGACTGTTAGTGATATCATTCGGAAACATCAACGCACGGCCAGTTTAAGAGACAGGGCGCGTTCAGGTCGTAAGAGAATAACAACTCACGCCGACGATGAACGTATAAAATTGCTGAGCAAGCGAAATAGGAGACAAAAAAGCACCAGAAATCGCCGCCGAAATGAATCGCGACCGTGCAAGAAAAATTTCTGTTACTACAGTGAAAAGAAGATTAAAAGCTGCAAATCTTCACGGCCGCATTGTAACAAAAAAAACCCTACTTCGACGGGGAAACAGGGCAAAAACGGCTACAGTGGGCAGAAACACATAGAAATTGGTCAGTGGATGATTGGAAAATGGTGCTATGGACTGATGAGTCAAAGTTTGAGGTGTTCGGACAATCAAGGCGCGTTTTTGTAAGAAGAGCGAAAAGCGAAAGAATGTTGCAGGATTGTATAGTGCCAACTGTCAAGCAAGGAGGAAATTCTGTGCTTGTTTGGGGTTGTTTTTCCTACGCCGGTAAAGGAGACTTGAAGCGAATCGAAGGTATTTTGCGAAAAGAAGGTTATTTAGAAATACTGCAAGAAAATGCAATGCCATCGGGGCAACGTCTAATCCACGAAAATTTTGTATTCATGCGGAACAACGACCCCAAACACTCAGCAGTGATATGTAAAAATTTCTTAAATGAAGAAAAAGATAATGGCACTTTACAAATAATGACATGGCCGCCGCAAAGCCCCGATCTAAACCCCATCGAGCTGTTATGGGATGAACTGGACAGGAGGATCCGAAAAGTATGCCCTACCTCCGTAGGCCACCTGTGGAACGTTTTACAAGAGGAATGGACTAATATGCCAAATAGAGTCCTTGAAAAACTAGTGGAGCGGATGCCTCGGATTGTGAAAGTTGTTCTTCGCGCAAAAGGGAGTTTCTTTGATGAACGGAATGTTCAAGAAGTTTTTGTTTATTTTTCGTTAGAATTACTTTTTTTTACTTTTAAACTTTAATTTTAATCGCTATTAATAGCAATAAAAATTTTAAGTTTGGGAAAAATGAGTTTGAATATTTTCTCGTTTTTTTAACATTTATTTGTGTGTCCGAACTAATATGATGGACGGTAGTGTATATCAATAACAACAGAAACTTATGTTAGAGAGGATTGACTAGAACCGAGATATACAGGGTGATTTATAAGAGTTGTAAAAGACATTGACATTTTCAGTTCATTCAGGAAGTCATTTAAATAAGAAAATGTTCTATAGACATAGGTAGATGTCAGCCCTCTCACAGAGTGTTCCGCCGTACTTTTCAACGATTCAAAGAAACTCGTTCAGTGGTTGTTCTACGTAATAACCGAGGTAATTACCCTATAAACATGTAGAGAACGAAGAAAATTTACTCTTTCTCAAAACTTTATACGGCGAGCGCTATATCGTTAACAGTTATACCCCAACCACATTCATCGTGCCCAAGCATTGCAACTGCAAGGTTGCGGTCAGGATGTAGAGTTCTGTGTCTAATTGCTACAAAAAAAATTACCGAAGATTCAATACTTTTAATTAGTTTAATTTTTACCACAAAGCTATCTGACTATTCTGAATGAAATGCTTTTTGAGAACATACTCCACTTCTTGATCGTCATATAGATGCGTCGACTACACTATTAGTAGAAGATCGAAAGTGGCTTTGAGAATCTGTTCTTAATTCTTCTCTGCAAGGTCAAATAAAGGTGCTAGAGGTGAAACGACGTCCATTCCGAACGTCATTTATCAGAGGTCCATTTTCTCTTCAGGTTCTACCTTGCCGTTAACGGTTTTTGTTACTTATTTTTGTTTCCGTTCAGCGGCAAGATTATGTAAAAGGTTTGTTGTTGTAGGCAAGGTAACTACAATCAATCTACCAATAGCATTCAAATACTAATTTTAAAAGGGCGAATTGTTTTTGTTATTTGTTACTATTGTGTACCGTGTTTCGCTTTTGGTACTCATTATTATTGTGCCTGGCTTATTAATTATTGTTTGTTAACTTTATCTTTATTGTATATGTACAATGCTAAGTTAGCTTAAGTTGAGCAGCTTTCGGTACACGATATGCTTATTTTTCAGTTTTATATGTTGTTGGCTTTATAATTTCCTAGGCATGAACAATGCCAGACAAAGTTGATACTTGATAGATTTGAAGAAAGCTGCCAAGGAATTGAATTTAATAAACACGCATCAACGCGTCATCTTAAATCACTACTCGTAATAGGGACAGTTCGTCGGAACGATTAACGCCTAGCATAATGCCCCGGCCTACTCATCGACAATTGCGACAAATCTGGTACGAATTGGTACTCCTTCCACCATATTTACAAGATTTGGCAACAAGCAGTTCACGTCAAATAGACCGAAACAGGGGTCTATGCGGAGTTCGACAAATCCCATCCATTTGGAAAGTTTGAAAAAGTTGGAACATCGCTGGATTTATTGCAAGTGTATTGAGCTACAAGGAGATCATGTCGGGAAATAAATTTACTAAATGCAAAAAACAGTTGAGTTGTTTCTCTTGTAATAGCATCCTCGTATTATAGAACTACCTATCTAGCTTGTTGTAATTCTTTCATTTTTAACATTCGACAAGAACCGGAGAGCAAACCTCGATTTCCATAATCCATCAAAACTGGACGGGTGCATATTAATTTCGCTACGCGATCGATCGCAACAACCTTGGCTAGGTAAAAATTTCCGCAAAAGAGATCGTGGGCAGTTACGTAAGCGTTCGCGGCAAACTAGTGCTGCTTCACACTTCGTTTAATCTGGCCAACTGATAAGCTCCGTTTCTTTCTTCCGTTGCAGTTGTTACGATGCTATACGACGGCTACAGCCTTTCGCCTTTGGTACCCCCGCTGGAAAGAGAGAGAGAGAAGTACGAAATGGAACAACGATCCTTGCGTGATCCAAATCGCCCGCTATTCGAATGGCTCTTAAAAGGAGACTAGATGATCCACCAAGCGTGACAATATCGTATCTGTGTATATACACTCGCACCAGAAAGTTTATTTTACCTAAAATCGCAAATAATGTATTATAGTCACAATTTTATATAAGGGAAAATTATACGTAGGTGGTCGTAATTTTGGCGGCGGAGCTGTGATGGTTTGCGCAGTTTTATAGATACTATAGAAAAGCCTAATCTCGTGTGTTTTGTTTGAAGGGAACCTTTAGAAACAGATGTTTTCTCCAAATTAATTAATTAAATTCAGGGTTGGTGGTAATTGTGAGTGCCTCAAGAACACTCTCTATGCAATTTACGTTCAATTAGAAAACGGTAAATGAACTTTAAACGAGTATTAAAACTTGGTTCAAATGTTTAATGATATCGAAATATGAATGAAATGAAGAATCGAAGGAAAGAAAAGAAAGAAATCGAGGTTCTCTGCAAGTCGTTAGTTCCAACCTGGGGCTAAGTTAAAGCGATCATTTCATCAACGTGATTCAAGCTGTTCGCAGCACATAGCATTTATTAACGTGGTGATAAAAAATAAAAAAAGATTGGATCGAATTAGAGCTACGTCCGAGTTTCTGTTATTTCTGTTATTCGGGGAATGGAAGAGCTCTTACACTCTCGGCTATCGTACCAACCTACGCGTACCTACTTAAAACTAACAACACCCGATACATACTCATTAAAAATGAGATTATAGGTCGTGCGGTTTTTAAAGAAAATTTGATGGCGTTGGGCCAATTTGACGCCTTTGGTTTAGGTAATTTAAAATGTTGAAAGTATTTACATATGTAAGCAACAAAGAAGGTACCTAAGTCTCAATATGCTGAGAAATAAAGGCAGAATTCCACAAGGAATAAGTAATGTTTTTAGGGAACAAGATATGAACGTACCCTTTACTTGACGAAACATACCGTGAAAGCTTTTAAATAGACAATCCGAGAAATAAAGAGGATTCCGCATAATTTGACCAAAGTACGAATCAATTAGTGTAAAGACATAATTACAAATTTCGAGAGGGAGACTTCAAAATCGGGATATATTCTTACAAGCCTGCTGCTCGAGTGTACCCAGATGAACCGAATCCAACAAAAGTTATTGGTTCACGAAGCTCTTCCTAAAATATGCTCGCTTGTTTTTTCCTTGCACTCGACATATCGTAAACGTTGTTTTAGAGGATCGAAGAATGGTTACTGCTAAATGGTGCACAACAATTTGTTCGCCGGAAATCACCGATGAAACCAGGAAAAATAATCGACAAAGTCGCTCCATCCTTCGCCAACTCCGATACAGCACGTCAAACGGTCGATTAAATGAAGGAGAAAAACATCGAGTTAATATCTCATTTTCCGTATTCGCTTAATTTATCGCCTATCTACTTCCTTTTGGTCCCGAATGTCAAGCAAAAAATGCGTGAATAGTGGTTTTAGTCACCTTAAGAGATTATTGAAGCCCTCAAGACCATCCTCAGAGTGTAGAAAATATTGCACATGCAAGAATATATAAATTCTAATGGCAGCTATTGTATTGGGAGAAGAACCTTTCTCAAAGATGTTATTCAAGCAAAAAGTTGACTGCTGCCAAATTTGATCAGCAAATAACAAGCAAGGGAGTCATGCTCTACGACGTTCTAGAAAACATTCGATATATTTTGTACATATGTCACAATAACCTTACTTTCCGCCGCCAGTGTATCCAAACGTTCTTGCTGCCCTACTCTCCAGTTCGCCGTAAGTATGATGAAGTGTAGCGAAAAAATCGCCGCACACGATCGAACCAGATCGAAATACCTAAATTACTGTCATTATTATATGGCAGTAAGCCAGTGTATTACCTATATAAGAACGACCCACGTATAGGAACGTTTGCGCTTGGAGAAATAGCTCTTAATCTATCACGGACACCTCTTTAACAATGCTCTGTTATTACGCGACCGTATATAACAATCTAGGGTTACAAAATTGAATAATAATGCATCCTATTGGTGATATTAGTCTTCCTCGCGTTTTACAAGCAGGTCTCAGGTTCTATCTTTCCTACCTTTTAAATTGGATAAATTAATGCTTTATTGTCGGTGTGATTCGGATATCTTCACGATCTTTGTATTCTTCTACAAATTCAGAAAGTTGTCATATTTAATGGATTTCTTTAAATGTGGTGGCGACCCCACGGGGTATCTAAGCTTTGGAGCTAATTATAATTTCAGGAAGCTCTTAGTCTATAAATGGCGTGGGAAAAGTCCGAATAATGACTGAGATTGTGTCGGACTCAACAGAAGGAGCTGGCGCTTGACTCTGCTTAGATTTCAATTCGCAACGCCTGATTCTGCCCCTTTTATCAGCGGGCTAGCGAGACGTAAGTCAGAATAAAAACGAGGAAAAAACAATTATCACGATACTTCGCAATGTGTTTAGATCATGTTGATTCCAATATAATTTTGGGAAGAAGTAAAAGCCGTTGGAGACTCTGAAGTGATTGCGGAACGCTGATCTGTCCAATGCTTTTTTAACCACTTAATTCCGGAGCGCGATAATATCGTATTGATCGAATAAAAGGTGTTGTTACTGTCGCATGAATATTTCATTCTAAGCTTGTTACTTAATAGATTGTTGCTTAACATCAGAAAAGACAAGCTTATTTCGCTTCTAATTTTTATTTGGCATGCCACGGCTATAATTTGTCGCTCCTACTTAGACCAATCTGCGGTATCGAGCCAAAAACGTTACTTTATAGGGGTCTGCTGCTCTGTTTGTTTAACCATTATTTCTCTATTTAGAGATAATACGTGGATGGTTTAGAAATAGGGAAAAAGATAGAGACTTATTTTATCCCAAATTATTTTTAGTTTGGCACAATATCCAATTGTCGATGAAGCCTTCCTGTTGAAATTTTAGTTATGCCGCTCGAGTGCAGCGATGTTGTGCGGACAACCATTGAGCAGTTTATTTTTGAAAAGTTGTCACCGTTGCTGGCCAAAGAAAGGCAAATGTCTTACCTTGTTATTCTAGTATCTCATTGTTAACAGGATGGTCAAAGGGTTTGTTTTTCCTCTGCTTTTGAATCGATTCTGAACCGTTCAAAAGGGTTCACCAATACAAAGTATGGTGTAGCTCTACACTGGTTTGAACTGTTTTGAATCAGTTCAACTGTAGTATGTATCACTAAAGACTATTTTTATATCTCGACTGCCGCATTTTTTTACATTAATCAAATCCTTAAGAGACATTTAACAGCATTTAATCATCTTAAATCCATCCAAATGTAACCTTTCACCTACGCCACCACGGTTTCTCGAAATCACCAACTATTCTGCCCATATCACTCGCCATCATGACAACAATATGTAACTGCATCGACGATCGATCGAAGCGATCGTTTTCGCTATAGCCAACCATTTCGCGGAATAGCAAAACAATTACCGACTTGCTTCGTTTCGAACACAACAACGTTCGGAGGCTTAAACTATTAAATCACATAAATAGGTTAGACGCATTTATCAACGGTAAATCGCATTATCTAATCTTTCACGGAGTCGCGCTGCTGTACCAGCGCTCTGATGCAATTAATTCCTTCATTTTGTAACGTCACGTGGGGAGACATGTATGTAAAATCGCGTTTTCTGAAAAAGAAAAGACGGAATGGAACGGATGAGGGATTACTCTCGCCTAAGGTCCGCCGGCCATGAGTAATTTGCTGGGTGTACGTAATATGTGTATTTTATTTGTTGCTTGTTCAAAATGAATTTCATTGAATACGAAGCAATTAATCCAGTATAGGTAACGGAGATTTTGAATGCTTGATCAGCGTTGGTGAGAGCAATAACTGTCGACAAAAACGAAGGTTCATTATCTGCGCATGAATTTAACATTTCCAAGGTGTAGCTGAAAATATTACTACTCGTTTCATACTAATTCAGCTTGCGGAGGACACCTTTAGTTTAAGAGTGTTTTACAATGAAGTCTTCGATGTTGTTACATCATTAAAGCCTTCTGGTCTTATAGTTTGAATGAAGAAGTAACTTCGACTGCAAAGTAATCAATCCAAGCTTCCAAACTGATAGTTTCCCATCAGAATTCAGAACTTTCAGTTGTTATTTCCTTGCATGAAAAAGTTAATGTAAATGATGCCTCAAACCACAGGCCAATTTCCACTCTACACACTCTGCCTAAGATTTTTGAGATATCAAAGATTAAGTTGTTTCCTTCTTCGAAAAATAATGGCTTTTTTGTCGCAATCAGCTTCTGGTTTTAGGATGGCCAATGGAGCCATACGCGTCATTTTATATTTTGTGAGAGAGTATTGCGTTGGTATCTTCTGCGATATAAGCATGACCTCTTGATCGTGTTGACTACAACATCTTGTTAAAAAAGAGTTTTATAATTTTTCAAACTTAATTATAAGATATATTAAATCTTATTTAGCAAATAGGCCAATCAGTAGTTGAAATAAATGGGATTACTTTAGAGAAATTTATCGTTAAACTCTGGGTGCCGCAAGGCTCTATATTGGGCCCTTTGTTGTTTTTAATTTACGTTAATGCCAGTTGATAAATGCATTTTTTCGTGGATGATACTGCCGTATTAATTAAATCAATGTTATTATATGGAAAAAATGTTGACATATGGTACGGTAGATTCTTGGCTTTTCTCAAACAAGTTGATTTTAACTGACAAAGCAGTTGTTTTAAGGTACACTAAACAACTCAGAATTAGTTTAATACCTGGGGCTTTTCCTACAACCTGGACTGGCAATCATATCGAATAGGTATGTAGTAAACTTACAAAAATAATATTTCTTATCATGTTCAGCGTCGGAAGATATCTTAAAATCAGCTTATTTTTCCTTTTTTGCACTCCTTTGTCGAATAGAACTTTGATATGGGGCTACTCAAACCTAAGAGTATTTGATTTACAGAAGGAAGGTGTACGCGTCTAAGTACTGTGAACTATTTATAAAATTTAAAAATTTAATTTTCTCCTGTTACATCTCTTATGCAAGTAAAAAATAATATCAGCTATTATCCTACAAAGGCTGCATTTCAAAAGAAACAAAACTGAAATAAGCATTAAACATATACGCCTTTTTGTTAGGACCACACAAAAATGACTTGCTATCAACGGCTACAATTTTACAATACTCTTCCTCGTGATGTCAAAGACTTAAGTACTAAATCATTTGAAAGCCCCATAAAAAACATTATTAGAAGTTATTTTCTGCAAAAGCTGATTATTGTCATTAGTTTAAGTAGATGCACCTCTGCACCATGTTTATATATAGTTAAATAAACACAGAGCATTATTAGTAATTTATAAATTGGAAAATATATGTTATTTTTCTGTTAAATGCTACTTTATGTTATTAATTACAAACAGAAGCTGCAGAATAATGTTTAACATATACAGTGTGTCGATAAAATTAGCTACGATACAGGTATAATCCCATTTTTGCCCAACAAAAATGAATCCTCTATTATTTTGCAAGTGTATCTGGCGAGTGTGGGTCATTTCCCTACTGGTAATAATCATCATCAACACCTGAATTCTCTCTTTTTCACTCGAAGGACTGATTTTAATTTGTAACACCTCTGCTAAATGCCAAACGGCAATTAATTTAATAAAACCCCAAAAAATGTATTTCAGTCAAAAAAATAAATGCCGAATCAATTCTAGACTCAACATCATTTCAATAATTTTACTGTTCTGATAGGTATCAGTGTTGTTATGTTATTTTCAACATTGTTTGTAACGCCACACACTTCGTGATATTGTACCCCATATAATTTTTACGGATGATAACACTAATAACATTCGCAACAGTCGAAAATAGTTATCGGCACAAATCTTCGATAAACGTGTGGTGTGGTATGATGGATAGTTATTCCATTGGTCCGTTAATTTTGGAAAATCGCCTAAATTTTTTACAAAAAGGATTACAAGGGCTGCTAGAGGATGTTCCATTAAATATCAGAATATAAATGTATTGTCAGCATGACGGAGCTTTTGCACATTGCTCTCGTCAGCGCAAGTAACAATTCGGCAACCGATTTCCAGTGCTTTGGCTTGGTCGCGATGGTTCTATTAGTTGGCCTCTAGAGATCTCTAAACCTCAGACCACTAGACTATTGTTTATGGGGCCAGTTCAAAGATGAAGTTTACAAGGTAAAAGTCGACACTCGGGATGCACTATTTCGAAGTATTAGAAATAGTGCAGCCGATATTAAAGAAAGACATGAAGCAATCAGAAAGGCAACAGGCGCCTTTCGTAGATGAAGCATTTTTAATAAAGTCCAAACCGTCAAAAAAACTAAAACAACGTCTCTCTAACACAACCAAAAGATAGCAGTAACCGTATATTGACCAAAACAAGAACATCTATCGAATCTAGCAAATAATAATGTAACAAATTTAATTTTCAAAAATTTATTTTGCATTGTTTTCGTTGGTGCTTTCTTGTACAATATGTTGTATAAAATACAAATCGCGTCACCTGAAAAAAAATAATTCGAAAAGTCATTAAAGTAATTAATTGTTTAATTTTGGTTTTAAAACCATTAAGTCGCAGCAAAAGAAATATTCTCGGCTAATTATACCGTTCAATAACATAATTAGTCATGCAAAATTTAATTATATACATTTTTTTTTGATTTATGGTACTGAAAGCTATCTTAATTACGAGTATATTTCTTGCGTTCAGAAATTACCCACCTATCTACCGGAAAATGTGCGAAAGACCTTGGATGCACCTACAGGTAGGCGATTTTGCAACGTAGACCATACAACACCACGCAAATGATGCACTTTCGTACGAATTCGAATTATTCTGTTAAAAAACGATGATAGTGTCGCAATAGAGACAACTAATAGAGACAGCTGTCGAAATATGAGGTACGACGTTAATTTTTTTTCGCGTGGTGTCCACGATGCGGCAGCGTGAGCGCTGAATTTTTTTAAAATGAACCAGGCGACTTGCGAAAAGAATCGAAAACTATTAAAAAAAATCATAATCTTACGAAAAGGCACGTGCACCGAAGGTGGAAAACGAGTGAACGATGGTTAGCCGCATATCTAAGTAATGCAGTTGCACCTTTGATAAAGGCATTGTTATCAATGCGCGATTGCGTACGGCTGCTAATTTGATAAGTGCGTCAAGCAAGAATTTTCTGCGTTTTTTTTTTACATTTATTTTGGTAGGTAAATTTGAATTGACCTTTAAAAATTAGAATCTCTGAAGAATGTCTGAAGAAGATGTATAGATAAAGTAACTTAGCTTTATTTGCCTTTTCTCTTCCCACAATGTAGAAGACAACATTTACGATGCTTGAAATAATTTCATCCTTCAGTCTAGTCTGCTAAAGAAGGTGTGAAGGTGACTGCTTTTCAAAACTGAACGGTTGCCAGCATCCTTTTTATATATTCTCCAGTAGCTGACATTTTATTCTTGATTTATCCGTGTTATTTTCATGGTCTTTAGTGTTGCCTAAAATATTTAAGAGAGCTTTGTCAACTTCAGAAAATAATTTTTGAAAAACTTTCGCGTAACTTGGATAGAATAGAGATATTTGATATTACTATTGTCAACATTATAGACTATAACCGTTACAATTTAGTGATTTCTTGACCTCCTGTGCTGTGGTGAAGATGGCGTGTTTCAGTATTCCAGATTCTCCATAATGTTTGTCAAAAATCGTTCATCTTGTTTGTTAACTGCAAAAAACAGGATCTGGTCATCATTGTTAATCAATCAAAAATTGGATTATAATCTAACAGTTTGGGGAAAATGGAATCATTTCTGAACAAATTAATGTGTTTGCATGTCGTTCTAATAGGTTTTCTAAGTTAGAATTCAAATGCAAGATAGTTGCTCTATTAGACGTTGTTGTAGACTGTTCTCCAAAATTAAATCGGCTTTGTGAAGACCGAGTACAAGTAGAGAGTGGTCATATTAGATAAATCAACTATTTTGTTGTCCGAATAATTTCCAAATGTGATTCGTTAATTGAATAAATGACAGCGAGTCTTCTCTCAAGAAGTTTCTACCTTGGGGTAGAATCTATCTTAAAGTATTGACTTTTTTTAGGTTATTAGAGTTTACCGCCACAAAACATATGTACTACGATTTCCTTTGTTCAAAGATTAAATATATGACTTAATGCTTTGTATTACAAGTGCTTTTTTTACGATTTCCCAGCATGTGCTCTGACGAATTGTATGTAAATACTTTTCCGCAATTATTTTTCATTTCACTTATCACCAGTATAACCTTAAAATGCGGCCAGTAATGCAATATCAATCACCCAACATATGGTTGTGCATCTTAAGACTCAATGAAGGATATAACTCGAGAAATGGTCAAGTTACAAAGAAAGCAGATGCTTGGTTTTTATATTCTTCTAATTTTCGTTATAGATGCCTACAAGTAAACAAAACAATGAGGAAGAGGTACATCCCCAAACTGCAATAGCTGCAATAGAAAAACTCGCAGCTTTTTTAATTCTAGCTTAAAACTTCTTAACTTTGTAATAACCATAGCCTCGCTTCCAAAAAATATGGAATATTTTCAATGAAGCTCGGGTTAGTTCTTCTAGGCAGAATAGAAGTATTCCTTATTAGATAACGGCTAACGCAGGAATTTTTAGTTGAACAAATAGTTAATAGCAAAATTCACGAGGTTTTACTCTCATTGTGCATCGAAGGGCTCGTTTCTGCATCAAAAAAGTAGATGAAATGTATTTACTTATTTTACTTGTTATAAATTATTGCTTGCCATCTGAAAAATCATCTTTTCTGGTATTTTTGGTATTCCGAAGAGGTTTTGACCAAATCACCAAATTGGACTTAAAATCAACAGAAATGGTGAACTGGTTTAATTTCGTTAGATCTGGCGACACTGTTATGCACCGCCGATCGGCGGTCGCCACTAACATTGACTTCCCTCATTTAGCGCAAATCAAAGGCGAGGTGGATGCTACTTATGGGGACCCCGCACCATCATTTGCAACAGTGAAATTGTTTGGCAGCTGAATATCGTCAACCTAAGAGGTTGGTTGTCGATGAACTTTCGGGAGGGTTAAAAACCGCAATCACTGTATATAATATCGGAAAAGTTCAAGGCGATCGTTAAATTGAGCTACGAGAGACAGCAGAGGCTATGGAGATGCGTTTATCATACATTGACTGAAGATTTGGGCATGAAGAAGCTAACCCTGGTGGTTTGGTGCCGTGCTTACTTACTCAGGAACGCATTCAAATGAACATTTCCAGAGATCTGTTGGCGCAGTTTAAGCGAAATAAATCGGAGTTTTAGCGTCAGTTGTAAGCTGTAAATGATACTAGCATAGCTCTGAAGCCAAGCCACAGTTGAAACAGTGAATTGCGAAGGGCGTGATCGGTTCTGAAAACGGAAAAAAGGTCGCATTTAAAGAAAGAAAATCCTTTATTCCATCAAGATCCTTAACGACTTTTTTTGCTTCCTAGCATAAAGAATTCCGATGTCACGGTATGCTGGATTGTATAAAACGTGTGTATAAAGCACACACACACACACGCGCATAAATAAACGTTGTACATACATCCATACATATATATACATGTATATATATTGTACACTTTCTAGATGTAACAGAAACCAGGTCATCGAATGAAAGCGAAAACATTAGACATTCTCACAGAACCACTAACTGGCACGCCGTAGCCATTTGAATACAAAAGACATACAAGAATATACTTTCGTTGCTAAGGCATATCGCGCTGCTATTGCTGTGACTTCGACAAATTAATGCTCTGAACTAAATAGATCTACGGTCGTCCACGTTTATATTTTTCTTTCCTGTTCCGAACGGCACAAGTACAATAGACAAAGAATAAATTAGACGAAGCAATAATAGTTAGGAGTTAGCAGTGATGCCTTTTGATGCGTGCAGAAGTTAAAATTAATTATGGAACTCGTATATGATGCGCGAATGTAAAAAAAAAATATTCTAGTGTTAGTCGCGAAGTTTATGCAATCGTCGGAGATGCATTTCTTATAGATTCAAATGGGTACAATAACGTAGGTTTTGCAATTTTTGTTTGGATTTGCAAGAAGAGCTGCCGTTATCCAAAGATGGAGACTGTGCGTTTACTATTTTTGGAATATATAAAGCCGAAATGCTAAGAATGAGCAAGTTATATAAAACAGCAAGTCATTGAGCAACAACATTATCTGAATTTCTTCTAAAATAGGAGGTGAAATAATTGTAGGAAATGATTGATCGGCAACTCCATGGCAAGCACATTTAATAGTAAACTTAGCTCTTTATGCTATCAAATACGAAGTGAAGTTTGGGGTTGCTATACAATTAAAGGAAATTTATATAATTCCAAATAGGAATTGCATCCTAGTTGCTAATATGCTAATATGGCAAACAGAATATTTACGGGCGATCATTTAGGAAGATCTTCATGACTAGCTGGTAGGGTTTCGTAGTCGATTTCATCATTGGTTCGTTTTTATTTTCGAGAAAATACAGAATGACGAGACCATAACTATACCTGTTATTGGTAAACGACACTTGCAAATGTTAAGAGATTATACAATTCCATATTTGCAAAACGGGGACGCAATTCAAAACAACAATAGCGTTTCTGCAAGATGAAATACCTCAGCACATTCACGGACTAGTTAAAGCCTTGTTAACTGTTGCTTTCGAAGATCGTGTATATATCACGAATATAAGCAGACATTTTGAAAATTCCTGGCCTCCAAGGTCGCCTCGTGTGAAGCACAACTATAAATCCTGGAGGAATTAAAAGAAAGCATTGGAGCGCAAATTGGTGCAATCCAACGCGATATGTTGTGTAAGGCATAAAGGTTGGTACTTTTATGCCACCAAAATAGCGGTCATATTGGACAGTTGCTAATACTATGCTAATGTTCATAATGTGGATCGCTTTACTGTATCATAGTGTAGTGTAGCTTTTGTTGAAGAGGTTTCTTTAAGTTTCCCATTGCTGTAGTCCACATATATTAAAGTATTTCTTGTAAATCACTGTATACAGAGTCTCTGCCTAATGCATAAGGGGAAGATAATTGATTTGCTGAACAATTTAGAGAAAAGAAGCTCTAATCCAATACTTTTCTCCTACCAATGAAGATACATATCAGTAGAAAACTACACGCAGAGTTGGTTTTCTTGCCCGTTGTTGGTATTTGAGAAAGCTGACACTGACAAGGAAGAACTGCATGTCTACATATAAGAAAATATAGCACAATACTTAACCCTCAAGTGCTATCGTGGGGTGTTTCGGAACCCCAGAGGTCATTTTTTTTAAATTTTTTCTAAAACTATTTTTGTCACATTTCTAAGGTTCCAGGTATTCGCCTATGCAAATGAGATATGTAATATAGTGTAATTTATTATTTACCATATTCTACAGTTTTAGCAAAAAATAGCTTTTGGGGTGTCTCAACACCCCACGATAGCAATTACGTTTGTTTTTTTCAAAAATAGCGTAGTGTATTCTAACCAATGATTTAGAATTTTATAGTGATAATAGCCCTCGTCCTCTTTTGGGGAAATCACAGATGTTGTTGTGCATGTAAGTATAGGGGATTCACTTATATACGTTCCAATTCGGCGATTTTTATTATAGTACCTACATGTACAGGGGATTCACTCATTTATGTTCGACTTCGGTGATTTTTTACAAATCAAATAGTGGCATTTCCCCTGATTTCTGTACGGCGTATAAATATTCGACTCAAACGAATTTCTTACTCAGTTCCTCACAAACCAGAGCGTCGTCAACCTGTTTTTTGTCAAATAAAATGTACGCCTCACAACGTCATTGTCAGAATTTTTATGTGAAATGCTAATGGCATTTTCTTTTACAGGGAGTAAGACCATAGTTTCCAGTAACAGAAAAAACCAAGACATCTTAACAATACAGAACACAATTTTGTAAAAAGAAAAAATTGTACGAAGAAATACTTTTTACATAATTTTTATGAATGTAACATTTCCTCCTAATTTTCTGTTTTGCTTTAAATAAAGTTTTGTTTTTCCTTACAACAATCGCAAGATAAAGGTCTAGTTATTACACTGTGGGTTTAAAAGTGAAAAAAAAAAGATAACTAACAAAAAAAAGCTAAATTTAAAGAGTGGGGTGTAAAACACCCCACGATAGCAGTTGTGTTACCTGAAAACACGATAGTACTTGAGGGTTAAGAGTCAGGAAAATTTCGAAAATGTACGAAACTGACTTCTTTCACAGCGATACAACAAAGATCTGCCGCCTGCTTGCTTGAGACATATAAGAGACTTATTACGGAGATTCAATGGAACATTGTCTAAATGCAAATCTGGCAGTAACGATCACGTTATCGCTTCTACCTGTCTACATGTCGAAAACGTGGCGTTGCTTATCACGGTCCAGAAAGGTTTACGTTGTAAGTCTTGAACCTGCTCTTACCAAAGCACTACTTATTTGATCTCCAATTTGCGGACAGAAACATCGATTTTCACCTATTTACCAACAACATTCAAGTATTATCAGCCGACCGATAACGTTGAACTTGTTTCCATGCCACCACCGAAAACTATTCAAAATGGACCTTAGCATGGTTGCGGGGATTCTAAATGTCCCAAAGAAGCCTGTAACGAAAGGATTGCCAAACCGGAGGATAAACAGCGAAGCACTCCTTCTGCAAGTACCCAGCTGGCATCAATAAGAAGGACCATGCTATAACATAATTTCCTGTATAGGTTAGAAATGCAGTATATCTTAAGTTGTGATTATTTTTGTACGAAGAAAACACTGAAAAATGAAATATTTTCCACGATATAGAGCAGGAAAAGTTGGAAAATCTCACAGGAGTGGTATTAAGCAGTAGCAATATCGAAACACTATAAAAGTTAACTTAGCAAATCCTTCAATTTGCAAACGATTATCCAAAGTTTCAACTTTCATCTTCATCTCAATACGAAGATGGTCTGGGCCGACAGAAGCCGTACTGCGCCGTAGAAAACTTCCGGGTTATAACGACGATTACCTTCAATCGCCTACGATGAATCACCAGAAACAATCAGCAGTTTTCTAGTGGAACCGTTAGAAATTCACGCGCTTTATTATTTATTATAAACCGTAATAATCGGATTATTTCTGCCCGAAGCTTTTTCCCCGCGTACTTTTTTACCGTTTTGCAATATAGCGCACCGTTTATAAATAGTCAGCTTATTGAAGGTAGAATTTTTATTATCATTATTTATTGCAAAACGTTTTAAAATTAATCTCGCGCGGGCCATTGATCAGACGCGAACCGTGGATGTATTAAGGAGTGTAAAACCTTTATTTGTAGACTTCTACAAATAAAGGTTTTACACTCCTTAATACCTCCACAGTGTCGATATGATTGATTTTATTCATATTGGCTTATTTAATAAGAGTTCGCGTATGAATAAATGTAAGCCTAGGCTAGAATGGGATGATTGATAAATTTTGATAGAATTGTTTAAATTCTTGTGCTTTGGCATAATTCTCAGGTTTTTTTTTATTAGCATTAAATATGTAGAAAAGATACACGTACATGTACCTCCAGCTGCAAGATGTCTGAATTGTTGAGGCAGCTTTAGATACATAATATAAGAATATATTTACTGAGTAAAGTTAGCTGTATTTAGTATGTTGAATGGCAGACCTGCATATCATCGCAAAAAAATTAGAATCCTCGAGAAAGTAGTTTCAAGTAGTCAAGCAAATGTAGAATTATCGACACTACAGTAACTTTTTTGTTTTGCAACGAATATTATCAAATGCTGTATTAATACCAAAGCAATCCTGGATTTACAAGCTTTATATTTGTGATTTGAGTTTTGGAAAGACTCACTATATTCGGCTTGAAATTGTCGCATCTTGAGAATCTCAAGAAATCGATTCTTGAATCAGTTATCAACTGTTTATTCTTCTTATAAAAGCGATTCCATTTCAAGTCATTGATTATAAACTTCCGAAATATTTATTTCTGGAGATGTACCTTTGATTATCTCGAAACAACCTATCCCGAATTAATTAATTAAACTTGTGTGGTGCGGAGTGTGTCGCTATTACCCCACAATCCTTATAATAATTTCTATTTTGTCTCAATTTAAATGGAAGCTCTGATGATAATTCGCTGGCAAA
The DNA here is from genome assembly GCA_902655005.2 of Marronus borbonicus. Lineage (NCBI taxonomy): Eukaryota > Metazoa > Arthropoda > Insecta > Coleoptera > Scarabaeidae > Marronus > Marronus borbonicus. Next base: position 416,801 of record LR737397.1, read on the forward strand.
CTAAAGCGAAAACCAGGCTGCGATACGACCTCGAACGAATCGTACCCGCCGAGATGTAATTTTTGCCGAAACTCCAACCACCTGAACGCAGCAAGCCGCAACCTTAATACTAAAGCGCTGACCGGCTCAACCGAACCAGAGATAATCCCCCATCTATTACAAAACTGCCGTGCGGCTCCTAATTGTTATGCCTGCTACGATGTTAAATAGTAAATTCACATCAATTAAGGCCTTTTACATAACCGAGCGGTAAGTAGAGCATGCATTCGCGAGGCTCGATGTAGCGCAGCAGGCTCTCTGCTGCGGTAGGTAGAACACGCTATTAAAGGTACAATCTGTCTCTCTAACAATTCGCTGGTTGTATGTACACTAGCGGTCGGAGGAAATCGGAAACATGGGAGTTTGTTTTAAATCCAAAAATTTAGTTTAACTTAATAGTTTTGATCGGAAAGATTTAAAGAAGTCCGTTATTCTATTTTTGTACAGTTCATTGCTGGAAAATCAAAACTGCATTTCTCTAAATAAATGCAAAGCTGTGGCATCTTCGTAAATGACTTAAATAACCGCTTTAAGCAGAACTCTTAAAAGCGAATATCTATTCAAGGAACATCCCAACAACAAACCTAAAATAAAATTGATGCGATCGAAGATATCCACAGAGGCACTGCAGTGATTTGGTGTCAAAACATTCGTGAAAGATATACCCTAGTAGCGCAAGCACAACGTTGGCTCACGGATCGCTTGGCTCGACGTTGGCAGCAATGTCGGCATTGGCTCACAACGTTGTCGCATACTTGTATTCGTGCAAAATCAAATGTACTGAAGTCTTCAATACACATAGGGATGCCCCTATCTCACAATAAGTCACATGCCGATCTTTTTCAAGTCGTGTTGCGCACAGCATCGATTTTGGTCGAATTCACGAAATTCATCACTGACGGAAGCACGACCATGATGAAACTCTGCAGGCCAGTTATAAATTGTCTTTTTTTTTGTAAAACGCAAGACGCTATCCTCGTAACAATGATGACGGGCCTAATGCAGATTTTGTTATTTATCTCCTTTGATTAAGAGCAATGCGGCAGCTGATAACTTAGAGTGGGAAAAAGGATGTAGAAACAGACATTATGGAAACCTACTAACTCACTTGCTTTATTACTTCTTGCGTGCATATTTTACGAAGATATTGTTCGCAGATTCAAGGACACGCTGTATATAGAAGCCTCATACGCGTATTGGAAATATACATACCTAATCCTGGACGTATATTTGTTGTCAGTCAGGTCGCGTAAGATATTGGTCTAATGCATGTAAATTAATGTGCATACGTTACGGGAATATGCTCTAGAACGGTAGCTTCACATTGCAAATGAGATTCTTGTTTGTCACTTTATGATGATTATCTCGTTGTATATATATATAAGGGAACGTCAGATCGGATAGATAATCTCGATTCGTAAAATATTGCAGAACTCGAATAGTACGAATGCTTGCTTCGCTAATAAATCTTATAAGACATGAGTATTGTAGTTTGTTTTCTTATATTTTTGTACTCTTTAAATTAGATTTTTACCAGTAAATTATGGAATTTTAACAGGTAAATTAAAGACACTCTTTGAACAGGTAGGAATTTAGCTGCCTGATTGGCATCTGTTGGCTTCGTCTTTCCAATGCTTCTTTGTTTGGAGACGGAGAGGTATAGGTTCCCGTCGTGTTTGAAGATTTTGGTTTTATAATTTGGACCTGTTCGCATATATTTAACCAGATATGTTGCGCTGGAAATCCTTAACATGTTTTAGTCCTATTTGATAACTTTGATTAGATAATAGCCAACCAATAGATAGCATTCGCAGAAATCCTGTCAGTAATCTGAGATTTCCTGTGCTTATTTTTACTATCTTTGGCGCGCCCAATATGAGTACTTTATAATCAAACCAGGTTCGTATGTGTAATCTTTAATAGCTTTTAATGTTGCTAAATATATTTATAGTTGCGCCTCGTATCCTTATCTCGAGACTCTTCATTGTGCACAGGCGTAAAGCAGAAATCTCTGCTTGAAATACGTGAGGGATGGATTCCGCAAGGATTTCTAAGTGGTACTGTATTTATGGATTTATCGAAAATAGACCGTGGACATCATCAGGTCCTCTTTCACAAATTGGAAGTAATGAGACGTGAGTTGCTTCAATCTCACTTAACAAGCCGGGGAGCTCATTAACAGCTCGGTAGTTCCTTATACTGATGACACCTCACACATTTTCGAGAGAAAATCTGTAAAAACAACTTAAAGCTAAATGCAAACAAGACAAATGTTCTACATTTTAAAACGGCACCGGAAGAGCTAGTAATCCAGTGTGGAGGAGAGTGTAGTGAAGAGTTCTTGTGTGGACCATACGTGCTTTCTTGGTGTGGTGACAATCTTGTTGATTCCAAATTCAGGATGTCGCTGCAAAATTAGGTAGTTTTTGTTTCAGCCTGGGTTTCCGCGAGATGTGAGTACTTACCTTACCGTGCATGTATTGCAACTTACATGATGATGTATTGCATCTAAAGGAGTTTCAGAGAGCGCTTGAGAACCTAAACCGTAAGGAAAATTGCGTATCCATTATCCAATATTAAACCTATCCCCACCAATACAGAATCTTTCGACAGGTCTCCAAGAATTCTTGATCTTGTAACTTTGGACTCTGACATTCTCATTAAGCAACATAATCTTTCACACATTTAACATGCAATTCTGCGGTCTTTTCTATTGAGCTGTCGTTTCCTATTCCTTAATTGTTTCCTTTGAGATTATCCGCGTATTCATTAGCAATATCCTTTTTGCATCCCAAAACACCGTAACATCAGTTCTCCAGATGAAGACTGCGTTCTTGCTTTTTTCGATGGCAGAGACCAATTATGAACCATTGTCTCATCATCCGTTACAATTTTGAAAAAAGATCTTTGTCGTCACCCAGTGTCGCCAAATTATCTTTTATATTGACGATTTCTCATTGGTTTGATCAGTACGGTCAGATTTTTAATAGACTTATATGATGATGTAGACTTTCGCGGTCATTGTTTTCTTTCTTGAATAGACTTCCCAATAGACGATAGATACTTAAATGGAAACCCTAAATCTTTGTTTCTGATTAGAGAATCTAACCTGATTCACAAATTGGAAGGTTCGGTGAAGACAATTTGGCGGTATTGGCGATAGTTGTCTATCTAACATGTAGGCTTAGCGAATATTTCTAAAGGAAAGAGCTTTAAGTATTTTGTTTTTTAATTTTAACCATGCTATATATATAACATGTTCTTTTGATTTCGTCAGGAAATGTATTTGATTATTAGTTTGCATCGCATCGAAACTACTAAAAACAAAACATTCTCCTTTGCTTGCATTGAATCCTCCTTCAACCGTGAATACGACCACGCTATTTCCACGATTGTGCGACGATTGTGAACAGTGCCTGAGGTAACACGGCGATTTGTAGCCGAATAACGGTACCCAATGCTATTCTCCATATATCCGAATAGTGTTTCTCCCGTATAATCTAAAGATGCAACCTTACGTAAGTATACACGTAACGTAACTATACCTTACTTCGCTCGTAGGTATATCTGTTATGCGCGCTAGTACAGAGGTATTCACGAAAGATGTCGGGATTGTCGTTTGTTCGTTGTTTTTCGATTTCTAGAGTATGCATCAACCGCGTAGAACGTATATTCGTAGATGTAGATGTTGAGCGTTGATTCTGCCGTTCCCCTCTCGCTGGTGTAGTCCTTAAATCAGAATCCTCGATCAGCCCACCGCGATCAAGATGCCGTGAGCGTTATGCTTTTGTGGAAGAATTGTTTCCAGTGATATATGTATGGGTTTGATGTACAGCTCTGTTTGTAATTATTCAGCTGGTTCTTATGAGTTCGTTTCTTTTTATGGTGCTTGCGCAAATTGTGCTTTTTTTTGTAGCTTCTAGATGTTTTCTTAGCACTCTTGATTAATAGAACTTCCTGTATATTGTTCGTCCTTTGTGTAGCCCTTTTAAATACGAGGCGAGTTCGATAAATACCTGCGCTTGGCAAGAAAAAAACATTTTTATATGTAAAATTAAATTTTATTTTTCAACGTTTTCTCCTTTGCGGTCGAAACTTAATCCAACGTTTTCATTTCGTCGCTTGAGTCTCTCTCCACCGACCCATTTTTCTTTATACGGTGGGCGGAGAAGCAACTCGTATCCTAATCCATGGAACTTTACCATGGCGACGATACGCGTGCATTGTTTTGATGAAACAGAATTTTCTTCTTCGTTAAGTGCGGATGTTAAGAGCGTAGCTGAAACGATCCAATAAGTTGGCATAATATTTACCATTAATCGTTTTGCCTTCTTCATGACAATCAACGGAGGTTATAACGCGTAAATCCCAAAACACTGTGGCCATGATCTTGTTAGCCAATCTTCTTCTAGCCTTCCTTGCGTCGGTTGGCCAAGAGAACTCTCTTAGATTCCTCTTTGGTCGGTACTATGCCAAAATGAATTCTTATTTCGTCAACAGTAACGAATTGACGCCAAGAATCATTCGGATCGCGCTTTAACATCACCAAACATTCCTTTGAAGTTGATACATGCTTGTTTATGGTTAATTGTGAACCCATTTTGTGGCAGTGGATATGTTCGCAAACTTGTTAAGATAATGCATGCGAATATGACCTATCGGAAGCACCAGCTTAAATCGTCCGCGAAATTTAAAAGTTTTAGTGGGCAACTGGTTACGCACCTCCACATATTCAATAGGCTCTGCATTTCTTATTAAAGGTTTTCTTCTAACAACAAAAAAACAACAAGAAGCAATACATTCTTTTCTATCCTTTGATTTCGCCAGAAATTCACATAAACGCACAGAGTGTTGCTTTACTGCCTTGTAGGCATTTTATATGTGATTCTTCATTTGTTGTATTGATTTTTTTTGTCCAAATTGGACATGTCATTTACACACATTCGTGGTTGTTAGAAGTGGATTATGATCAACATTTTCGAATGTGTTGAGGGCGTTGATCGTTTCTCCCAGAACCACACAGGCTCTGCAGAAATAACAATACCAATTATTGTCCGTTAAAGTGCCATTATTTCTAATGTTCAAAAAATGTTCTCTAGGAGACGAGAAGTGATCACTCATGTCGAGTTCGCCGACACTGGTTCTGTTGCTAGAACAGCATGGTTGCAATTCTGCCTGTGCCATCAATAGATACAACCATGTCCATTACAAAACAAAATATAAAGCAAAACGAAATTTATCCATTTCGTTTTAAGTATAATTAATGTTTGGAACTTTAAGATGATGCAATGGAATGTCTTGCAAGCTTAACTAATCTGATTAAAAGTGTCTTGTCAACCGACAATCCACTTTTAATTACATTGCTCAAGTCTAAATTCAGGGAAATATTCACTTTCCTGAAAAATTAATTTCGTATTTCAAATTAAAAGCTAGCCAATTCACTCACCAGATTTGGCACTCCTTATCTTGATTCCTTCCTAAGCTCCTCGCTTTTTCACGGTAATACATCACCTTTCTATATAAAATTACTAAAGCTTCCTTTTTAACTACAGCGAAATATAAGAGGAGAACTAAGGTTACAAAGAGAACAATAAAAAGCCTTTGTTGCTTCATAGATTACATCATTTTTTTCTTGTTAAAATTACAGTTTCGAAACAGTTTTATATACCTTAACATACCATCAGTCATAATATTTACATAAAGCTGAACTTAACTACTAATTAATATTCGTTTTTAGCATTGCACCTTACATTCAAACTTATCAAGAAGACGAAATCGTAGGAGAAGCGCTATAAGAAAAACTATAAGCCATTTTACCACATCTGCTCTAATTCCTGCCATTTCGTAGGCCTAGCGGCAGCAGCTGGAACAGCAGATGTAACGAGACCACATAAAAAAATTACATATTTCAAACGACTTGCACGAAACTGAAAAAAGACAGGAAAAGATAATAGTTTATACGTTCCATAAAATTAGGTAGCTTCAGAATATATTAACGCGATCAAAATGAACGTGTGAAATAAGATCGTCCATTTTCGGATCGATTAGGTAGAAGTAAGAGAAAAAAAACAACGCCGGATCGTTAGGCGTGCTGCTACGCACGAAAGGTACCAAAATGGCCATAAATTGGCTTAGGAACGAGGTGCTCCTAAAGATGAAATAAATTAGTTCTCTAACGAGAGTGTGTTTTTGAGAGGTTAATGACTCGTTGGAGTATACCGTGTGTCTCAAATGAAAAGGTCAACAATTAAAGTGTTATTTTGAAGAATAATTTTCAATGTCCTCTGAACAGCATTGTAAAGAAAGGCAGCGCATTTCAGGCTCGAAGACGCCCTCTAAAACTCCCAGTGAAGCTATGAAGTCAATGGCGGTAAATAAAAGTGCAAAACTAAAAGATATAAATAACATACAGTGTATACAAGGCAAATTATTTAATTTATGGCGAACAATAACACAGTAAAGGTTCAACATAGTTTTTTGCAAATCTTAAAATCCCTAATCCCTAATCACAATTGAATGCAGACAAGCAGCAGTAACTTGGTGATTTCACATGCTTCGTCCAAGTAAGATCGGGATCCAGAACAACTCCCGGTCACATCTTCCTAACTCAATTGACGATGAAAGTTTAATATCGTAGTTTTTGCAGAGCTCAGGATCAAATCGCTACGATCACATTATTATTTCATCCCCGCACTTGCCTTATCATGCAATTCTTCCTGCTTGTTGGAGAACGCAGGCACAGTATCATCTGCAAAGTTGATTATGCCTGTTTTTATGAAAATGGAAGGGTTTTCAACGAGGATAATTGTGGCGTGACAAGATCCACACCAAGCTGCTTTGAAAACATACAAGCTACAAGTTAGTCATGAAAGAAGGACTTAATGTTGCTTAGCTTGATTAATTAAGTTTGTGAATCCATGTTGAAAAAGCCTAGGTTTGTAAATATGCATAATGTATGAAATTTGAGCCTAGAAAACTTCCTAAAAATTGAGAATCCTTTTCTTTATACTATTCTGGAGTAAATTATGACAGAATGCTGATTTCTAGCACAAGGAGAAGCATTTCACTCCTAATTTAATGCCCACATTGGTACATTTTCAAAAGTACCACGCTTGTCTTGTTAATCGTTCACGGTACATGGGATGAAAGACAGTATTTCAATTCCGTTAAAGTACATGTTATTGCCAGACAAAGCACAAAATACCTACATTCGTTTCCTGCAAAAGTGGAAAGGAATCCTCACGAATTTTGAAATTGGTATAATACGTGCTTCTGGTGAAGAATTTCCAGCTTCAAAGCATCGTGGATGCTTCTTCAATTTTTTACAGCGCCTCCAAGAATTTGCATTGAAACTGAAGTTGCTGTTTTGCTGTGCTGCAGCAATCGATATGTTTGAATCCCTCTGTGAGGAAAATATGCCACCCCATTGGAGATCCGCGAAAACACCAACACCGCCGCTCATCACGGCTCCCTATGATATGTACAATTGTTATGAGACTGTAGTAGAAGGACTACTAAAAATGAACAACTCAGTGGAAGGATAGCATCGAGCGTTTGGGACGCAAATTTCAGAAAACCACCCCAATACGTATATGGAAATTCATAAAAGCCATACAAGTCTCAGATGGAGCAAGACGTAGGAGAAGCTGCAGGCCTCCTTGTCCGTAAAGAGAGTAAAACAGAATCCGTGAAAAAAACAACGGCAAATACAGAAAACAAAAAAAAATAAAAGAAAAACAAGAAAGAAAAAAGAAGAAACGCAGAAATAAATAAAGAAACAAAAATATAAAACACACCAACCGAGATAAGGTGTGAAAGGAATTTTGCTATTATCGGGGAAGTTTCCATTTGTTGAATTCTTTGTCGAGAACTTTCACCGGTGGGGAAATTTTTGTCGACGAACTGTTCTTGGGGAATATCCCGCCGTCGGTGAAATGTTCAAACCGAACAAATTATCATATCTCTGGATATTTATTGTACTTTAGATCGATGTATTTTCACTTCGCTACTATTCCTGCTACAGTTTAACATACAAGTAAACTCTATATTTAAACAAAAATTCCAACCACACGGAAAAGAAGTATGAAATAAACAATAATTTTGTAAAAATGATCCAAGAATATTGATTGATATTTACTGACAAATTCGCCCTTCGAAAGCCATCGCATAACTGATAGCTAAGATATGAACTTGCTCAATTCTTTATATGAGACATTCTATAGCTGGCTGTGAGGTTATTAAGAAAAGAATAATTTTAAACCAGCTCCAAAAGTAGTGATAGTAAAAAGACTTAAGTGCCTGCTGAATTCTCTAAAAGTGTTTGTAATTAACAGTTGCTACATATGAGAACAACGGCAAGCTGTGGTTGATTCTTTTCAAAACAACACCAACAAATTGAATGCAAATCCTATAACCTTTGCTGGACTAACTTGCAAATCAAACCCTATAAATCAGCAATAGAACGTTGTCCAAGTACAGCTAATTCGTTTGAATCTACTATATTAGAATTCAAACATTTTTAAGATTCTTCTCGAATCAATAAAACCGTGGCAATGGTAAACAAAGCCAAAATATAAAGCCAGATCTAAAAGGCATGCTGCATTGAAACATACCCATAAACCGTGCTGCCACAGCGCACCAAATCTCTCAGAAAAGCGCCGTTCTTCGTCGTAAAGGGTAGTTTATATACATTTCTGCAGCTATTTTGCTATGATGAAGAATTTTTCCGGGTGCAGTTTTTCTTATTCGCTGAGCAGTACAACGATTCTGCCTGTTGTTCAAAGAAATTTTTTTCCAGAACAAATTTGAGGTTGTTTGAGTTAATTTATCAATGTAAATGTCTACTTAACGATTATCGTCGTACCTCACTCGCTCTTTGATGTGGTAGCTAGCTTGCAACGTATACATCCTTCATCTTTGATTTCCGTATGCATTATTTACCTGGGGCTGTATTGTTTCCTCTTTTCTCTTTACGTAACTCCTTTTCCGGCGTTCTTGTGGAAAGATTCTCGCTGGCTCATGAAGGAAGAGGACTTATGTCCTTTAGATCCGGCAGCTCCAAGTTTATATTCGATTATACCTTATAATTTTGGTATGGTTACATTTTTAACTCTGTGCTGCAATCCTACTAAACGAAATATTCTCAACATTGTTTCCTATGCTTACTTTAAAAATTTCTCCTTCCGGTAATACATCTACACCAGCAAGTAATTTCTGGCGTTTATTATACATCCTTTTGCGTTTCTTTTAAATTCAGTGTTTTTACTTTCTTTTTTATCAAAGAAAATTTAATTCAACATGACAATGTCCTTTTTACATTAAGATTCGTAACATACGTAGATAATGGTTCTTTTTATAACAAAATTACCTGGCGTCCAAAATAGAAATTTTCACTGCAACTTAGCGAGACCTACAATCGCCCCATCTCCAGTGAGTTGGCGATTGCTTATATTGAATGTGCGAGGGTAGTTAGCAAAGTTTCAACCCTCAACATCAAGCTGGCGTTACTCTTAAATTAAAGCCGAGGCGGGCGCTGTTTACGGCGATTCTGCACCATCATTTACCACAGTGACATTTTGGACAGCTGAATTTAAACGTGGTCGTACCCAGCTTAGTTGGTGATGAACGTTCGGGTCGGATAAAAGATGCAACCATTAAAAAAGTTCAGCAAATGCTGGACGACCGCCCAGTTAAGGAAAGAGAGCAGAGGCTGTTGACATCTCGAAAGAGCATGTTTATCACACATTGATTGAAGATTGGGGCATGGAAAAGCTAGCCGAGAATTAAATGTACCATGCTTGCTCATTCAGATTAAAAACGTATTCTTTATTCGAACGCGTTTCCCAACCCCAATCTCCAAAGGCTTCTTCAAGGAGTTAAGGGAATTCGATTAATAACTGTAGATGCAACTTGAAGTCAAAGTACAGTTGAAACAGTGGACTGTGAAGGATGAATCGGCTCTGGCAAAGGTGAAGAAGTGACGGAAACTGTTTTTTTTTAGAATAGTATTAATCGACCATCTTGAGAAGGGAAAACCTGAAAACAAAAATTTCTGAAAAACAGTAGCATTGGAAGGAAAAGAATGTTTTGCCGCACCGTCTCATAATACAGTGATCGTGATGGTGAAAATTGACGAATTGAGGTTCGAATTAATATAGCACGCATTTTAGGCTTTCTTAGGCTCAAAGTTTCACACGGAAGATAGGGATTTTCAACCAATCAGGGGATCGTAACATTCGTAATCGCTTGTCAAAAAAGAAACCAGCATAATGAATAGAATTTAGCATTCATGATGAAACTATTGAGTTCTTTTTTTTTCGTGTAAATTTCCCAATCTGAAACGTCTGATTAATATCCGAGTACAAATCAAGAAATGAAAGTAAGTGTGAAGGAGGTGCAACAAATCTTGCACCTCCGTCAAGATTTTCAACAACACCATTATGCAATTGCAATTTAATTTCAAAACAAAGCCTCAAGGTTAATTGTCGATTCGAAAAAAATGTTGGAATAAAAAAACTTTGCGCGAGAATAATTTATTTATAGTTACAACCCATCCTGCAATAGGAGGCGATGTTACGCAACCGACTTTGGATTTTGTGCTGCACGGCAAAACCCGCGCTTCAATCTGCAATTATTGGATTCATTCTGGTATAGGTCCCCAAGACATGTCGTGCTTTTCCATCCCACGTCGAGATGCATCTCGGAAATGTACGTCCGACGCAAATGGCGAACAACCATGGGTCGCGTATCGGAGCCAGATGTAGGCACATCGGTGATGCATGCGATGGTCCTTCTTCCATCCATGTACAGTTAGAGTTGTAGATACCTACGTATGATGTACATACATACGTATACAAAACACATTTATGTCGGTTTTTATAGTTGTTACGAAACGCAAGCTCTTCATTCTTCTTTTCCTAGACGAAATTCGTGAAAAAGAAGAACGATGATTGGACGAGATTATAAAGAAACAATGTTGATTTAACCAGCAAAAGGGTTTTGTGAAATTTTTACAAACAAGCAGATGCTACCAGCATATACTTATCGACGCGTGTCTAAATAATGAGTGCAAATATTAAGACAGAATAATTTTGCGTCTTTATTAAGGAGAAGCTCTGGTTTGTTGCTTCACTTATTCTGCCTTTCGACCACTAACTCATGTGACCTCGGCACTTATCAATTCTCGAATCCTTAGTGTTGTATCTGCTTTTTGCTACTTATGTAAAGTCCTCATAATTATAAAAGTTCAGGGCATATGTCTGTGTTTGAAAAACAGAATATAGCTACTCAACATGCACGTGTAAGAAAGTACGAAGTGATATATCGGCGAAGCTTACTTCGCCGGCGCCCGGAGCTAGCAGGAGCCAGAAAAAAAGTAGTTTAATTTCAGGTTGATTGGTTCGCTGTAGTTAAGTACAAGAGACAATCTAGCTGGGAGTGGTTACTGCAACGACACCTGATGTGTACAGGGTGTCAGTTATAAAAAAATCTGGAAATCGACAGAGGTACCTGAGGCCCGCTCAAACCGTTGGAAAGCTTGGAGTTTTCCATTGCTTTTTGGAGCATGGCCTTTGTGTTACCGCATAAAGCTGTTATTGTTATGGATAACGTTTTATGCCGTAGTCGTAAAATATAAAAAATACACACACCAACATCAAAGAAGCATCAACCAAAGTATTTAAAGAGAACTGTGGTACAGATATTGTTCGACCTGAACGTCTTTCTTTCATTCATATCAAATAAAAGGTGAAGTAACAGTTAAAGACACACATAGAAAGTAACAAAAAAGAAAAAGATTCTACTTTTGTTCTATAAAATAAGTGAAAAAATTAACATAAAGGGCGATGGTACAATGCCTTTAAATATATGCCTCCGACTTATGTAAATCCAAACTCTAAAGTACCAACCAAGCAAACAAGAAAATATTCTCAAACCTAGATAAAAGAAAAATATCTAAACTACTAAAGTACTCTTCCATTACTGACGTACTTTTCCCAATGGACTGCGTCCTATGTCTTAAAAAGGTGTGAGATGATTGGTAACAATTCATAGACCTCAATATCGGGTAAATAACTTTTTCTACTGTTTATAAAGGTCAATGATTTCAGGGAAATTTTCAGTGATGCGTTCGCATAATTGCGGTTTATTGTTTCTCTCTAATTCGGGGAATTTTGTGTTTAGTTTGCTTGAAGTATATTGATGGCTATTGATGTGCTTGAATGCTCTCTCTTCCAAATGGAACATTACCAACCTCCAAAAAGGAACATTACTTTGATCGATTGATAATCGCACAAATAAAAAGAAAAGAAGAAGCTTCTTTGTTTGTTAATCTCAAATTTACGTGAAATAAATGGAATTTATCTGCGGATTATAATCAGGCAAATCTGTCTGGAATATTGGATGATATCTGTGGTTTATTCGTCATATTATTTATTAATCCGACGAATAAATAATAGTGTTATATTGTTATCGTGTTGTTTGGTAGATTATAAGAGTAAGTTTTTAAATATTACAAATTTGGTGAAATTTCCTTTTTGAAAAAAAAATCTGTTTGGGGTTCGCGCTGTATGATTTGGGTGAGAATGATGTAAATGCTTTTCTTCTTATTCCATACGTTTGATTCCAAAGAGAGTTCTTTAATTCAAATAATCATGAGGCCAATCTCAACAACGAGAAAATCTAATTTTATAATAATTTTATTGTTGATTCCTACTAAAATCTCATTATTTTAGAATCAAACCAAATGAAAACACAACATCTCAAGTTCTTTGCAAAAAGTTAACCGATGAGGACCAGTGCGATCATATATTTAAGAGAGACTTTGGACATTAAGATTTCATATGAAGCACATATACAGGAACTGAAAATGAACAAGGGCTCACTTCTCTCCATCGTCTCCAATTACCACGAGAAAAATAATGGCAAAACCAAGCATTGAGGCAGCTGATACAATATACAATGCTGATTTTTTGGGGTTATTGAAAAAATTCAGTATTTAGAACACGACCAAAAACGGTAGACGAATGAAAAGACACTATTAAGAAGAAAATTGCTACAGTTGAACCCGAAACGTTGTATAGTGCGATGTATAACTTGGAGGAAAAGCTGGTGCTTTCCACATGGCACAAACAAATCCTATTATTCAAGAAATTCCGTATCTATTGGTTTTTATTGGTGGCTTAATTTGTCGAAGTTATTCAATAAGTTCAAATATATCCTTTAATTCACGATAACCTTGTACATACATATGTAAGTCGATGTATAAACTTTTTCACTCTATCTTTCTCATTAAATTGAAGTGTCACATTAAATATGTGCAGCAGCGGCAGCGGAGCAACTCTTTGGCCCCGATGCCGCCGTTGCTGGTTCCGCCGCCCGTCATCGTCTTCGCCGTTGTTGTTGTTGAATAACCAGTTCTCCTAGAAGTCAGAGTTTGTTTAGTTCATAAGTTCCCCGCGCGGCCTGATCGCGGCGCTAAAGAGAGCCACTTTCACTGGATTCTAGGTTATCCACGTGTCTTGGAGTGTGTTTTTTTTTTATCTTATTTTTAGTTTAACATTTTATTTTAATCTTGTGCGTAGTGCGTTAGTGCAGATAGGTCTTCTCCCATACGAGTTCGCCGTACGGCCGTCGTGTAACATATAGCGGACGGACACAAGGAGGAGACTTACTATTGAATATGTGTATCTTATCTTTATACGTATACTTACGTTGATTGGAGTTTGGATGTTTGCTTTATTTTTCAAACGCAACTAGGATTCTTTTTTTATGAGAGATATAAAAAATAAAAATATGTTGGAAATGGAGGTACAGAGAAAACCTACCAGTAATAATAGATTAATTTTCCAAGGTTTTGTTTAATTTTCCTTTAAGTAAAGGCAGGTATCAAAATTAAGTTGAATCATCAGCATTGCAAGCTTTATTTGATATTCTGAAGATGTCGGTTGGAATACTAGCAGGAAACAAAGAAATGGAACAAGAGTTCGACTTCCAACAAAAAAAAAATTTCTCTAAAACTTAATACTGTTTGCTTGTTAAATAGTATCCCCAGTAATATTTCAGGAAATCCTGAAGAACAAGTCGACAACATATATGTAGAAGATTCGAAAACAATAGCTCGATAAACAATTCAAATTTGACATTCTACAGCTTCCATCATCATTCTCTTCTTCCTCTCTTCTCCGTTATTTATATCATCCCGGTGATTGACATCTTGGCCGCTCCTAATTCGATACTCATTCTCGCACATCCTTTTTACAACTGCCAAATCTCCAAGCTTGAAGCAATTTTCGACCATTCAGTTTTCCTCTTGAATCTTCCGTTTTTTTTTAACTTCTTCCCTTAGGCGATGCCTGTTTTTCATAAAAAGAGACTTGCATTCAGCGTATATAATCTCTTTAACGATATCTTTAATTTTAGCTGCTTCTGCAGACTGATTTTGGAGGAACCACCAATATTTGGAAAAGGTATTGTATGGACATAGATGATCAAGAACGTTTAATAAACACATAAGTTATAAAGCAGTAGAATGTAGTATTTATTTTGCATTATTAATTGTAACATTGGAATAATTAAATAATTACAATTAAACTAACTAAATACCGTCCACCTCGATCCGCTCGTTTGTAGATAACGTTGAAGTACCTGGTACGAGTGCTGAACAATTGTCAATCCGATAGAGTTTGTTGCATAATCTAAATATAGTGATTAAAGCCATCCCCCATGGATTCAAATCTGGTGAACTTGGTGGCTATTTTTGAAAACCACCATGGCTGATGTTGTTGTAGAAAGCGATTAAGATCATTCCAGATTCAACAAAACGTCGTCTTGTAGATCTATCAAATTATTTTCTAAAAATTTTAAATATATAGCTCCAGTAAGACGATTATTTTGCACAAGCGGGCTAAGTAATTGGCTGATAATCATACCACACCACGCGTTAATGCTGGATCTTGGATACTTTCCACTGTGACGGATGGATTTTCGTCTGACCAACGATGTTGATTGTGGCAGCTATTTATGCCGTGACGAGTGAAGTGAGCCTCATCCATGAACAAGATGTATTTGTAAAGTTTGCGGTTTCTGTTTATCCAATTGCAAAAATTCAATCGCGAAAGATTATCACCGTCCTGAAGATTCTGGACACACTGAATATGGAAAGGTTTCAAACCATTTTTGTGAATAACCTCCCATGCGGTAGCTTATTTAATTTGGATAGGAGTCACGCCACTTTACACGCGAGCTCTACCAGGACCACCTGCCCTCTCGGATGTAATTCTCGCACTTAGAAGCATATCTCTTTCGCACCATTGCTGTAAACTGTCTGCAATACATATCTATCTGGCATTCTTCTGTATATTCTGTTTTCATAGTATTTTGTGTTCTCTTCTTCTTAAGTTCTTATTTTCATTTTCTCCTCCAGATCGCACGTCTTCTTCAACCTTTTCGTCATTGATCATTTTTGCCTTCGTTTGTGGAAGAAAGAGAATAAGTGGAAATTATTTATGAGCCTAACTAACATAAATGAATTGTTTATAAAATAATCACACTCTACATATGGTATTTCAGTATAATCTTTGTATTGCCCAGAAATTGCCTCCAAACATCTTTTATTTGTTAAATTTTTTCCAAATTGTTCAGGAAAGGAATTATTCACGCATTGGGTGGATATGCCGTATATGAGGAAACCCAATGCTACACCCTCTGATACGCCTCGCCCTGCCAGTTAGAATGCATGAACAGATTTTCCGTTCCTCTCCTTATATTAAATACATTCGATTGTTCAAATGTCCATGAAATAGCCTGTAAGCATTCCAAACTGATACATACCCACAGTTCGGACATCATCCTTATCAATTTTTTTCGTTGTGTGCGTAAATATGCCCCGCCATCGGATTGTTGTTATTGAAACGCCAAGGCAGCAAACAGCTTTAGCAGCGATCGTACAAAAAGAAGACGTACGCACGTTTATTATTGTGACAATCGTTATTATTGTACATACACCACAGAAATTCATATTACGTGCATAAATATTTACTATTATAAAGGTTTCGATTATTAATAAAAATCTGTGGTGAAGTGTTTTGCGCGAAATTGCTGACGTCAAACGAATACGGATTAAAATTTCCATGAAACATCGAAAAGTAGAAAGCATTAAAAATAGTGATAACAATAATTAACTTTCTCCTGCAAAAAAGGGGTTGTGAGAACTTGTACACTTTGGAGGTACGGTAGAAAGCAGTATTTAAGAGTTTTGTGTCAAAAGAAACTAGTAATTTCTACGCCCCAAAGAGATTTGAGTACAAGCTCAAGAGTTTTAAGTTCAACACATGACCAATAGCACTAATTGACTTAATTCTCATATTCCAGCTTGCTATTTTTTTTTTTTTCAAAATGCCGCTCTGAAAACATTCATTTTTACAGCGAAAACTATATTTGTCGATTACGCGCTAAATATAACCGAAGCCACTCTGAGCTCTGTAACAGAAACCAACAGTCGCCTTTGACAATTTGCCAACGCTCCGCGAAGAACGTTCCATAGAAGAGGTAACCTTACTCTTTGCGAGCCTTTTAATAGGTAAACATGCACAAATAACGTGGAAAGAACAAGATAAAGCAATTACTACAATATATTAACAAGCAAACAAAACGAGCATTTTCAAGGCAGAAAGACGAATATTCTCGCTAATAGCGTAATTAATTCTAGATGTTGATAAGTCAGTCAAAATATAACCTTAATCACCGCAAAATTATGGAATAAATCCATTAAATTTGAGGCAATTTGTTTTTCGAGGAAACGCTTAGAAAAGGCAATTTTATTTTATTTAAATAAACATTTCTGCGCGAATCTTTAGTCTCTCTTACTTATAGTTTTCAAGTAATTACGTCATCGAGGTCTTTTTTAATTACACTTCCGTTTATTTTGACAAATCATTTAATTGTCTAAATGGTACCATCAACATTTTAATACTTTACATAACAAATTTATATAATATTTATTATATTTCAGTATTTATTTTTGCTTATTGTTAATAAAATTTATGTTTTCCACTCTTGACTAAATGACCTTTATTCGAACATTTTGTTATGCGAGGTATTAAAATTTTGATAGCGCCTCAACTATTTGGATCTATCAAAATAAAAAAAAGGAAGCAATTTTTTTTTACAAAATTAAATTAAATCTTGATCAACGTAACTGATAAATCAGCAAGCTATGCATAAGAGTTCGAATTCAGCCCCCTTCACCAGTAATTATTTTCATGAGGAACAAGTTGTAACTGCAAAGTAGACGTTGTAAGATTGCTTATTTCAGCAAACAGGTTCTACATTTTTCAGGTTCCAAAGAGGAGGGCATTATTATGTAATGTACATGTTCTTGATTTTGGCACGTAAACAGTTTCTGGTATTCATGATCGAAATTGAGGATCAATCTTGTCTGATAATCCAGAACATTAATGATAAAGGAAAGGATTGCTACAATGGTGCCCAAAAAATTAAAAAAAAAGTCTATAACTTTAATGAGCTTATTTTTATGTGAGGCAATATGTTGCCAAAGTCCTTAAAAATCCTTAAAAATTCTCACGAAAGAATGTTCCTGTGTAAAGAACCCCGTCTATTACAGGACATTAGTACGCTGGCACCAGTACCTTTCAGAGGCAAATAAATATATCCAAAAAGATAGCACTGCTTCGTGAATTTACTTAAAAATTCGCGGGTTTAGCAACATTACGCGAAATACAAGCTTCTCATAGGCAACATCATAGAAAAGCATATTACATTGAAGGCCCATCCTTCTTTTGCAACATGTAAGGTTCCCCGTCTCCCTCTACATGCAATACGTTGAATTAAACTCCAATACGTAGCTTCCAAAAGCTAATTATACACCTTACATACGCAAAGATATCCTCTCATATATCTTTCTCAAACATAGATATATGCTAAGTTCAGCAAACACACGAAAAAAACGTAAAAAATAAATACGAACCTGATGTATCACTTGTTGTTGAAGGTACAATCTAAATAAATACAGATAGCGTGGACTCTCCATGTTAATGAGCTTCAAAATAAGTTAAAATTAAAGCTGTACGTTGCCCTAGGCTGTCCGATAAAACTTTGCTTTCGCGATTGCTCAGTTTAAAAACAATATTTTATGAAATTGAGTAAACACAGCTTGTATTTGGAAGTTCACTTTTTAAATAAATTGGACAAGAAGTATTATCTTTATCGAAATCTGAATTTTCGAATTGCCGATGTTCCCTTGTAAGGGTAATTTAAACTTGTATAAATTATTATTTAATTTCTGATATCGTACATATGTATTTTTAATTCTAAAAATAAAGCAGCGAAGTCATGGTATTCGTACTCAATTAATAAAACCGATTTAAATAAGCAAGAGATATCACGCTCAATAAGAGCTAATCTTCGACGATAATTATTATTATTTTTAGCCTATTTAACATCTTCATTATTATAAACCGTAAACATCTAGAAACATCATACATACGTAAGAAAACAATTCATTAAATGATGTTGTTAAATGTATTCTTAACCTCGATTTGTATGTGTACACACGCAGAAGCTTTGAACTTCCACCACACACTTTCGCACTTTTGACAGATAAGAAAGATTGTTTCCAAAACAATTCCTTTGGTTTCAGCAGTATTCTTTCTACACCGCCTTGCCATTGCGTCGTTGCTAAGCTGTGCAAAAAATAACCTTCTTTTTTAAAGACGTAAAGCTTACGTAGTGGCAATTTCAGCAAAATATTTATGTGGTAGGCGCTCTTTGTGATAATATAAGGTTATTCAAAATAAAATTACAGAGAGAGATTGATCACAATCGGATTAATATCTCTTAGTCTTGCACATGCTTTTCTCAAAGGGTTGATCCAAGCAAAACTCAAGTCTTTCTCAGATTTTGGAACATAACGGAGTTTCCAACGTTGAAACTATTTGTAAACTGGACCTCCTCAATTTCTGCATCATCTAATAATCGTAGATCGCAACTACTGCAGGTAGTGAAGTATTGAACATTTTTTAAAGGTACCTGATACTATGCTATATGTTATTCCAATAAACCTATTCAATTCAACGATCTCTTAAATTGGACTGCTGAGTGAGTGGCTCCTGGTTTATTTTAGAAATTACTCAAAATTAAAGCGGCTTTGTATTCTTTTATGGGATGTACCTTCTAAACGTGGAAAATGCAGTAAAAGGAGGTCAATTCGAAGTTCCAAAAATGGGAATGCGTTCGGTATTCATTGATGACATTCAGAATGCAATAGTTCACCTTAGACTTTTTTTTTTGTGTGACTATAAGAAACTTGCGTAAATTGGCCTTGGAGGTTGCTTAGGAATATCTTTAGATGATGATCATTCTTTGATAGGCTTCGTGAAGTAAAAAATACTTTCTCAAGCATCTTAAATTTTTCAATATAAGAAACTGCAGGAAATAGCGCCACACCAATTACACAAAGTTGAAGCTAGTTGAAAATGAACAAAATCATTGCATTGTATGCGATGATGCGTATTGGCCAATTCTAATTTAAGAAACGCCTGGTTCAAATCAATTTGCACTATTTCCATAGTTCCTGTTAATTTGAAATAATTTTGGAATTTGGAATCACAATTTATAGTTGTAAGCCGTCGCAAAAGAAAAAGAGCACGCTTTTGTCTATTAGCACAGCGGCAGATCTTCGCTATTCGCGTGTACCATAAGAAAGGTGATCCTTCCCGCAAAACCAAACCGTATGTACAATCGTCCTTCTGAAAGAATCTTCCGGAAAGGCAAAGCGTTTATTATTATTACTTACCCCTTTAACGGTTCACATTTTTAATCCAAGATCGAGCGACCTAATTCGTGCTGCTAATCTTGGTTTGCATCGTCCCCAAAACTTCGCTGGTGCTTTCCTCTCTTCCAATCCCAAACCAACCATCCCCCTTCTTCAGTGAACTCGACAGTGGATTTGAGCCACTACCTTGTTGCTGTGGGCGTCTGCCCTTTTTCGACGTTCATTGAGGAGGTTTGGATACATTCAGTAAGTATGGTAATCTTCAAATTTGTTCGGAGTCGGGCATGATCTTGCTCATATAGTCTTCGCTCACAGTTGAGGTCGAACCCAGTATCACTCCCTAAGGGTGGCAAAAGTTGTTGTTTCGCCCTCAGAAACCTGTTTTTGGTTTTCGCCACATAGTGCATCCAGTTTAATTTCTCATCCACCACCAATCCTGAATACTTCGTCGAGGTACCTATCACTTAAAACATCATCGAGGCTTCTCTGCTTACTTAAAGAAAATTATGGAAAAAACTGGACTATTTAAAATCTTGTTTTGCATCTAACTTATTTAATTACATAGAACCGCTAAATAAACTTCTGAAGAAAGATAAGAAGTACGTTTGGCCTAATAAAAAACCATACATTTTGGTCAGATTATCCATAACTAATAACGTAGGCTTCCACGGTCAAGGTCTGTTAAAACCAAATGTGTTCCGAGTTCGGGCCGTGTCGTGGTTAAACGAAAATTGGACGTTTCGCTCACAATCATATGGGGCTTCTTCAGGAGAAGGGGGTAGGCAACGGCACAATAACTCAACGTGTAAACCACAGCAGGGGCAGTTAATTTTCGCTTTAGCATAGTTTACATGCTGAATTATCGTGATCAACTGCCTCCTCCCAGCTGTTGCCTACCACCTTTCCATCTCTTCCGTCTCATTTAACCATAACACGGTCCGAACCCGGGACACGTTTAGTTTTAAATTATCTATAACTGTTGTACTCTGCGGAAAATTTTATCCCATCTGTATCGCTTTTTAAATGGAAACGTTTTGCAGCTAGATTGGTATTAATCTTGAAACACCTTGATCATACTTATCATAACTCTTCACTAACATTGGACAGGTATCAAAATGATTCTGTGAAGACATTGTCTATAATGCTAATTGGAAAACACGCAATTAAAGACATTTTCTGGTGACCAAATGAATAACCAAGCCTAAATCTCCTATTTATTCCATAAAATTCTTTTAGCAATGAAAATATAACCTTTTTCCGAAGAACCCTATACTTACGAATCGAGATTGTCGGCAAATATATTTTTTTCCCGTATGCTTGACCCCTCTGACGTGCGCATACGTCACAACGTTTTATCTCTCAATGTACATATACTCATTATCGTCATGTTTTCGTATTGTTCTATTTCATTCGGTTTATATTAAATAACAATAATAAGTGATCACACCACTCATTATTATTGTGTTCCTTTGCCGGGTTTATCATTTGTTTTGGTTGGGTTATCGCCGCGGGGGATCGTCAGTATCATGAGTTTCGTATCGCCTCCTATTTTTTGCTGAAAAATCATTATTTGATGTTTTTGATCCGCAGAATGTATCACGGATGATTCGACGATTACATCAGCCTCAACGCTGATTGCGGAAGATGTGTAGCATACGTGCATTTCATGCAAAAAGCGAACGATATTGCATATAGTACTGGAAGCTTGTTACTGGGTACTATGTGAATGTCATGTTGATATCTCAAGAGAATATTTCGATTATTATTAAACTTGGAAGAATAAATAAATGCGTCGATATGGATGTCCCTGAATAAGATTTTAATACGTAAGCGAATTGTGTTGATTACGCAAAAAAGCAAAAATCTCGTATTTTAGGGAGTCAGTGTAAATTGCTAAAGGCTAAGTCAATGAACCTTGCATTGGAAACCATAATTAGTTCAAAATTATTTATTATTCCGGTCTGGATTGCAAGTAGAAGTGCTAGGACCGTTTCAAATGTTGCAAAGGTCATTTCAGAATTTCTTTTGGATAGCTGGTTTACAATTTAATTGTTCGCTGTAGTCTTGTAATGTTTATGTCTAAACACGGCATGTCTGTCGAGCTGTTAGCTTTTGTAGGCATCCCCGTACTGGTTTAAAGGCTATGTTAAGTACTTGTTCCGTCAAGCCATTTGATTCTGGGAAAGGAAGCAGATAATCTCACCTAACTTGTATTTGCCAGGGATGCAAAGTACTTGTGCCGTTCATAAAAGAAGGTTCCAGGAAGGAGATAATCAAAGATCGAATTGAAACTTGGCAGATCAGTATTTTAAAAGACCGCCATTTGTTTCGGCGGAGCCTTACGTTTAGGAGGTGATTATTACGACTAAAACAAAAAAATAAAATTCAAACTATCAAAGCGCAAATTTTTTTTTTTTGTCGTCCTACCACTATCCCTCACCTCACAAGGACAAAAAATGCGTACAAGTGACCTTGTGAAAATACCATTCATGGCTATATAAATACTTGTTGCCCCTCATCATCAACTATCCTGAAAAATATCTTAGTTTCTTATAAAATTATTGAGGTATATCTTTATCAGTAGCTTTAATATTGGGGTACCTGGTTAAAACGAAAGCTCGGTGTTATTTTATTTGAAGCTATTGATGGTTGAATTCGTAGTATTTTGTAAATTACATTCGACAAAGAACATAAAAACATAAAAAACATTTTATTGTCGACGGACACAATTGGTATCACATCTCTATGGTACAATGCACAATAACAACTTTGACGTCACCTACGGCACAAAGAAAAGGCATTTAATTTAGCATGTTTATCAGTGGATGCTTGAATTTCATTCCAGAGGAGATAGTATGCTGGAAGGGCAGATATCAAAACCTTTTAAAACGCGATGTTAGTATTTTTATGGCATCCTCGTAGCCTTCGTTTTCGTCCGGAGCTGGTGCTTCTTCCATTCCCGACTCATGATCGTACGTGCAATCGCAGTCGCGGTCGTAATCAGAGGATGACATCGGGAATTTGGAACGGTTGCCACCTAACTTGAACTTCGCCTATTTTCGAGGGAACAGAAATTTTTAAACATTTGTTAAGGCTTTTTATAATCCAATCACCTTACTACGTAAAATCATCATTCCATTTATTTTATTTCCTATGTCTCATATATATTATGCTTATATCATTTAAAACATTAAGTACGTATTTATCATAAAAACATATTTAAATTCATTCAATATACGCAACTGCAACAAGATCACACGCATACAAAGTAAAATCGACGTAAATCAAAATTAAATTCCATTAAATCAAATAATCACAACTTCAGCAAACGCTAGAAATCACGATGTATGACGAGCGCTAGACAGAGAACCAACTTACTCAAGCATTAAACAAAGATTTGGCGCCGAGAACGCACGCATACAATGCATCCGGACTGCGTCGGAGGATGAGTGTTACGGGCTGCCACGACTGCCTGCCGTCGCTCTTTTACTTGTCCGTCACGCAGCGCTCGGACCCGCACTATGGGTGGTTTGTGATTTTTGCGCTTATATGAGGAGGCAGTAGCAAGGAGCATACATACAAGGCACATAGCGTGTAGATTCTAACACGAGAACGTCTTCTTCGTCACTTCGGGAGATACTGAGCTATCAAGCAAATAAGCAACTATTTTATACATTCAAACAAAAGCAATTGGTCCTTCCTCTTTGCAAGAAAGATACACCGAAGCAGATGACCACGGCATTGTTCTTCAAAGCAAGAAAACGTAACAACTTTCTTCTTCGTTTTCTTTAATTTGAGCATGATGTCTTTGAGGAACATGCCAACCCCGCAAGATCGATTATCCCTGTCGCATGCATCATAGCAAAAAGGAAGAAAATGCTCAACATATAACTGGCAATAACCTGCGTATCCTTATCTTTGAATGGGGCAAATATACCGCTGGACTTCCAATGTAGCTTTCCTTAATTTACTTCTTGTTTAAAATTAGATTAAATGGGAAAAAAATCACAGAAATATAAGTAGTGTTTGAAGTTAATGTGTGCACTTACATGTAACTTTATTTAATTATAAACTTATATTTTGAATTTCTAATATTTATCAAAAATTCACTTTATATAAAAATCACAAACATTATGTGTAAAGCTAGTTACACGAAACCGAATAATCAAAATCCTCAATGTCATTTGTAACATCGGATACCATCATCGGCAGGCCAACCATATAAATATTTAATTCTTTGAACTGGTTTTCCTGCCACAACTAAGTAAACAAAAACGACAGAAATGCATTTTTTTACAACAGTTTCGGATTAATTTATTTAGTACATTGGCTTAAAATCACTTAGAGAGACATAAAAAGAAAAATGAATCAAAGGAGATAGGAAAAGGAATTGGAAGGGATTTTACACCAGAAGAACATAGAACATTGCCCAGAAAGAAAAGAAAGGTGTCTTAACAATGAATTTTAACATACTGTGTGTGTTACTTACGATTATTGAGAATATAAAAGACTATTATTTCATTTTATATTTTCTTTGAAGCCTCAATATACTTATAGTTGTAAATTACCCCCGAAATGATCGACGAAGCTACAGTGTTTTCAATTTTGCACGAAAAATTGGCCGTAAAAAAAAATCTCGGCAAGATGGGTGCCGTCTTTGTTCTCAGTGCAATCGCGTGGTCGACTCTGAGGCTGTTTTGACGCTTTTTCGGCACAGTCCTGACGAGATGCTCCATCGATACATAACTATGTATGGACACTACACCCCGGAGTCAAGGAAACTGTCTAAACAGTGAGTTTTTGAGGACGAACGGACTCCGAAGAAGGCGAAGACGGTGAAATCGGCCGTCAAGGTGATGGTCTCAGTTTTTTGAGATGCACGCGGAATTATCTACACCGATTACTTGGAAAAAGGACAAACAATAACTGGAAATGCTGGAATTATGCGTGGTTATTGGACCGGTTGAAAGAAGAAATCGAGAAAAGACGTCCTCATTTGAAAAAGAAAGAGATCCTCTTCCATTAATGCAATGTACGGGTGCACACCTTCGCAATTTCGATGGTCAAAATTATGGAACTATGGAAGTTCGAGTTAGTACAACATCCACCGTATTCACCATATTTGGCCGTTAGTTACCTCTTTTTATTTCAAAATTAGAAAAAATGGGTCGGCGGACAACGGTTCACATCGAACGAGGATATCATCGCTCAAACAGATGCCTATTTCGAGGACCTTCCGAAATCCTACTTTTTGGAGGGCTTAAGAAAGGTGGAGAAAGGCTTGAGAAAGGTGGAGGGCTTAAGAAAGGTGTGGAGTTAAATGGAGATTATGTTGCAAAATGAGGATTTATTGAACGACCTTCGTATTATTCTAGCTCATGGTAATGAAAATCATCAAAGAAATAGTGATTACAGTGCGCGCACCAGCTTTCAGCAAATGTAATATAACAGACGAAACGACAAAAGACGAAGCTACAAAGGTGGAAGATTCTCTCATACACAAAAGCCGCATACAACCAACAGTTGAACCATACCAGTTCTGTTGGGAATAATCAAGATGCATGTAGATTTATCAGCAGAAAGACAATGGCTTGTCTATGTTCCACTTGTTATTCGGTACAAAAATACATCCGTCAGCCATTTCCTAATTATTTCGGTTGTTAATTTATCTAACATGGAAGCCTCAATCTTAACATTAATTCATGCCTAACAAATATAAAACACAGAAATGTTTGAAAATGTAGGAAACAGTACCAACCTAGAGTAAGTTTTCGCGAGTTCGTACCTGCAGTGTCCTTGAATACTATTTGCAAAGGTACGAGTTTTCCTACCGCCGATATTACTATTTAACTATTTCGCTTCTTGCCACTTTTATCTGCGATCCGGCTTGACGGGTACTATGAAATCTTTGGCAACGTTTTATAATTCCGCTGGCTATATGAGCTTATTGGACACTATTCGTTTTCTTCTTTTAAACTACAATATCCACATGTAGAATGCTTTAACATTTTTTTAAATTTACTTTAAGCATTGCCTTCTAAGGCTCAATGACGAACATTTACAATTACGTGTCGATCCGTAGATTGTGTAAATTTGCACAAACAAACAATAACTTTTCTTTGTGTGTTCCTCCTCTTTGTAAATATCAAGAAAATACATCGATTATTCGTACAGTTTCAGTTTTAGCGTCTTAGAATTAATGGATAATTAAAAATAATTACTCGACTTTGTATTAAAAAATTATTTTAATGTACTTCATTTCCCGTTGCTGTTTATCCATCATCAATTGCTTTTAGCGTATTTTCCATGATAAAAGTAAGAGTTTTCTCAACTCTAACAAACACAGCGACCCACTTATCCGCTCCAAATTTACGATTATCTAACAATAGCTCATTAAGAAAGGAAGAAACAATCAAAGTTCTCTTACATCCGGAAATATGAACGTGGCTTAAATTATATAATTAAATACGGAATTACCTTCTCATTGTGTACGATTCTTCGAAAAAAAAGGAGGCGAAATACTACGCCAACAATTAAAACGAATTACGTCAATTTTATAGATCATTGTTCTTCGGAATGAAGAAGAAAAGCAGCTATAAAACCACTTATTAAATACGTTTAATGCGTGCGTATACATGCATGATATAAATTCTTCATTTATTGCATGTTAGCGTATTATTCTTCTATCCGGAATATTTCAAGAACTAAATTAGAAAAAAAAAATCGAACCTTCTATGGGAGATAAGAGATTATCAATTTATTAATGTGGTTCATGGAAAGGTTATTGTAAATTAGAAGGAGAAAAGATCGTAAATCGACGATTAAAATTCTACATGTATTGCTGGTACATTTACAATACCAAAATTGTTGCTCTTGTTTCCTAAGACGCGTAATTAATTTGAGGGTGACCTATCGCTGTAAAGTTAAATATCTTTATCCATTATCTATTGTAAATTACGTGAGTATTGAAAAAAGAAATTCGCGATTTCACAGCGATTATCGTTGGCTATTTGCTGCCATCGATTAGCGTATTTTCATTACATCTCACTGAAAAATTGTAACAATGCATTTCCACTGTAAACTGTTGTTTTTCATGCGTTTTGATTGGATACGTCCTCCGTAGTCCCGTAACATTACTATCTAATATGTTTCCCATTATAGGTTTTTCATTTTACGTTTTTTGGTGCGGTGACGGTCCAGCGGGCGTATAAGCTTGTTCTAACCTCGGAACTGGTGTAAGGTTTAAGAATTTGTTAGTCCCCGTCTCCACGAGGCATACAGTATAAAAACAACGTTACATAAATGATGTACAACTTTTATATTATTCAGAAATAAATAATATAACATGGCGCTGCGAATGGGAGAACTAAAGAAACAGCAGAGATTGAAGCGCAACTGCATTTCATCGAATATTTCAGTGTGTCAACGGAAAAACTAGCGTTGATAACAGAAGAAACAAGCAAAGATGAAGGATAAGATAAGGAAAGGTTGGCCGATAATAAGACATAATTACCAGATGTATTCGAACCATTTTAGGACCACCAGTTAGTACTTATGGAAATAAAGAGATTAATTTTGAAAAGAAATCAAATCGTTGCACCAAGTAATATGAGGAAGGAAATGCTGGAAAGAATGCATTGTAATCATTTGGGTGTACAAAAGACTATTTTAAGGGCGACCGGAACGACCATGGGAAATGGTAGCAACATATTTGAATTAAATAGAAAGACATATTTAGCCATTGTTGATTTATACGCTCGATACCCAGAGTTAATACAATTAACCACTACCACAAGTATTGCTGTTATTAACCATTTAAACAATATCTTCGCGAGGCATGGGATACCAGAGATACTGTTTTGAGATAATGGACCACGGTATTCCAGTGCAGAATTCTGTAAATTCGTGCACCAATGAGGAATTTTGCACAAAACTTCATCACCGTTGTTTGCAAAATCGAATGGATTTATTGAGAGACGTATACAGACCATCAAGAAGTTATTAAAGAAATGCTTTGACAATAATAAAGACATTCATATAACACTACTTCAATACAGAAACTCACCGATAAGCAACCAGATTCCATCACCAGCACAACCTTCAGTCAATAGAAAGATCGAAGGTATTTCACCTATACGGAGGAAATTATTAAATCCAGCCGATTTTAACAAGATATGCAAACAAAACAAAAAACTTATCGTTAAAAAATTACCTGAATTGGAGACTAATGGAAAGGTATAATACAAATTTAAACTATCAGACAAATGGCAGAAAGTAATAATAAGGAAGACGGTAGGAATTCGTTCATACGAAATTGAAAGAAGGGATGGTAACAGAATAATCAGAAATAGAATTTTTAAACGAAAAATTAAAACACAGATTCAAGATGACAACAATCTTGTAAATGATGAAGATGGAATAATCCTAGCAATATTAATGCTGATGTAAGTAATAAGATAGACACTGAAGAAAGTAAAGATGAATTATGTGAAAGGGAAGACGTCATTCCTAGAGAAAAAAGACCATCGTACTTAAGTAAGTATGTTTGTTAATAACTAAATTAATCTCTTTAAGTTCTTAAAATTTTAACACATAACGTGAGTACCAGGAATACATTTTGTTATGCTA
The DNA here is from genome assembly GCA_902655005.2 of Marronus borbonicus. Taxonomy (NCBI): domain Eukaryota; kingdom Metazoa; phylum Arthropoda; class Insecta; order Coleoptera; family Scarabaeidae; genus Marronus; species Marronus borbonicus. The sequence goes on from LR737397.1 coordinate 445,257, forward strand.
TCTTTCTTCTTCATAAATAAACAGGATGCTTGTGGCAGTTTC
>LR737397.1:445308-499406 GCA_902655005.2 Marronus borbonicus
TGCTATCTTTCTTCTTCATAAATAAACAGGATGCTTGTGGCAGTTTCAAGAGGAACGGGAAGTGTAAAATCAAAACAATAAAACCAAATGATGGTAACTTTCAAGCTTTTTCATTCGTCAAGTTTCAAGTTTTCAAAACGCCCAGCTGTAACGTACATAACTTCTAGTTTGCTTTAGAGGAGCTACAAGCCGGCCTAGCCTGTCGCTACAAATTCGGGCTGAGCTTCTTAGAATGAATCGCCATCCCGACAATTTTAACCAAGTTAATTCCTAGCGGTTACCATACTGCTGGATGTTTTTAAATATGTTCTCAAAGCACTTTTCTTCCTTTAGCCTTTTAGCTATACTTTGTTTACAAACATTCGAAATTTGACTTTAGAATCGACATTTTTCTTTTATTAACACTTTTTATTATTAATCCCAACACGTGGGTTGAACCAAATATTCAGCTAAATTAAAAAAAGAACAACTAAAAAGCACGAATAGTAGCGACATTTCGATTGTCCCGTCTAACACGTAATAAAATTCCCCATGTTTACGACTAAAAAATATTTTATTTGTACTACGTAAGTCACTATTCCGACGTAATTTTTCTTATCTCGCAGATTTGATATTGATTTGTTATTTTCTAATTTATTTTCCGCAGAAGGATGCGTCATATATCCAGTACTAGTAATTATTTACTAGATGATAAGGGCCAACTAGTAAGTAAGACGTACAAAAAAAATTATTTCTGCTAATTTCTACGGCTAGATGCATAGACAAAAGTATATCGTATTTTTTACCTCCAGTTAAGGTTTGAAAACAAATGTATTTATGTAGCGAGATCTCAAGATATTCATCTCCTCCTCTCTTGCCAATTCACTACTTTAATGATAGTGGTTTTCAAGAAAAAATAAGTCGATTTTTTTGGTGTCGTCATCGGAAATTTGGCAACTTATATTTATTTTTTTTTATCATAACAATTTTTTTAACAAAACCATCATGTTTTGCGTAAAGCCAAGCAAATTTACTGTCAATTATCAAAAAAAAAATGAGTCGCAATCTCAAAAGATACACTTTGATGTTGGTAATTTTTTAAAGGAAGATAATGCGCTCGCTGGCATTCGAAACTATCAAAACTTTTGTTTTCAAAGTAGAAGAAGGCCGTATTATGATGTAAGAGCAGAACAGTAACGTTAGGAAGTAATGATGCTCATCCGATGAGAGATTTTTTGTAAAAAATACTAACAGTAGTAACTATGGCAAATTTACTTTCAATTATCAAGAAAAAAATGAGTCGCAATCTCAAAAGATAAACTCTGATCTTTCATGTTGGTAATTTTTTAAAGAAAGATAATGCGCTCGCTGGCATTCAAGACTATCAAAACATTTCTTTTCAAAAAAGAAGGGCCGCACAGTAACGTTATGAAGTTATGATGCTCATCCAATGAGATTTTTTTTGTAAAAAATACCAACAGCAGTAACTATGGCAATGGCAAAAGGTTGTCTCACGTTCTATGGCAATACCATCCAAATAAAATGCAAGACGGTCTAAAGCAAAAGCCAGCAATGACATAAACATAAACTAATAGAAAATGGAAAGCTGCACACAGGAGTTTAAAAATCTGGTTTCACAATTTCTGGAAAAAAACAGGTTTTGTTTTAACTTGATAGTCATCAACAACATTTTTGTAATTCCATCTTAACTTTTTGGAAAACCTCGCTGTTCATCAATTATTTTTTTTTTAATCCATATTTAATATAGATTTTGGTAACTTTTAATCCCCGATTGAAATTAATTAAACGTTCATCCATCCTTTATTAAGTTATAAAACTAACAATTGCCGCAAATGATGCGTCTGTATTATATTATCACTGACATTGCAATTACACGCAATTCATTTTAAATAGCGGCACGATTACGAAACCGTTATTGATCAAGTCGCAATATCAAGTATAATATATGAATAAGTAAGCATATGTAACATAAAAATAACGAGAGATCAATGTGAGATTCTATTGCAAAACTTTCATTCATTTATTTATAGTCGAACGTTGAGCATTATCGATACAATCTGTTTTGGGGGCCCGACAGATGACGTACGCTGCTTTTTTATAAATATATAATTAAGGTTTCGGGAATCATTTGTTATTATTGTAACAATATAAGTCGAAACACATCGCCGATTGACAAGATCATCTCGTTGATGATAACATATTAGATATGCAGAATTGATTCTATCAATATTAATCGATTCTTGCAAAAATCATGTACGTAGTGCATGTAATTTTCTAATTTGTTTGCTGTTAGGGTTTTGATTGCTTCTTTCAAGAACAGCGATGTTAGCATGTTTTGCTTGATTGAGCAGTTTTAATTATTAACATATTAGATTTTCATTTAAACTTCTCATCATGGATTTTATGAGGCGATGGATATCTTTCGATGTTTCGTCCCTACTAGTTGTAGTTCATGTCAAAGACTTCGGAAGGAAATGGTAAATTTAGTGAAGCTTCCGTGCGTGATATCCCATTCTTTTTATGGTCTCCTACTATTTCAATACATTTTTTTACGATACGATGGCTGTTTGTTTTCAAAACGCTCTAAAATTGCCTCATGGACTATCATCACTATTCAATTTTCTCAATCTTAATCATGGAAATGAAGAATGTTCACTTGGAGTAAGGTCGAGGCTATACGGTGAGTTCCTTGAATTCCCAATGGCGCACAGTAACCTTCGAAATTTCACCACAGGAGCATTGTCGGGCGAGAGCCAGACACCTCACCCCAGCCTTTCTCGGCGTGTTTTCTCTTAAATGGCCGTTTGCTTTAGTGTTGCGTTCTTTAAAGTCGTTTAACAACTCGCTATTCCGAAAAATTTTAGATATCACCCTTTTGTCACCTTTTGGGCTTCTTAGGGGTGGGTTCGCTCTTTCCAATGATACTCAATCGTTTCTCTTTTAGACAAAGAATCATTGCTTCATCCCCAGTAACTTTTTGTTTAGTGGCTGTGATGTCCGCTTCGTACTCAAAAAGCTTTCAGGTATATTCAATATGTTGCTTCTTGTAACCTACGCTGAGCATTACTCAAATGCTTGCACAGGATCTTCAAAACACTGCAACTCTTGTTCCTTTATCTTCTTAGCCTCCGGCCGTCGATCACTTAATACGAATTCCACAAGCAATTTTATGTTTTTGGATGTCACTGTAGTAACGAGATCTCCCGCGCGTGCATCATCTGCACCATGGAAACAATTCTATGTAACATGGCATGCTATGGTGCAGAGTCCCTATAACCGATCCCCATTCGCTCTTTAATTTCGAACGGTGTTTTGCCTTTCAAGGCAAGAGATTTTATCACTGCACGCTGTCCAATTTTAGATATTTTGAAAATTTACGATGCACTTGTCAACTTCTGATTGTCTCACTTGGCTGCGCAATGACTGTAAACCGCTAACTTATTATTTAAATGTTAATTAAATTGTAGCTTTTGCTTTTGTAGTTCACACATGTGATTGAAAATTATCTTAAGAGATCTTCGTATAGCTGTTGGGAGTCTAACCGGACATTACTTGCTGAAGGAGCACCTCTTCAAGATGGGACTAAACGAAGACCCGTCTTGCAGATGCTGCCAAATTAAGGACACTCTCCCGACAAGTGTTATAAATATGAAGTAAGCACAAAAAAAAAATGATCCGGCTCTAAGAAGACTGCGGTGCGGTGATTAATACGCCTTTTTGGAGAACAAGAAATGTAAGGTTCGAAATTTTTAGTTTCACCAATATACATTAATAAAAGATGGATATTTATAAAGAAGCACTTCATATTTATATTTGATAACTAACTTAAGGTACCCATTTAAGGCGTAAGCATGTTTCTCCGCACCTTCTTTTGAAATTCCTATTTAAAAGAATAGAACTCCTGATATGATCAACTTAAGAATAATAAATTAATTGTCACATTAATCGTAGCAATGTTATTTCCTAAAATAGAGACTGGAATTATAATGGGGAAACAAAATTAATTTTAAATGACCTAAAACTAAGCGAAATGAAAAATTGTTGTTATTTTAAGAGTAATAAAAGAACCTTTAATCACGTTCCAGAGTGTCAACTTAATGGTTCATTATCGTTCGTAACTTTAACATTAATTTTCCTGTACGCGCGAAAGCATTATAGACTATAGCATTGTGTTATAGAATAGATGGTGCGATTGTAGGTGATGTATACACGTTTTTATGCGGCAATCGCAGTGAAAAAGCTTGTTCTCCTATTTATTCTTGCCTTACAAGAAAAAAGTAGTCAAATGGTGGAAGAAATATAAACAGCCTTTACCTGCAGCATTGAATTGATTTATAATTTCAGCGAATAATTTAAGATAGTGGCTTTCATAATTCCAATAATAAAGAAGTAATGATGGATGAACAACTTAGGATGTACCCTGTTCGAAAAATAATGCAGCATTATGGACAATAGAAGGGTGATAAGTCTCACAACATTATGCTACTATAAGCCAATTATACAACTCGATACTGGAGAGTTATCCAAACTATCAACCAATCCACTGCCTTGGATTGAGCTAAAATGTTACAAGGATCGTTTTATTGCTGATTCAAACAAAATTGAAAAATGAAAGCCTCTTGCGGCTCGTTCAAAAATACATCATGCATGGTACTATAAATGTTAATCGCCTTTTTTTATTCTATATTCCTTAGGCGATGGCGTAAGTACTACTTTCTCTCACTCTTCCATTTTCTTATGAACATTTTCTTGCGATCTTTGTTCCAAATTATTTCTGCTCAAAAGTCTAGCGCTATTTACGCAACGAAAGCAGATTTAAATTTTAACAAAGCAGAGATGATTATTAAACAACTTTAAGAATAAATAACTAGAAAGAGAAAAAACTAAAAAAGAAAGAAACAACAAAATAATAGCCGTCTCCTTCAGCTCGAATACAAGCAAGACACCTACGAACCATTAAGTTGTAAACACGCACTACTGCTGTACCATCCTCACAAATTTCATTAAATCTATTTGTTACATCGTCAAGTAATTATTCGCGTGTGTGTGGCTAAAAAAAAAATTTATGTCGGAAAATTTTGGGGGCCGGGCAATGAAACCTAGACAACCATTTTTCAGGAAAATCCGTAGTGACTTGTTCGATCCTCTCAAAAAGCGTATCATGAAGATTCCATAAATGGTAATTGTGTGTGCTCTCTAGTAAATTGGGCCTGTCCCTAATATTCCAGTTAAAAATATTGAATCTTCGGCAACCAAATACAGAACTCTACATTCGAGTCTCGCTGTTATCGACCACTTCGAAGGAGTCAAGCTCGGGTTGGATACCATCTTCCAGTTGTAATGGCTGGACACTTTGAATGTGATTCACAATGTAGTGTTCGCTATACGTTTTGAGAAAGACGAAGCTGCTGCAATGCGTCTAGTGGTCAGCGTGTACATTTTCTTCGCTGTTTACATTATTTTTACATTTTTAACGTGATCACCTCGGTTATTACGTGGAACGCTAAAAGGTACGGCCGAAAGTCTATCGGGCAATATCTCCATATTCAGCTGTACTGAACTTATGTTGTTCAGAAGCTATTAGATGACCTCTATATGAATGCAATAATAATACTAATCATTATTGAAAAAATCGTGCCTATATTTATTTAAAATTTCTTGGTTTAAATGATTTCTGGAACAAGATCTCAAAGTGTTTTTATACCTGTCATCAATCACCCCGTATATTAACTTCGTCTTCTCCAGAGGACGTTGTCTTCATACTACATGCGTATTAAAACGGTTAATTGGCTACAGAAAGGATCGCGTAGCACACGTATCATTATTAGCATAATTTAAATTTTAAACGCGAGATATCAGCTGAAAAGATCGGCAATAAATCCCCGTATGAAACCATCCGATCGACCTGCAATAAAATTCCAATACGCAGGAATGAATACATGACATACGGAGCCGTAGCAGGAAACTGTTAGACGTCCCAATCGACATGTTCTGTCCGAAAAATTCTAATGCGATCGGCGCGCGTTTATACGAGAGGAGGAAGAGACCTTCTTCTTCTCTTCTGCATAGTTTCTGGAATAGTCAAAGAGAATGACTTTAGGCAGATGTATCACATATACGCACACAAATTCGGGCAGAGGTCAACAACCGTCAAGGTAAAGCAAGGTAAAATCTTGTAAAAGTTCGTCTATACTATAGCCGAAACGCTAGCCGAACACACTCGCATATACATACATACTTGCATATAGATTGTATGTGTTTGTACGTTGGTTGGTCGGATACGATGTGAAAATAATGGGATAAAATCGAAAATGCACACACAACGCGTTTGTTCGAAGCGTTAAAAATAGCCATTGTTCGTGTGACGATTTTGTTCTTCTTTCCGAACGAGGCGTTTAAGGAAATAAATATTCCACGTAGATCCATTATATATAATGTACGTTGCCAAATTCTTAATTAATTTAATCAAAAAAGCCAAGGTGATACTCTTCAGTTCAGTTCAACCGAGTTTGTAACAATATATCTACGGTTTCTTCACATAAAAATTAGTAATACTCAATTGTCGATAGACAAGTCTTTGGTTCAACATTGGACAAGTCAGTAAGATATGGCGCTCAATTTTCTAATTACATTAAAATCGATGCCTATTTAAATATAACAAAGACATTCACAACTACACAAGAGAAGTAATCAGTGGAAATTACAAGACGTTAGAGTCAAAAGAGCGATCGTGATTAGTGGAAGCAAGACCAGAATTAACGCAACACAGGGTACAGGGTAGAAGAGCTATTACAAGAATTTAAAGAATTAATACTGCAAACACCCAAACACCAGAGGAAACAATAAAAATAGAAAATAAACTAGCTGATGGAGCAAAGTGATTAAGATGGTAAAGCTAAAGAAGGGAAAGTAGAAAGTAGCGAAAAGCCTCAGAAAAGAAAAGAAATATTAAAGATAAAGAGAAAGTAGTATTGGCAATTAAAAAGGAGATCATGAACCATTGGCGAGAATTTTTCCAGAAGCTGCTAAATACAAGAATTAACATAAGACTCAGGAACCCAGGAACGAAGCACAGTCAATAAATGCACATGACGATAACGACACCATCTAAGAAGATGAAGTAATGAGGAAATGATAAACCTGGGAACAGAAGGATTAAAGATATTAACAAAGTTACTCAATAAAATATGGAAAATGCGGAAATACCCGAAGATTGGAAAATTGCCATCATTATACCGGTGTATAAAAGAGAGGACCCTAAAGGCTGAGATAACTACAGAGGCATGTGTAGTAGCTAAATTGTGGTAACAAAAATGGAAGGACGGACAACTAGAGAAGGCATAGAGTGGGTTTCGACCAGGCAGAAGCACACAGATCACATTTCCACATTAAGGTAGGTGATCGAACAGAGTGATCCACATGCCATTTCCAGACCTGGATGTAGCTTTTGATAGAATGACAAAGAAGACGCAATTGAAAGTCTAAAAGGAAGCGATGTTAACGATAAATTGCGGAGAGGAATTGAAAGTATAAACCAAAAGAAGAAACGCGAATTACGTAAGAACAAGTAACTTGCAATCAGAACGGTTTACAGTTAATGAAGGATTAAAGGAAGGAGGAGTACTGAATCCGATTTTGTCTGTAATAATAATAATAATAATAATAATAATAATAGACGATGTCCTAAAAGAACTTCAAGCAAAAGTGCACAAAAGCAATATAAGTTACAAGGAGCTAAGGCCGATTAAACTAGCTGATGATTTAGTGAAATATGCAGAGAGTGAGTCTAAACTGAAAGAAAACTTGAAAGAAAATCTGGCAAGAGGAATTATTTAAAACAAGTATGAAAATAAATGAAAGCAAAGGAAAATTGATGGCACTAGACAAAGGAAAGGTACAAGTAGGTACAAAACCAACGGAGATACTCTGGAGAAAATTTATTATTTTAAGTACCCGGGAGTAACAATTCACAGCAATGGAGGAAGAAATAGAAGAAGAAATAAAGAGCGCAATAATATAGCATGCTTCCACCAAAGCATTTGTTAGCAACGAGGAAATAAATAATGGCATAAAAATTGCTAAGAAGAGTAATAGATAAAAAATAACAATAACATTAGAGAAGAACCTCTAACAAAAACGATTGAGAAGTAGCGACTGACATGGTTTGATTACTTACTAAGGATAGGGTAAGACAGACCCGTGAAAACTATATGGGAGACGAGATCGTTGACGACATGGATAAAAGGGAGATCCAAGAAGACATGAAATAGTGCAAGAAAATTAGTGCATAAAGACTGAAACCGCTGGCGATATTCTTCAACAGCAGCTGTAATATTCCCATTACAAAGACCATTTACATATTCTAAATTTGAATAAGCACGTCGCATTTTTAACGTTAAATATTGTTCACCATTTTTTTTCCTTCATTTTTGCATCTTTCCAGAATCAATACCCCATTTGCTTGTTTTAAGAGACCTACATTGTGCAACAAAGAAAAAGCTTCTACTGAAATAGTATTTTTTTAATCTCCTTTTAGATGCATCAATTTGTTCCTTACCAATGAAATACCCTTCTATGTGAAATTCTTAGAAGTTATTACCTTCTAAATAGCAGTGCACCTACTAGAAAATACGGAAGTCATTGCCACAGCATTTCCAATAACCCAATTAAATTTATTGTCCGTAATTTTTTAGAAATCGAACGTATTTGCTCACAAATACCGATACAAGCTCATACAGTACAGCGATGATACTTGGTGTAAGGAAGATGCTCCCATTGCGCAATTGGACTGATTTATACTCGATTTAATTGTAGGCATCTGTCATTCGGCGCGATCCAGAGGGAACGGCCTTTGCCGCGGGATAAAATAAAGACGACAATGTTCCACGTTGTACCAAGTGCAGCTTTACGAAGCACGGTTTCCTGAAGTTAAAATACACAAAAAGTATAAAGTATGGACATGTAACATGTATACATAGGACAGGACAGCGCCGGGAATGCATCGCGTATGTGGTAAATAAATATCATCCGCGCTCGTAAATAGATCTATTGATCGTAGCTCTTCCATTGCTACCGCTTTCTCCGATTAAAAAGGAACTCTTAGAAATCAAAGAATCTCTTTATTGGACGTATTGATCAATCTAGCATTGTAGTGTGTAAGTAAGTGTTAATTTATTTATTCCGGTAAGCGTCATGTTATTACAAGATCAAGATGATTATTACGATTTCCAACAAGATGGTGCCCTATTTTGCAAAGCAAAACAATAATTACTTCAAGTATGCGTTAAATGTAAAAATATTAGTTTACCTCTACGCGGTTTATATTGACGATGTCTTCCATTTAAGGCCATTTAATCCGGATATTACGAGTCCTTAAAAGAAATTTTTGAAATTTCACAGACTCTTCTTCCATATTTTGGAATATCTCGTTTCTGGTGATTATGTTCACCATTTGAAGAAGACTTTGCTATAATATAAACTGTAATTTTGCGTATGAGCGGTGCAAGTCCTTTTTAATTAATAAATAATAATAATAACAATAATGATTTAATTCCATCTTACTACAAGTTACAGCGAAATCCGATACTTACCTATTTACGGCACCACATACCACAGCTTTTTTTTTTTCAAAAGAACCTACATTTATGGCCTGTACGCTTTGTAATAAGCTTCCAAATAGAAATCAAGCCTATATCTTTATTTATTTACAGAAGTAGGAACAAGACTTATAAAAGCGATCGATTCAATTCCCGCTAAACACTGTGCAAAAAGGCGAATTTCGTGAATTTGGCGTGAAGAAAAAATAATACAAACGTCCCTGATACATTTGCGAAATCCGCGGCGGGCTTAATTAAAACTATGACCTAAAAAGTAATAAATAAGATTAAAGCTTTGTCGAAATACCACCGCAAGTTTCTCTTCGCGTTACCTTGAGCAAATGCTAGGCTCCGCGCTGCATCGAAATTGGTTGCATTCAACGCCGAACGAAACAGACAAAAACGTAATTTACCATTATCGTTAGATTATTTGTTATTAAAGGAAGGAGTTTTTGCCGTAACGGAGCAGTGAAGGGATAAAACGATCAAAATTCGATCTTGTATGGAAGTTAAACGAGTTCCAGTTGTTCCAAATTATTAACATTCTTGTTTAAAAGTTTTGTACATATTAATATAGAAGTACCGCACTCGTATTTTTGAATGAAGCTCTAGGCCACAATAATAAAAGAATAAATTATATAGTTCAGGGGTACATATTTCACGGTAATTTTTTTTAAATAATGTGTCCCCGATGGATACCTCTACTTAACGTATTCTTTTCAATTAGAATTCCTTCGATTTCTAGAATCTGAAACATATTTGTGATAACTTTCTTTACAACTGCTATCAACTTATTTTAGTTTTATCGGGAAGATAATTTACGACGATATCCGTAGGTATCTATATAAATGCTTATAAAATTTCAATGAAAAATGAATGAAAAAAAAATCAAATTAATAATAAAAGATTATGTTGTGCAGATATGATGTAGATAATACGTAAATAATGCGACAATATCCTCAAATAAATCGAAAAGTTTAATCATTCATAGTTGCAACAAAAAAAAAACCGACACCCACAAAATATGTTGTTTAGGTTTAAAAATCGTTGACGTTTTCGTGCTGTGACTGCTAACATCGTTTATGGAGAGTGTAAGAGGTGCACAAGCATTGTATGCTACTAAATTTCCTCATCAACGTCATCCAGGAAGCGATACATTTATTAAGAAATGCTGGTAATTTTCCTGAAGGTAAATGTGAAAATGGAAGAAGAAGAAGAGTAACAAATGAAGAATATGTGTATTAGCAAGTGTTGCCTAAAATCCTCACGCGTCTTTGAGACCTATTGCTGAAGCTTGCATTATATCAGTTGGCTCAGTTTACACAAATTCCTATCCTATCCTATCCACAATCTATTCACAAATTCCAAATTTACCAGCGCTTATTCCGTGGTCGTTCTAAACAGAGCGACTTTTCAAACAACGGAATAGCCAATCGTTGTAATTACGTCTGAATATCCACATTGGATGCGAAAAGCTGATCTTCAAAGAAGTTAGAGTACAAATGTTTGACGTAAAATATTGGGAAGGCCGGTTGATCGGTCCATATTTCTTTTCTAATACATCAGCCGTCTCCTTTGCTCGAGAATGTTAATTTAAATTTGTGGCAGGTGGTGTACTTTCAGGACGGCGCTGCTGCTCATAGCAGTAACATTGTAATCGATCATCTGAATGGGGTAATTTCGAGACTTTGGAAACGCACCTTACGTTAAAAATATCCAATTTTTCAAGTCACGGAAGACGCTTAAGGCTCTCGATTTCAGTTTTTATACATATGACCAGAACTGGCAATTTCCCGTGTTCATGCAGTAACATAAAGATAATTTATCGAGATCGGTTCATAATCTACAAAAACCGTCTTAAAAACTTTTTTGTATCTAACACCGGAACAGCACCGTTCGCGATAATATATCTCTGCATACTGACTTCCTCCGCATGCAAAAGTCCATTCATTAGTTACGCCGATGGTGCGCATCCGAATTTGCCCATTCTACTTATGAAACATACTTTTCATTTTATATTCATTTTATTTTGTATAGTTATAATTTACACCAATAAATTTTTAATTTTATTTTTTTTTGTTTTTTTCTTCACACCAGGGATTCAAGCAATCAACAACACTAAGTTACCCTGAAACTGCTCCAATAACAGAAGTAATAAAATCACTGTTGGCTAGTGTAATCAACGACAATTTTTAGGATGTTATAAGAACATTGTGTAGAAGACCCTTCGTGAAGACAGTCATGGTTGTGATAGGTGATCTCTGGCTAACATATTACATTCAAATGTGGAGATGGTATCTGCATTTATTTATTTTTTTTTACGTACAATTTTTAAAGTGTTCTCCGACATCATCAGGCAAATAGAGAACGAATCTCAAAATACTGGCATGTACATCAGGTGGTGGATTACATTCATCTCGGAACCATTCAAAAGACTTGCCTTTTCTGCCGATCTGTTCCTGCAGCAGCAGTCCATGATCGCTCAAGTCAGAAGCTTTGTTAAAATCAATATATACACAAAGAATATGTTTCTCATTTTTGAGACCTCGATATGCCAATTCATCAAGTTGCTCCAGTAAAGTGATCGCAACCTTATTTTCCTGAAAATCAAACCGATTTTTATCCAGGATGTAGAATTTCTGCAAATAATCCGCAAAAGTATCCGCAATGTACCCCTTCAAGATCTTGTCGAGCGATGGAAGTATAAGAGTAGGTCTGTAGTTAGAGCAATCTGCCCTACAACTTATCTTATGTAATGTAATGTAATGAAGTGTTTATTTGTCGTTAGTTTAAGAAAAAACAGAGACATCGTCAAGTACAAAAGGTAAAATCTAAGTTAAATAATAATACAGAAAATAATAAAACAGATTCAATAAATAACTGGGACACTGTATAACTAACTTTTATATAAATAAAACTTTAGTGTAAATAAAATATTTGTATAAATAAAAAGTTTAAATAAGTAAACCTATATGCGGACAAAATAGAACATAAAATAAGTAAACGGTAATAATGAAGAAATAGGTGTTAGCTACTAAGAAACTCGGCCACACTATAAAACAATTTGTCACGCAGATATACCCTGAGTTTACTTTTAAACTGGCGAAGTGTTACGCAGGCTTTGAGATCATGTGGAAGCCTGGTATAATATTGAATGGCTCTATAGTGAGGATTTCCCTCAAATAGAGTTGTCCTATGTCAAGGCGCGTTCAAATTACGCGAGCCACGAGGGGCCATCGCATCACACACATCTCGGTTGAGGATAAATTTCGCTCGTTTTTCTTGAAGAACAGTAAGATCTCCAGAATGTATAATGAGGGTAGAGGGAGTATATTTAATTGCCTAAAGCAAGGCCTGCATGAAGTTACTTGAGAAACCCCCACCATACCTCTTCTGAAGGACAAATAAGTCATTGGCCTTCTTTGAAGAACCCCAGAAGATTAGGCCATATCGCATCCTTGATTCGATATAAGCTAAGTAAAACATTCTGACAGAATCTAAATTAACACTTTATTGCAGTTGTCGTATGCCGTATAATCCCGTGGACAATCTACTCATCGCAGCGTTCTTGCCATTTAAGATGTGCATCCACAGACATTCCCAAAAAACTTACAGACGCGCATTCCATTAGGGATTTACCTTTAAAGGGAACATACAAACTAGATAAAGCAGGCAACGTTGGATTAAATCGTATTATACGCGTCTTTTGACCGTTCAACGCAAGACCCCATTCATCCTACCAACGCTCCATTCTCCTCACAACGTCGGACAATGCGTGTGACACCTCCCCCACATTGGATCCAGATACTATCACGCTTGTGTCGTCAGCGTACTGAGATAGTATATAGGGTGTCATTATAGTGTTCAAATCATTGACGTAAAGCAGAAATAGGGTCGGGACCAGAACAGAGCCCTGCGGAACGCCACACTCTAAATGCATACTCGGTGATACATAAAGATTGGTGGTACCATCCTGCACCCCACTCATACAAACATAACTCTCTCTACCAGCAAGATAGGATGTGCAGGTCTTATTGTGAAAACTTTGAGATCGTATGGAATAACATAATTATTGATGGAAAGCTCTACCATTCTTTGGATTGAATAGCCAAAGACATTATCACCTAAGTGTGTCACTGCAATTCTGTCATGGCCAGATGATTTTTCAGACCTGTTTACAATATTTATTACGATCATACGATATTAGCCGTGGAACGTTATTATGGATGGCTGCCTAAAGTTGGTAAGTATAATATCTTGCCGCGATGTTTGGGACATCCTATCCATTCTACTATTAATGATAGCTCATGTCCCTCTCGTGTAGCTGCAGGATTGAAGAAACTGTGAAGCAAAGCATTTACGCACCATTGTGCTTCCTGTGTTTCTATACTCCTTGAATATTATCCTCAAGCGTGCGCCCCCAACTGGCTTTGATTGAGAACTTTTTGTTCCGATCAGCCATGGCAAGAAGTATTTCCTTCCTTACCCATGGTTTCAACGACTGCTTTATGATATTCATAATCCGTAACCTTCACACTTTAGATGCCCTATCATAAGCATCAGCGTACATACGACCTAACTATGAACTTATGCAGATTAATCGAACTAGTGCGTAGGTTCTCTGTCAGTAATCGATGGAACATTGATCGTAAATACTACGCAATTAATTATTGACACCCGTGCGTGGTATATTATTGCTATACTCGTACGTATAATCTTTGGCATTTTTTTTTGTAGCCGAGTCGCGTATAATTCGATGTCATGCCCACAAACACAATTTACGCACGTACACATAAAATTAACTTGTTATAAATCCATACCACCATACTCGCATAAGAGTTATTCTTGAACTTTTGATCTAAATATCGCATATCAATGACTTCTTCGGACGTTCTACCATTAATCACGATACGGGCGATTCGGTTCGACTTTTGTACGCGGTTTGTATTCGTGCATTATTATTATTATTATTATACGCTAATACGCACATTACAGATTCTTTGGATCGTTTTCAATTTCGCGATGTGTAAGGAGTGTGCGTAAGAAGTATGCACATACTACATCCAACAAAACATACACAAATGTAATTATTACAATTTGAGCACAAGGTCATTTCGATAACAGCCGAGTATACAGCAGATATTCGTTAATCGAATCGAACGGTCAAAATATGTATAATTTCAATGGTTCAATCTTATTTTAAGCGCTAATGCGTGAAGTAATGTTGGTACTAACTGAATGTTACAGAAATAAAAATAAAGCTACTAAACTGAAGACATTTAAATAAATGTTGTAGTGTACTTTTAAGGTAACTCACGTGAAAACATCAATGTTAAATAATAATAATAATAGCCTTTATTGCCAACAGTTACAAAAAACCAAATAACAGGCAAACAACTAATACAGTCTATAGAACAATGGCAAAAAGCAGACGGATACAAATACATATCGATCTGGTTATATATTACACTGAAAAAAATATTTTGCCTAATGAAGAATGCGAATGAAGTAGTTGCGCAAGGGAACAATTAAAAATATCGCATTTACAGCAAATGTTATGTATGTGGAACACATAAAGTAAATAGGTGAGCGTAACAGTAGATTTGACTTCGCCGAATCCAAATGAAACGTAGTAAATGAGCGAGAAGATTGACGCGGCACATGAAAACTAAGTTTGCCAAGCAGTTCACTGGCGTTTGTTTGATTATTTAATAATTTAAAAAGAAACGTTAAACCTATTTTTTCTCGTCGTACTTCGAGTGGTGACACAGAAAACCCAGCAAGTAAGGTCTCATAGGGGAAACCCCTACACGGGTAGGCGTTGTATTTTTTATACCAAAGGTATTTTAAAAATCGTCCCTTTCGATCATATTTTTTTGTGTAACATAGTACGGATTCCATACAAGGGATGCATACTCCAGCTTTGAGCGCACTAAAGCAAAAAAAAATTTTTATGGGGGGTATATCATGGAACGAGCGAGTATTGCGTAGAACGAATCCTAGCAGACGATGTAACACTTCGGACGTGGTCATTAAACCTTAAACCACAGTCGAAGTACACGCCCAAGTCAAATATACCATCACTACGAGTAATAACGTCCGAATTCACAACATAATTATAAAGAAGTGGTTGTTTTTTGCTTGTAAACGATACAACTCTACACATTGATATATTTAAGCACAATCTATTTGTAAAACACCAGTAGGGCTTTGCAACGCACATGTTTCAACAAGTCATTGATAAATATTAGAAATAATCGGGGACCAAGATTAGAACCCTGTGGAACACCAGAATCAACACGGCATATATCGGACGTAAAACCGTTATAAGATACAAAAAATTGTCGTTGACAAAGATAAGATTGAAACAGCGCAACAAGGGAATCACTAAAACCAATGTCCTGCAGCCTTTTCAAAAGAATGCCATGATCTATGCGATCAAAGGCTTTGGATATAGCTGTATATAGGACGTCAACTTGGCCATCATCGTCGATTATTCCAGTGGCGTACTGAAGAAAGGAGCACGTTAAATAAATTATAATTGATCTTCCTCAGAAATTGAAACTGTACAATTATTAAAAACTGGAATTTTACCAACTGTAGTTAGGCCAACAGGTGAAGAAATACAATTGCCATAGCGATAGGCTAAAGAGATTCGCTGTTGTACATTCTTTGGACTTAAGTTTACGTAATGGCGAATTAACGCAATTTATTCTGGCTTAATAATTGTAAAGGTACGGCGGATGTCTGTTTTTGTTTGTGAAATTGCAACAATAATTAAATCAGTTTTAAATTCAACATCTTGTGGGGACATTTTGCAGAGTTCTTCACGTAGACGTGCACCAGAAATTATTAACACAGCCTATAGACAGAGTATTGGAAAATTTTAAATATGCGAAAACAATTTAAGGGGCATTTGTTAGTAGAAACGTAGAGTTCTGGTGCTCTACAATAAATTAAAGAATTTGCTCTTCACAAAATCTGCAGATTTAAGCAGATTTTTTCGTGTTTTAAACAAGACATTATTTGAGCATAAAATAAGTAGACGAGAATTAATTTCTTTCAATGTAAACTCGAAATAAAGTAACAAACATTTTTTTAACCTGCTATTTCCTATGAGGCATCTATAAAAAAAATGCACATACAGTATTACGCTGCTTGTACAATTTATAAATATTGTACGTCATTACGTACTAGAGGGGCTATTATTAAAAAAATAAGGTAGGAATTTGAAGAGCAGCTTAAGTTCAAAAAGCACAGAGCCAGGCAACCGTGTACACTTAACCAACCTAATTCGTGTATTTTGGTAGAGATCCGATCAAACTTTCCCAGGCTGAAAATATACCTAAGAAGAGTTCAAACGCACCCCCGTAAACGTGTAGGCAGTAGTCAGAGAGGGAAGATACGATACTCTCACACAACATATATTTGATGCTGGGGCTAAAGTAGATTCTCCAAGCGTACAGTTGCTTCGAGTTACTGTGTCTTGGATATATGAGATCAAGACCGAAAGGTATTATCGAGAATAAGCCCCAAATATTAGGCTGAAACCGCAGAATTATTCGCTAACGCATGTAATCACACGAGCAGAAATATAGTATCTTTGCAGCATTGATCAACAAAGCATGGTCATCAATAAACTTCGCGACTAATCGGAGATCTGAAATGATCCTATCAATAGCACTCAACTCATCAATAGGAATGGATGGGCGCAGTTGCATATGTATTTCGTAAAATAGAAGACCCGGAATAGCACCCTGGGGCACTCGCTGATAGTGAACTCGATTTAGTACACCGACTGGGTTCTTCCTGTTAAGAAACTGCGAAATAAATCAACAGAGTCATACTCGCAACCGATATGACGAAGAATAGTTAGCACGAGATCGTAACTAATTGTATCAAACGCTTCGCTAAAATCTAATAAAATTAGTGCTGTTAATTAATCATGATCGCTAACGCGAATGATATCATTATCCACATCCAGTGACGTTGTAACGCAACTGTGCCATCACCTGAAACCAGATTGATTGGATGGCAGTAATGAGGTAACGCTTCAGTTGATCAGAAAATATCCTTTCCAACAATATAAAACAGAAATCTACGTGCAAAGCAAAAGCCGCTATTTCCACCTCCGTTCAACATCATTACATCACCATTAAAGGAACGGTAAGAGTTAATTATCATAATGAATTACAAAGATAATGCACCAAACGTCGCGATTTGAATACGGACCGTTTTCAAAAGTAAAAGTTATTACTTTATTTCATTGCCCGCTATCTGCAATACTCACTAACGTGCGCATATGAGAACGATCTAAAAAGTTATTCGGCTCTTACGACTGCCGGCCAATTATTACATTAATAACCGTTTTAAATCGTACATAATTAGTAAAAGGCATCATTAACGTATCAATTTTACGTTCTATATATGCGAAAACCTACATTTACGATGATAACAGGTACTTAAGTTAAATTAACTATGTGCAAACAAAACGCAAAATGTACAAATGCGTTCCTGTACATTGCATGTATGTACGTTGGAAGTTTTATTTGTTCACCATAGCTGCTTTTGATACTGTTTAAGTTGAAAAATCTATTAATTTTTTATGAATTCCCATCCCATATCATGGCAAAACCATTAACTTAGTGCCTACAGAAGTTTCTGCTTGAGAGAACACTTACAACAAATGCATTGGTTTCATTTACTGTATTTTATAAAATCATAATTCTTTGTTTTATTTTGTAAATTTAATTTCTCTCGCCTTATTTGTAAGTTAACAATCTCATTTGTTATTTATTGTAAACCGATTTATATCAATTAAAAACATTGTATGTGCATGTATTTATCATAGGAGCATGTAATTCTTGTACTATACGCAGCTGTGCCGCATACAAGGCAAAAAGCTAGGTGAATTAAATTAAATTTGCATTAAGTTAAATAATCAAGTGATTGTACGAAAAATCACGAGATAAAGCGGACGCTAGACAGAGAACCAACTTATTCAAGTATTAAGCAGAGATTTAACGCCGAGGAAGAGACCGTAACGCACATATACATAGTATCCATACTGCGACTGCCTGCCATCGCTCCTGCTTGTGTGTTATGCAGCGCTCTGACCCGCACTATCTGTGGTTTATAACCATATCGCGGATCGACGACCGCTTCTATCGCCGACGCTTGAAAGGTCGTGGGGTAAAAATTGCATCAATTTTTTTACATGTAGAAGCACCAAAATCACCGGAAATATTCTTTAATTTGTTTATTTTAACTTCTAATGCTTCAATTTCATCTTTTAGTTGTATTGTTTGTGATTCGAAGTATTTTATTTTTTGAAAATGTTCGTTAATAAAATGCAAATTAGTTTCTAAAGATGGATTCTTTGTGCATCCTCATTCAAATTCAAAATTAAGAGGCTTCTAGCTACGTTCCCCATCTTGTTACGCTGGACAGGGTGCTAAGGAAAGTGCTTGCCAATTGTCTTTGTATCAAGCAACTCTTGTAGGTGCTTTCAACAAAACTTTTTTGGTGTGATTAATTAATTCATTAACATTCGGAAATTGCTCTCCAATGAATTCCGAAACTCTACGGAGGGCGTGGGCGGTCCATGTAATATGCAGCATATTTTTAAGCAATTTTCCAGCTTTAAGCATATAAATTGTAGTGTTACTCACAAAGAGCGTTTCCTCAAATCTTTTGTCAAATTTTGTCAATACTGCTGATATAACATCCGTTATTATATTTTGCTGGCTATTAAATATGGTTTTGTTGGAGAATCTGTATACTGTGAAGTGAACTATGCTTCGCCCTAACGTATCCTTAATTTCGTCTTCGCCCAATCAGTAATAATTGTCGCCTACATCATACATTTAATTTTGCTTACAACTTTTGTGTAAAAAATATTTGGGAGCTAGTTCTTTCGCAACGCTGACTCGTCGAAAATACTTCTACCCGTATATTTTTCCAAAAAATGTTTAAAGACTGAATTATCTCGTTTTCGAAAGAGTAAATTTTGCAGCCACAAAGGCTTCGCAGGCTTTTAAACGATCCATAATTCAAGGTGTCTATCGCAAGACTTCTACTTGCTATTTCGAAGTTCTGCTCACGGGTGGTGATTAGAGAAAGCTGAATGCCAGAAAGGATCACTTAAACATAGTGCTTATGGATTGGAATATCGCTGTACCAGGTTAGTTTCGTTTTAATTCTCTAGTATTCATGTAAAATGTCATATTTCGTCTTCCATTTGAATTTAAATTGCCAAAAGAGTGTTCTTGAGACGCTTCCGATCTCGACGAACCTTAAATTGAATTAATTAATTTGGAACAAAAACTATTTCTAAATTTCCCCCTCGCAAATAATATTCTCTGTAGTTGAGTGTAGCCTTTCACGACCGTGATCCATAGTAGACACGTCTTTCGGGTGTTCTCGCGTTGTTAATATTTTACTTGACGTTTCGCTGACCATCCTGTCAGTTTCTTCAGAAGATTTCTAAAGACTGGTGTTGTTGTCTCTTGCTCCTCGTTATATATCCCATTTCTGTTCCGCTTTGCTGATCCACGTGGAAGTTAGCACTACGGAGTCGTCATACAACGAACGACGCGATTCAGCGGAGCGGAACGGTTATGGATCAGCTGACAGTATGATCAGCGAAAACGTCAAGTGAAATATTAATAACGCGACAACACCCGAAAGACATTTCTACTAATAATCTCTGTATTTTTGTTCATTCAATTCAGACATTCGCAAAAAAAACAAGGAGGGGCCTTAACTAAATATTTGTTATAGTGAAAGTATTTACGCCATTGTTTAGATCTTGTAAAACAATTTACGTCTTATCTTGATGTTTCCTCTATATCTCTGATGGTTTCCGAGTTATTAAATTAAACATGGAAGGGCTGTGTTGAGCTTAGGACGCTTTACATGAGATCGGGCGACGCGTTGCTTTTACTTTAAATTGGTCTATAAACCCACAAAGTTTCATTTAAATCGGTGATACGTACTAACTCGTGTTCTCTTATTAGCAAAAGCTGACAAATTGCCAACGATAACCAGGATATATTTAGTAAAAGTAATTATATGCATATATAAAACGTAATCGACATCTCTTTTTTAATTTTTTTATTAAAACAAATCTTATTATTACAAAACTTTACAACAAGAGAATATTAGTTCTATACGACGTCTCAACTGTTACTTTCAACTAATTATCTGTGAATATCGTTTTTGAAGAGATCGTACAGTTAGATATAATTCTAACGCGATATGAGCGGCAATCTATACAAAAAGAATGAAAATATAAATAGAAAATCGTTCGATAAATTAAATGGTCTTACACTATCACTTATTATTCCGTGATTTATTTCTTTATATAAAATCGCGTAAATAGACCAAAACAAGTACGACTGCGAGTTCACGCGACTACTAAACAAATGGAATAATTTATATGTTACGTGATTTTCCATAAACGAACGCTTTGCAGCGATTACTTTGATTATGAACGCTTAGTGATGGCGCGATGTTTTATGCGATTAGTTAATAACGTGGAATACTTTCATTTTGCGTTATTATCTGTTGTTGTATTTTAGAGAGATTATAAAAGATTATATTTAATATTTTGTGTATGTATATATCTAAACGTTTATAATGTTTCTAATAATAAATAATTTGTTGTACAATATTAAAATGGCGATAACTTCAATCAAAGTTAAGATTTTCTTTGTTATTTCTTTCATGGTGTTGGCCCAATTCTGACATTACCTTTTGATTTTCCTTTCATTTAACAAGTACGTAAAAACAAGCATATTTTATTGGAATCATTCGATAGTTTCTATCAAACTTTACTTTTGTAGACACCAAAGAAATCTATAAATACAACCAGATCATTATATTGGATACCTTATCTTTGCTCTTTATATTAACCTTTCCTCAACTTATTCCCTACCACAGGAAGTGAATATCTTCAGTCCTTAATTTATACATTCCTGTTACCAGCAATCACTTGTCTTTTCAATAATCGCCGATTATATTTATTCGTACCTTATAACTTTTCTCTAGTAACAGAACTTTCACTAAATTTACGGTAAATACACAATTCTCTCCTCCAATGTGGTTTATAAAGCACTATGTAATCGGACTACCGAACAAAAATCCGGGCAAAATATTTTCACATTAATTTAGTTTTTTCTTCAAAAATCAAACTGTCCCTTATATTATTACATAGCATAAAATGAGATATAAAATGTAAACATTTAAAGCTTTATTTTATACTTACGCTTCAGTAAGTAACGCAACAAGTAACTTAGCAAAAAAATAACAAATTATGTGATTCTCTTAAAAGGCTTAAAAGTTTTCCTTCCTTTACAAACCTACATGGGTTTCCCCGGATGGCCATATCACTGCGGATAAGGGCATTATTCCTGGACACGAGAGAAATCCACCATGCCTAATTAACGCAGCGTATTCAACTTTACTTGTATACATAAGACAATGTCTTAATTAAAGGTAAATCCTTGAAGTATTTTAAAACCCATATGCACTCTTTTTTTATTTGATGTACTTTTTTGATCTCGGTTAAAATCGGCAGCATGAGTGTGGCTTCGTATCTGTGGCACTTATATCAACGCCATTGAGTCTATACAAAGAAAATTTTTGAAGTTCTTGTACTTTCCATCTGAAGTATTTCTTCGCTAATGAGTATAACGCTCTGATACACGCGACATACCTTTAATTTTACATCGGTTCCTATCAGAAGAATTATTTCTCTGCTAAAATTGCTGCTTCCTTTAGTAAGTACACTGGGTGCAATTAAAAGTGCGCCACCCTGAAATTTTACCCTAACTTAAGCGATTGTTTATCATATTGCCTTGGTCTAGTTTGTTTCACAACATTTATAAGGGCCGGATGTTCCGCATACGTTTTTACAGGAATACCTGCCACAATCCGATAGTTGCACAAAACTTAGTAAAACGCGTGCAGTATGTGTCATGAATGCAAACGAGAACGTGCACTTTATAAACAATGAAACCCTTCGAACGTAGCCGAATTATTGGGTTACATGAACGCAGTGTTAGTTTCCGTTTCAACACCGTAAAACCTGTGAATTGCAAATTAAGGTAAACCACACAGGTTCGAGCGCACCGAGAAGGACCGCCCCTCAAGAAGATTTTCTTTTGAAGGGCTTGGTTGTGTGTTACGTTTCGTAACAACCGGCTTTTATTGCGATTGAGCACAGACGCTCTAGACGAACCTTATTTACTTTTCTTTATTATTATTTATAAATACTATTACCATTGTTGATACTAATAAGCACTATTTTGTAAACAAATTTTCATGGTGCATTTTTAATTGCGGCCAATGTAATAATACGATTGTTCGTGGTTGCTGAATAAATGCAATTTCTTATTCCGGGAGTTTACTCTTCGTCATCTCGGATCTTTGCGATATCAACGCTGATCCGTTTAAGTTTGTTTCGATACTGCTTTGCTTTGCCCAAATATATATATTTTTTATTTATAATAAATTGTAGTGTATATGTAGAATTAGACGTAATCTGTATTTGCTTTGTACTCTTTCTTGCAATTTGTATTGACCTGTCATGCATTTTTCTGTTTTTCCGTATTTCCTGTAACTGAGTAAATATGTGCCTGGGATTGGAAGTAAATACTGTTGGCATCTTTAGCTGTGTATGACACCCGCAGCACTAAGGGCCAGTTCATTATAAATCTGCATGTATTACAAGATATCAGTCACATCCTGTATAGCAAACAGGGTATAATTATCGAACAACAGACACCTGAGCTGTAAAATATCTGCAAACTTCAGCACAACAATTGTTACAAAGCATGCAAAGTGATCTCTTAGTAAGGCTCGTAGAGAACTAATATCTGATTGTCTTAACAAAAAGACATGCAAAAAAAATCTATGTGAATTTCGTTCATCCAGGCATAAGGAGCATAATTTCAAGAATAAGAATATTCGTTTGAAATAAGCTATAAGATTGTATAATTTGGCGTAATTAGACAGCCGCTGTCGTAAATGAAAAAAAAATTAATCAGTTTATCATTCTTTTAGTGCTAACATCTGTCCAAGTAATACGTATTTGGCTCTGTTTTTTTAAATTTAAATCGTTCAGCGATTATTTTCTATCTTTTCCTCATTAACACGGAGGAGAAGCCATGCTTGGTGGATTAGAAAAGAATTGCAATACGAAAACGCTTAATTTTCACTGCCGATAACGATAGCTTGGATATTGAAGCGCACGTCCAGTGCCAGTGAAGTATTGCGGTAAAGGTTTTAGTGATGTGTTTCAGTGTTTCAGTATTACAGAGTTCGAGTACTTGTGTAATAGCCGGTTAGTTTCCTTCATCATTATGTGATGCTTATTTTATTTAATTTAAATTCAGATTTATTTTAATTTTTTCCTCTTTTAATAGCGTAAAAGCTTAATCACCAAACTGCTCGCCCATCGAAAATAAATATAATTTCAGAGCAAGCAGGTTACGGCGATACCCATAACTAAACTTTCTTTTTGGGTGTTTGAGAAATCCTTATGGAGTATTCGTATACGTATCAAGATGTGTACTTCAAACTAAATCAAAACAATAACTGTTTTTCTGGCAGATTGACGTCTATGTTATGGGAAAAATAACAGTGACGAGATTAGTCTTACGTTCTATAGTGTATAGTGGACGAAATACGCATTACATGAATTGCTTTGATAGAATATAACTTTCCATTACGCCAACTAAAATAATTGTAAAAATGAATATATGAAAAGTATAGTTTTGTCGGCATTTTGAACTGCCGACTGCATACACATGCGTCCGTACGAAACTGTCAATAAAAACAAGGATTTTACGCACATAATTTTACCCACTAATACTGATAACGCGCAAAGCATTATACATTCGTAAATATGCATGTATCTTTATTAGAAACATCTACTAAAACAATAATATTCTATCTTATGGCAAAGAAACATTTACGTCTTTCGTTTTAGCCAATTATTCTATAAATAACTCGTGATGTAATTAAATATAAAGTAATAACAATTATAATTGTCGATTTTCGTTTTGTTTTATTTTCTTCTTTTCTTGGGAAGTCCAAACTCAGCATACACATTAAGCACACACTATAAGGTAATATATGCTCATGTTCATTGTTTTTTGTGTGGATATTGTATATTCAAACTGTCCCTTTCTCTATGTTTATGTAATACTTATATATTTATAATAAAAGAAGTAATAAATGACGGGATATCAAGACATTTCACTTTATTACGGATATAGAGCTAGAAACTAATTTTAACATTAGTTAATTTAATTGTACAACAGAGCTCTATAAGCCTTCTTGGATTGACTCCATAGAATGAAATAGGCTAAAAGGATAGCTAAATAAAAGTAATTTCTTGAATAAATGAAGTGCTTTCGCGGTAAATTGTGAATGTTCGACTCATACACAAAGATGTTACTTTAGGAAGAACCACCAAGAACGTTACCTCCGCTGGAGTTTTAATAGATAATTATTTCAAATGTAACAGATGCGCGGAATCCTTTAAGTTAATCGCTCCAGATACGTTTCTTTTATAGCATTCCACACGTCTCGCAGAGCATTCCAGAATGCTGCTTTACCAGTTGACGATATTTTTTGGACTTCACGATCCAAGTGATCTTACAAGAACTGAATGGGGGCTTTGTGGCGACCACTTCATCAAGGATAGGACTCCTTCAGCAGATTTCTCCTGGAAATAATGTTTAAACACTTTTGAGGTGTAGTAGAAATGTCTTTCGGGTGATGTCGTGTAGTTAATGTTTTACTTGACGTTTCGCTGACCATGCTGTCAGCTTCTTCAGAAGATTTCTAAAGACTGCTGCTGTTATCTCTTGCTCCTCGTTACATATATCCTATTTCTGTTCCGCTTTGCTGATCCATAAAAGGCGGAACAGAAATAGAATATATAACGAGGAGCAAGAGACAACGACAGCAGTCTTTAGAAATCTTCTGAAGAAACTGACAGCATGATCAGCGAAACGTCAAGTAAAATATTAACTACACGACATCACCCGAAAGACATTTCTACTGTGGATTACGGTCGTGAAAGCCTACACTCAACTTTTGAGGTGTATTTGGGGACGTTATCTTGCTGATAAATGAACCCCTCCCCAAGCGCACGCATCCTTCTAGGATTTTTTCATATATTCTAATTTTTCGATCCTTCCGCTTTCAAAGCAACCACATACCATGATGTTTCTTCCCCCATGTTTCACTGTTTTTGAAATGCACTTGTCTAACGTTTTCTCCCCGGGGCGGCGGCGAATAAGCGTAGTACGTTTACTTCCAAATAATTCGAATTTTGATTCGTCCCTCCATAACACATTTGTCCAATCATTTGTATTCTAGTTTGCCCAATGTACTCTTTTCCGTTTAGCCGTGGTTTTCTTACTGCTATAGGATTCCTCGCACCAGCGTTTATTAATCGACGTTTCACCGTCGAAACAATTACTGGTTGCTGGGGTTCTAAATTGAACTCTGCCATAATTTTTGGTACGGTAAAGCGGCGATTTCTTAAAGAAATCACTCGTATATATTGCTCGTCCCGTCCCGTCGTTGATTTGAGCCTCCCACTTCGCTGACTGCTCTCAGGCCGATCAGTCTCTTTCTGTCTTTTAATTGTTCTACGCACGCAACACATAGATATATTTAATTGTCGGACAGTTTCTCTGTTTGAAACATTTGTTAAACGCATATTTATAATATAGTGGATTTACAGTGTACTATAGGGCAGATGAATGAATAAGTACCCCTCCCAAATTCTATTTCGTAACTCATTCGTCCTTGCTACTATTAACGAATTGCCAACGCACTTTAGTATAAAGCAGTAAGGACTGATATTCCTTGGCAGAGTGCTTCAAAAATTCGGGAATTTAAGGCTCTTTAATGATATTTATTAAGTTGATGCATGCTGACAAAAACCTGGCGCTTCACGATGTATGCAACAATCGGTAATTTGTGCTATCGGATTTTATTGCCCAACATTGCTTAACATATTTGCTCTATTAGATGTCGTAAGCTTCGAAGAAATCGTTGCCCGAAAGATGTCCTCGCCGGTAGTCTATTCCGAATGACCTTTGTCCCATCCAACGTACAATATTTATTATTTGTGCTCCCCTTTTTAATACCTGCTGCTTCGTAGATTTGTTTCTGTGTTTTCTAAGCTGCAATTAATTTTGCAATAGGGTACCTATCTTCTAACGCTAATTGCACATTGTGGTTTCGGAGCCGGTTCTTCGCCACACCATGACCATCCGTGCTGATGTATATAATTTTCGTTGTACTGTGTTTTCACGAACTTCGCCTTTTTTGGGCGTTCTCCATTACGAAAATGAAGTGCAATAAATGTAACTAAAATGATCGATGCAGATATGAGAATATTTGAAGTACTTAAAACGACGGAATTTGCCCCAGAGTGGCCTCGTGACACACCAGTTACAGAACACTGGTCTAAAGGACTTCAATCAGGAGAACGAACCATTAGTACCCTTCCATTCCCAAGGAAATACTTTGATGGTCGCTACAATGGTACTGTTATGAACAGGGAAGCCGTCTTGTTGAAAATACGTCACCTGCCGCATATTAAATTAACATTCAAGAATTGCGGTGTTGGTAATTTGTGAATAAAGTTCCATAAAGTCTTCCGTGATCAAATTAAGTCTACGAATTAAAGCCCACGCACCACATGAATTCTATTAATTGGATTTTAATATGTTACCAATGTAGCACTCTTCAGTCTTCAGCAGTAGATCTCACAGAGTAAGCAACACTTGCTAATACACGAATTCTGTTGGCTTCAATGGTTACTGTTCGCTTATCAGGAAAATTTCCAGTATTTCTTAACGTATTAGCCCCACAAATAAATATGTTGTTTCCTGAATGGCATCGATGGGGAAATCTAGTAACATACAATGCTTACACAGCTCTTGTATTTTGCTAACATTCTCCATAATTTTTTCATCATACCGTATACTTTAATAAAATCTCTGATAAATTAATTAATTAAAAGCTTTCCAATTTATCGGAGGAAACTACCGGATTATTTAGGTATTACTTATATTACATCTACAAAATACAATCTTTTATCATGCTTCCAGACGCTACCAGACAATAACCTTTGTAATCGTCTGCATGTGGATTCTAAATGGTTCCAAACGTCGCCTTTATAGTACGGTTTCGACTGGATGGAATGCTCTATGGAAAGAGAGGCGCACGCGTCCCGCAACAGACAAATGTGCACTGTTTTGTTGACCCATATATTACGGAGACGTTAGATGCGCATCGTGCACTTCCGGTGTCAAACAGGCATGGCGATTAGTGACCGTATTCTAGCCGACCGTACGCTCATAATTGATATGATCATTAGTTTTATAAGTAATTGGCGTACGGCTACGTTTATTGCAAGTGTAATGTGATCTACACGGTGCGCCGAAAGTATGGTTCGCAGGGGTAAATTAGAGTTCTGATTTAATTTTTCTAGAATGCTGATGGTAACTAACTAAGCAATTTAAAATTGAATCAATGAATTGCTTTCTTGAGAATGTTACGTTATGAATACTACGAGAAACTGTGCTAATCTAGGGATCGGAGTTTCAATACGTCTAAAGAGAGATCCATTTGAAATGGAAGCACCCGTAAAATTTATTTTAATACACTGTAAGTCAAAAAGTCCATCTAAATGAAGCCTCAGTGGGCTAGCATGCGCTAATCTCTACAAGGGATATGCTAAAAATATCTACAGAAACACCTCCAAAATTTTGGCTTGTGTAAATTCTTCAGACGCTGAATTTATCGTAGTTGTATTAATTTGTGTCGATTATTCGAGAAATCGCTTGAGGTAGTCGATAAAATTTTTTGTCTTCTTTCTGATGAATAATGATAGCAAGGACGTGTGGCGTAAGTTGGTAAACAACACAAGTATCACAAAGTACCGGCAACCTTCGCACCACACAAGTTTAATTAATTAATCCGGGACGGTCGTTTCGAGGACAAGAATCATTTGGTCACCGCTTATTATGAAGACCATTCGTGTTCTCGAAACGGCCGTCCCGGATTAATTAATAAAACTTGTATGCTGCGGAGGTTGCCGATATCTATCTGTTGTTTCTTTCTGATATATTCTCTTATTACCAATATAATAATATTCTAAGTTTGGTAACATCCATGTATTAATTTTTTGAGAAGAGGTTTCAAACAAAGAAAAAATAATCCCTAGAAACCTTGAAATAGGGCACGTATTTACCACAGAGTCTACAAATTTTGACAAGTTGAAGAAAAAATTGACTCAAAAAAGAAACGGGCAGAAACGCGGCCGTTTCCACTCACTTCCCAGCTTTAGCTTGTCAAGGAATGACACGTAGTATAGCCCTCTAAAAATTTTTTACTTTTTCAAGATAGTCAATTAACATATCTCCACGACTATCTCAAAAAAACAGTCGCTATCATTTTCCCAGTCGACGGAGAACAATCTTTGCCTCTTTCGAAGCCGATCCAGGCTGTACCTTGGCTTCAGGAGTGTAGTGGTGTATACATGTTCCATCTACAGTTATTAATCACTGCCAAAACTCCAACTTATTTCGCTTGAATTGCTTGAAAATATTCATTCGAATGCGTTTTCCCGATCGATTAAGCAAGGCACCAAAAGCGCGATTAACTTTTCCACATCCAAATCTTCTTCTCGTACTCATATATACAACTCTGTTTAAATATCAATCTCACCAACTCAGCATAGGTTCATATCGAAACGATACACAGCCACCAATCTTACCCACATCACTCCCAAGTATTAGACGAACAGAGCCAGGTCGACACGATATACACCGACTTCGAAATCAGATCGACCACCACATACTACTATGCAAGCAGCAATTCTTATAAATAAAACGATGAAAGTACTAGTTCAAATCAAATATGTTGTGTCCTCAATACATCGACGATCGTCTATGATTCGTAATATGTCCAGAACAGGAAGAAGCAGCTTTAAACGGCTTACACGGGTAATATAACTTCATAATCCCTAAAGCTGAAGGCAGCCTCGCGAACAATTTAAATGAATAGGCAGGCATGTGCGCAAGCGAGGGTGAGCCAGTTTATCGCGGGGCAACGTAGCCCAAACTACACGAGAGAAACACTCAGAGGCACCTTCGAAACGCAACTAGGAGCCGACTGGGGTTGGCTTCTCTGAAGGAACTTAACTAGGAAAGCAGAAGCTGTCGCACACATTGCCAAATGTGCTTCACCAGGCTGCCTCCTACATTAAAGAAACAGCTCAAATTGAATCCATCTTTGAAAATTTGGGAAGACTTACCAAAAATTTGTTTCGTCACCTGATGCCCTTCAACAAATCAAACCAATAATTGCACATCACGTATTCATTTGATTTGTTTACATCCACGTCGAAAAATTCGAAGATATCATAGAAAGGGGCCCTTGCACTTTTACAGGATCAATATTCCCACGTACACTTAAATCTCCTTAGATTGTTTTCTTTAATATTTAGTCGTTAATTACGAAACTCTTATTAAATTAAATACGATTATCCATTCTACAGGATGTGATAGTAATATTGCGTTTGTCAATTAATTACACGTTACCAGAAGAATAATAATAAAAAGAAGAACTAATCACTATTTCATCGACGCATATCACGAAAAGTGAAAGTTTAATAACGATTACTTTCAGCAGTTAATCGACATACTTTGTTATTGCTAACAATTGATTCGTACTTACGAATTATATTGAGATGCGTATACAAGGTTCTGCGAAAGTTACTGCAGTTATAGTTAAAAAATTTTGAAGTGACATCGTTACTTTCCCAAATTAAAAAAATCAAATGGAAGGTATCTCAACTCACAACTATCATGACTCATACGTAGTGTATATACATATGTATATAGACTCTGGAAAGAGCGTAAAAGAGCAAGCAATAAATAAGGTCCCGATTTGTGCATGCCGACAATAAAGGCAATTTATTAATTTGATTTACGCAAAACTCTTCAATTACAGATTGAATTCATGCTTGCGTTCACTAGATTATAGCCTTTCGATATACACTGGTGTTCGTACAAATTGCAGTTAATTACAATTAAAAGATATTTTTAATAGTTGTAGTTTCTCCCTTTCCACCAAAATGTGCTCAATCGGGCTATTTGCTTTTCCATAAGAATCTGAAGAATAAGGCCATAGTCACAAAAAATAGAACAATAATAATAAGATTCACTTAATAACAACTAAGGGCGACCAATGGTTACCGAGGTTTGCTGCTCCCCGGCGGTGGTGACCAGCTTCTTTATAACATCTTTTGTAGCATTTTTGCAACGAACTGCAACCATTATTATGGCTGTGGTTAACGCCTTTCTTCTTGTGAGGCACCTATCGACTTTACTTACGCGTCGTAACTAAGATTCAAAACCGCTTAATTTCGTAGCTTCCTTGGCCACGATGATACTTGGATATGTATCAGCTTTGGAGGGCAAACCTTCTTTTCTCGTTGAGGTTTTGCCGTTTTCTTTGGGCGCTAGTCATACGTCCGCCCGTGTTCGTCGTCTAGGCGCTAATTAATTTAATGTGGATGCTGGTACCAATACTTTAACCAAAACAAAGAAATCAAGAAAAACATGCGCTACTTTCATATAGGAGTGAATAAAATAATAATACATTAGGTGAAATATATAAATTAAACCAATTCTGTTGGGTAGCAATAAATAAATAAAAATTAAAATTAATACTGGGTGTCCCGTTACAGGCGACAAGTAAATATTTCCATAACATATATTGAGGTAAATCAAGAATAATGAGGATTTCAAACTTAATTTTAGCAGAAGAAAATTCTCAGACCTTCTAACATCTGTACAAAGATTCCAAAAGCACGAAAATAGAGTTGTTCACGTAAGTGACGAAACTCTTTGCAGACCCTGTACGTATACGTTGATTCTAAATTAATCGCTACCGCACTAATCCGCAGCTGGCTCTCGATAAGGTCATAGCGCCGTGCAGAAAAATTGAACGATTATTAGAGTAGAAAACGACCTTTTTCTGCACGTAATTAATAACGACGACCTTACGCCGTTTAAATGCGTTCGATGCGATTTTTACGAAAAACGCCAAGCGCTGTCGTTGAACACATAAATTCAGGATATACTTTCGAACGGTTTCGCATTGAATCGCCGGACGAAAAAACGCGCAGAATGAGGAATTCAATGAGCACCAGTAACGTTTGATATTTATTTATTTATTAATTGAAATGTTCTTTCTATCGGCTCTAAGGAATATATTCTTTCACTTGCGTCTCATTAGGAGCTGCTACGTTCTTTCCTCCTTCTCGGTTTCAATTACGGCATAATTTCATGCGCGTTCGCGTACATTTATGTGTGGGTAAGCGTAAGCGCTTGTCTTATGTTATCGTCAATTTATGCTCCGTTCCTGCTGTCGCAGGATTACATTCCGTAATAATGCACTATGCGTTCTATTAGGATTTATCTTCGGTGTAGAGGTCGTCTTCTTTTTTACGTGCTACACGACGATTTCCTGATCAATTACTGCGTTTGATTTATTCGTTTATTTATCTTTATGTAATAATATTCGCTAGTTTTTAGATCGGAGAATTAGATTTAGATATTACCAGGAAATACGGTCGATGTTGCATTAATACTAGTATACAAATGTGTCAAATGTACGTTTGTCTAGAAACAAAGGCTACTCATTTTATGAATTTTAATGAGTGCGTTCTAATATAGTTAAGCGGAAAATTTAATACGTTTCTTTAATATGTTGTAACATGTTATCTTGTACCTTAATCAACGAACATTACCACAAGGAATGGATTAATACCGAAAATATAACATTCTACGATGAATTTAGACGGCCAAGGAGGTTCACACACAAGAACACAAATAAGCGACAGCTACAGTAATTATCTTAATGGGATGGAAACTTCTATTAAAATGTCTCCATCTAATCTGTGGAGTTTTCTTCGTGGCCAGGAAGACTTCGTGGTGATGATGGCAACAAGTCTCTCTCTCAAGCCTCTTCCAATACATAACCAGGGGAGGGGATGAACTCCACCTTTTGCATAGTCAATCTACAATTCCTTGCCCTATTAAAACAATTATTAATAAATCTTTACAGTAGATTTATTGCTGCGTTTCTGTGCCAATCAACATGGTTTCCTTGCTGGTCGCTCTACTGTCACCAATTTACCTGCAATTTCACAGTATATAAGTATGCAAAATATTAAACAAACGAGGAGAGGTTCATGTAATATACACTGATCTCTCGAAAGCATTCGATTTAATAGGTTCCCTCTTCCATTTTTCTGTCCCTCAGGGCTCAAATCTTGATCCGTTACTATTTATTTTGGTTACAAATGATTTATTCCTTCATATAGATTGCCTTGTTCTCGAATAGGCAGATGACTTTTACTTTAACCTTCACCAAGAAGTTTCATCCATTAAGGACATAAGTAAACTCAAATGTCGCGCTTCCTCGGATCGTACCACTTCTTATTCTATGAATGGCACTAACGTAGCACAAAAATCGTTAATGTTAATGATTTAGGTGCCTGAAGTCGTGCACGTCTAGCTGTTCTGATGCTTTCAAGTCCCTTGGTCTTATTATGCGTGTCTAAGTTTTTCAAACGCCTTTCTAAAGTCCTTGTGTCTTAAGTAAAGTGTTGTAAAAAGTGCAGATCGTGTTCCTCGAGAGTTTTTGAAATTCCCTTCCTTCCAAATTGATGGAATCTTTCCGCAGATGGGTAGATCACAAGAAGATTTATTGACACGTCATCGTATGTTATCTCTGTCAAAGAGAAGAGATTCCTTCTGTACTAAGTTCTTAAATAGACTTCTTTTAAATGTAATAGGTTGTTCATTCATACTTGGGCGTATGGCTTTTATTGTCCCTCGAATTAGTTCAAAGATATAAAAACACTTATGGTACAATTTACACCGACAAATTTAACGAATCTGGCACCTAGTGCGTACATGCTATCCAGAATAGGCAACAGACAATTGGAGGATATCTTCCGTTGGACCATTTCTTAATTATAAAGATTAATGTATGTACTCTAAAGGGTGTAAATACAGCAAAATAATCACCAGAACAACTTCTATGAGCAAAGCAATCTTCTGGTAAAGATGACAGGCGAACAAGAGCTAATTGTTCTTGAAACAAATTTGAGAAAATTTTGAAATTGATATTTTTCAGAAATTATTTAGATGAAATTTAGATTCGTCAAATTCGGGAGTCTCTCTAAAATACCCTTTTAGCAATTTAGATTTTTTTTATTCGAAGAATGAAATGAAGCTTTAGAAAGGGTTACTAGCAATTTAACCAATACCATACATAGAGCGTAATTCTTGTACATAAACGATGTGTGTATGTACAGAAATTCCTGTATCTAATGATTTTGTATGTGGTAAGATCATGATTGACGATTAAGTGAGTCTCGTTTGGGGAACTAACTGGATCTTGTACTGCAGCCGCTAGAGTTCCAAGTTGGCTGATGCTACATTCACAGTGTTAGCATGATCTATTTTATTTTTACTAGGTAGTAGTGCTAAAAGTTTCTTAATACATACGCCATCCCTTTCTACGCTAGAGACACCAGAGCATTACTCCCAGTAGCCTATACTTTTTTTGCTCTTTAACTTGAATTCTCTTCAACACCTTAACAATTTGGCAGCAGCGTGTATGCATGAGTTATCCACGTTATTCGACTCAAAGCATTGCGACTACATTATTTGATTTTGGTAGTTTCATTTTTGAAGTAGATAGGGCCCTATTACAAGTAAATTCTCTTTTTTTATACCAAATTTATACTAAAGCTTACTAATTAATTAAGTCTTATGTTGCATCTGCGGAAAATTAACATATACAAGGTATTCAAAAATTAAGACTAGATATTTGTTGAGTTTTGAAGTTAATAACAGTTGTAAGTTGTAAGCAACACAAAAGTATCGGTAATCTCTGCACCAGAGAAGTTTAATTAATTAATTCGGGACGGCCGTTTCGAGGATACGAATGATCCACATTCTCAACTACTGACCGAATGATGCGAGAAACCTCTAAAACTAACATGCTTGTTCTATCCCTACTTTCGAGAAAAAGAACCTACTTTTGCCGCCTACGTGCCTTAAAACTATGATGTGCGAAAAAATACGGAATAGGGACAAATAGACGGAAGGGTCTCTTGTTATTGTGCTCGAGACATAAAACATGTACAAGATTTACCCCAAAAAATGAGTACGGCAACGGTCCATTCTCTCTATTCATTACATTACATTCTTAATCAAATTGAAGTTTGCTATTTTAATATTATGCCCGGTTTCATTTATGTGTTGGGCAATACTTGACGAATCTAGTCTACCGATGCGTTAACACCTGATATGTTCCTTAAATCTAGTGTCTATCGCTCTTTTCATTTGACCAATATAGGCATTATTACAGTCACTGCATGCAATTTTACAAATTCCCGACCTTTCCTCCATTTTCGGTTTATCCTTCGGATTGACAAAAAGATTTAGGTGTTGATAAGGTTCTGAAGGGTCAAGATATGAGTCGAAAAGACCAAATTTAAGGAACATATCAGATGTTTTCGCTTCAGTAGAACGCAAGTTTTCGGAATGCAAACTAATTTAATAACAAATGTTAATATTTCTTCACTTGTGGCATTCTTGAGATTTCACAACTGCTTGTAACGAAAGAAGGTTTAGCAAATTTTAACATGATACTTCTTTGCCTATATTCAAATGTAGAATTTAGTTGAATCAACCAACATTTGGTTATCTCAAGTAAATAGTCTCTTCAGTGTAAACAAGTACTTTGTCGATGTTGACCTTTTCGAAAATCACCCCTGAAAGGCGTTCATTTATGCACATTGCCATTCTAAAGAATATTTTCCTACTCCTCACATCGAATTTGCACCACCTTCTACTGTTGGTTACCATCGAAAAACGAGCATTTTCACAAATAAAAATAATTTCTAATAATATAAAATTCCAGTATTACGACTACGATGATTCAATTGCAGGAACTAAAGACACAAAGAAATTGAATACGGTGACGGAAGCGTTAATATTATAAATTAACCTTATTCTTCCTTAAGAAATGATTTTCTTCGAGAAAAATAAGTATTAGTCAACGTTAAATCCTGTACGACCGAGTGAAACGACAAAAAAAAATTCTTTTCAATTAACCGTACATAAGCGCATTTACATAAATATCACTGGTTCATTACGTATTTTCCTCAACGTCATTGCGCACCAGCAAACAGTCAAAGGAAGCGAAAAAATACAGCCCAGATAATCTGTACACATGCAGTCGGTAATCCGCTATCGTATCTAAACTGTAATTAAATCGCTTCCATTCTTATCCGTGATCTAATTCAATTACAATAGTCAGATCCTGACAGTGATTAAATTTTAAACATCAATCTTTTACCGCCGCTACGCGTATACGGGTTTGTACGCGTTTTTCTTTGATTATAGCGATTTATATTTGCATAAGGAAAAGTAATTGTGCGCGTTTAAACGGAAGTACTTACCCACCGGTCGGCGTGACTAACTCTTTGAGCGCTCAACGTTGTGCATGTACTACATTTATAGCTGTCAATTAGCGGTAATTAAAATTAGGAGAAATATGTTTTATGGGTGCTGTGAATAATCATCAGGTATGCGTTGTTTTTCAATTAATAAACAAAGAAAGGGAATCGCCTTTGTACTTCACCAATACGATATAATTCTGCATATGTAGTGAGGTTCTAAAATGTCTCCAATCCTTGTTAAGAGTTTCACATCTAGCGTCACCCGAAATGGTGCCAAATGATGATGATTATGGTTATGGACAACTTATCTTGGCAAGGTTATCCAGAAGAATCACCCTAATGCTGGCAAGACATAGTCACCCCTAACCCAGTATGATCCTTTTAATTGACACCAGCGCACCAGCACTTGCAGAAGTGTACCAGTGTTTCATTTCCAGCTTGGCAGCTCCCATTCTAAAGATGTGCTCCTTTTCCCCAAAGTATCCTCTTACTGCAAGCACATTGACTTGTTCGAATAAGTGGATTGCAGTAAAACATCTGAAACTTTATCGCTGTAAGAGGCATTAACGTCATTTCATCTCTTGAGGAAACTTCCATGTGTGTAAGTTCTGATCTTTCGAAACACTTCACTACCATCTCTCTCAGGCACGTTTCGATAGCTAAGGTATCATCTTCAGCAGTAACAATGAACTCAGAACTAAGACGGTCGATGATTCTGGCTGCAACCTTAAAGGTGTGGTGCCAGCGCCGATAGCCTCCCCTGAAAAACGATGGAACTCCTGAGCTGTCAACATTTGGTGTTTCAAAGTTTGTGCAAGACGATATTATCCGCTCCAGTCTCCGAGATCAACAAAGATAAAACGTTACGCTTTATTATTTTTTCCTTTTATTTATTTTTTTTCCTCCACTGCAACACCTGCCCCACCAGATGATTTCAGACGCAGTCTGCATTCGCTCCCGAGAGTCATCACGCGGAATACCGCCTCAGCGTTCTATTTTTGCTCCATTGCTGCACTGATGATCCACAACTTTTTTGTTCTCCAGATAAACTTGTTAAAAAAAAAAATAAAAATAAATAAAATTGAATTGTTAAACCAAGATCAAGTTAAACTCACAGAATTCGATAGTCATTGTCTTTTCTGCAGAACTAGTCTTAAGGTGGATTATACGCTCACTCAAACTAATGATATCTTCATTTCAGGTTTAAGCTTTTCAACTCTCGTCATCTTTCTTTTTTTAAGATTAGTTATCGATACCACATTGATGAATTACCTTCAAACGGAATATCGTCTATTAACGAGTTCAGTACCAAATTCTTTACCTCTCCCGCTTGTTTTTCCTGTAAATACCTAGATAGAATAGAAACTGATGTAAACTGTGGCGTATAACTACGTATTATAGATATGCTTGAATCGTTGCACATGTTTATTAAAAATTGAAAAAGAATCACCGGTGTTAATTATGAGCCATTATGTCTTATGTGCCGGCATGAACTAATTACGTCTGGATATGAGTAACACAAAATGTTATGTGAACACACATGAGTGATCAGGTGAACGTAGAATTACTGTAATTCCTAATGCAGGTGTGCTAATTTATAGACGAATGTCTTTATTACTGCTGAAAAAGACGTCTTTAAGTATGGAGAACGAAAAGTAATTTTCGCGTTATGGTTTGTTAATTTTTTAAAATTCGCATATTAGATGAGTATAGTTTTAAGTGACTCACTTAAGTAAATCAACCCGGTAACAGCTATAATTGAAAAAAATCGTGTATGAAGATTGTTATGCCTGTTAAAATTGCACTTCATTCTGCTTGAAGAACGTTGAGTGTTGTATAATATAAAGTATGACACTTCAAAGTTCGCCCAAAATAATTGATCGTTTGGGATTTGTTTTCCCGCAGAATAATTAAAATTCTACATAGATTTTCCAGCACAAATCACGATGTATGCTATTTACTAAAAAACCATAATTTAAATCAGCTTTTGTTCGAAAAGAACACAACAATTCATTGCAGCAAGAAAGAAATAAAGTGCACCTTGATAAAATTATGATTGGAGTGAGCAAATTCGGGTGCGTACCATCGGCGTAGCTAACGAATGGACTCTTGCATATGACTCTTGCATGCGGAGATATATTATCGCGAACGGTGCCGTTCCGGTGCTAGATACAAAAAAGTTTTTAAGATGGTTTTTGTAGATTATGAACCGATCTCGATAAATTATCTCTATGTTACTGAATGAACACGGGAAATTGCCATCTCTAGTCATATGTATAAAAAATAAAATTGAGAGTGTATGTAATTCGATCATTAAAAAAAACTTACCGTCTTAAGCGTCTTCCGTGACGTGAAAAATTGGAGAAGCGAGATTAAATATTTTTAACATAAGGTGCGTTTCCAAGGCTATTTCTGCAAAACACATCCGCCGTGAGGAAAATATGTTCTTTAAACAACACATAAGTATCGGCACCCTCCGCACCACACAAGTTTAATTTATTATATAGTAATATAATAATTAGTCCGGGACGGCCGTTTCGAGGACACGAATGGTCCTCATCATCAATCGGTGACCGAATGAGCATTAGGTCATTCGGTCATTCGGTCACCGGTTGATGATGAGGACCATTCGTGTCCTCGAAACGGCCGTCCCGGACTAATTATTATATTACTATATAATAAATTAAACTTGTGTGGTGCGGAGGTTACCGATACTTATGTGTTGTTTACCATACTACGCCACAGTCCTTACTATCATTATTTAAAATATGTTTTTGTATAAAGAAAATGATCGCTCTACACCTAGTGATGTTATATTTGCATAATTAAAAAAATCTTTGAAACAACTTAACGCATCTGTAATTTGTCTAAGTGTGGCAAAATCTGAATCTTCGTCTAAAACACTTTTAGACTTAATTGGAACACACTAATTTTTCGTGTCTTCTACAGAACAAAGCTGTGCGTGTACATCTTTCACAATTTGCAGTGATTCCTCCAACGACAGTGAAGAATTTTGTAATCTTTCTATTGCTTCCACTACTCCGATGTAATTACTGTGAATAGTTTGTAAATCACTTTTAACCTGACTATCTTCAAATTTTTCTGACTTATTTTGATAGCTGCACATTCTTCCGGATTGAATAGTAGAATCACCTTCTTTATACTCTAAAAATATTCCCCGATAGTAAAATGCCGCTTGTAACCATGTTGCCCAACGTGTAAGGATCGGTTGTAGTGGTTCAGGGGTATAAGAGCACAGTCTGTGAAATTCGCGGAATTGTACTCGCAATTAGCGCATCCACCTGTGGATAACATCTATGAATTGTCTCTGCCACAAGATGTGGTGCATGAATGTTACATGTAATATGTGAAA
The DNA here is from genome assembly GCA_902655005.2 of Marronus borbonicus. Taxonomy (NCBI): domain Eukaryota; kingdom Metazoa; phylum Arthropoda; class Insecta; order Coleoptera; family Scarabaeidae; genus Marronus; species Marronus borbonicus. Next base: position 484,865 of record LR737397.1, read on the forward strand.
CGTTACCACACTGTTCCTTAAGAGACCGGCCTACAGGAAGCATGGTTGCGACACCATCTGTCGTGAACATTAAGAATTGATCTCTGGAAATTTCAAATTTTTCCAATGTGCTTAACACCACTTTTGAATTTACTTGAGCAGTACATTCTTCTATTCGTCTAGAAGCTAATAAAATTGAAGATGACGATTGATGTGGTTCCATTTTGCGCACCATAGCATTAAGTACAGATCTTTTTTTGCAATTAGTTGTTTCATCCACACACTTTCTTATTTTTCAGTTCAGCCTTAATTTTGTTTTCTAAATGTACATGCACAGATGGTAAATAATTTCGTAACGTGGTCCCGCTTGGTAATGTAATATTGGCGTATTTGTTCCAAAATGAAATAAATGAATCGTTGTTCAACAAAGTAAACGCCAGATTACGCTGAATCATCATTGTACATAAATCAAATAAGTATTGTTCGTATTTTGCGGCGACACCGGTTTTGATATTATTATGGTTTGCACTTTGCACATGCCGTTTACAATGTGTTTGGGACCAAGAGGTTAGATATATATCGCACACTAAACATTTAATTTTTACGCCATCGTGGTTGGAAAGTGCTCTGGATTCAATAGTGTGTCTGGACGTAACGGTCGGATGTGACGTTAGGGAGTTGCGTCCTGTCCTGTGCCCTGGATATTTCCATTGGTCCAAGGAAGCATATTGAAGTCCTTTATTTTCATTATAGCTCTATACAAATGATTTGAATATTCCCATCGATAATTCTTTCATAATTAATTTACCAGACAACACTATCCTTCTGGTAAGGGTTGCACTATTCATGGACATTGTTTCAAGCGGTAATAACATTAGAAGACTGGGGTTGGGTAATATCGACTTAGCTTAGAATTGCTCAAAAACAAAGTGCATCTTGTTTAGATCTGAAGAAGGCTTTGCTACTGTGAAGAGCTCTTTTACACTGTTGGGTGGAATGATGCCTTATTCAGTACATGATATTGTGAATAGCTTGTGGTTCCTTTAGATGCTCTATATTTGACTTAATTTCGTGCAGACTGCGCTTTTATTATTGTGATGGCAACTAAAAATAAATTTAATAAATATTATTGGGATGGCTTAATTTAAGATCTTCCAAATTATATTAGTTGTGCCGAAAGCAAAAAAAAAATGACCAACTAAGTAAAACTCGGTCGCATTTCTACATTCTATTGAGGCAGGTTAACCTTTCTCAAAATTAGGGCAATGATTTACTAGGTCCATTTAGAAGAAAATCATCGGAAAAAGTATAACCAGCCACTAAATTATACCAGTAGCAACTGGTAGTGACATTAAAGGATCGTGTATTTCCGCTGCCCAACATATACGATGCGTAATAATAAGTGCAATAATTTTATAACAATTTTAAAAGATACTTTGGAGCTTCATTTCCTCTGAACAAATCATTTATTGCAAAAAATCCTCCAGCATTAGACACGAAGCAAAAGATAGCTATCTTTGAGACAGTCGCTGCGTATAATTAATATTAAAAAGTTAAAACATGATTATAACCAATTATTAAATCATCTAAAGAAGATATTTTAGATTCTAAAAATAAACAAAATCCAATGTGGAAGATGATTCAATTGGCGCAAAACAACACTTTCGACGCGAAGTAGTAGATCCTAAAACTTGGACGAATGATTTCAGTCACTGTCTTACCACAAAAGTATTAGTAATAGCATTTTACAAAACAAAAATATTAATTTAAACGTGATCTCAAATGTTTATCACAATTGTTTTACATTTTTCTTCACTCCAATAACACCTGCTGACCTAGTTATAGTATCTGTATCTATACGTCTAAGTCGAAGAATGACACAGCAGACAGACAAACTGAAACAGATGAAATTCAGTCATTGAGTATTTCTTGCGATGTAACAAATACATCGATAGCATCAGGTCTTTTTCCCACATTTTTAAAGTACAATGTAGTCAAGTCACTGCATAAAAGAGATAACCTTCGGTTATGCGAGAATTATAGACCGGTTAGCCTATTGTACTCTTTTTACAAAATTTTAGAAAGTGTAGCTTACGATCAAATAATTAATTTCTTTGCAAAATGCAAAGAAATTAATAAAAACCAGCATGGTTTTTTAAGAGGTAAAAGTACAAGCACAAGCACTGCATTGTTTGCATAAACGGAACAAATATGTAATTTCTTGGAAATTAAAAAGTTATGCTGTGGTGTTTTCTTAGATATAAGCATTTGACTCGATACATGAGTTACTTCTAGGCAAACTGCATAATTATGGTGCCAGTGGAATTGCGGATGATTAGTTTAGGTTATACCTACAAAATAATAATAATAATAATAAACTTTATTGTCTTTACTTAAATAAAAAAATAAAATAAAATCATCAACACCAAATACATACATCCCCGAATATACTAACAAATCTGGTCCAGCTAGAAATTCGTCGGCACCCTAAAAACAATTACTTAAGATCTACATTTTTACGTTTTCGTATAGCTAGAGCATAGGTCAAAGAACTCCTAAGATCCCCCATACCCATGTGGAGGCATATGTAAGCAATGCGTTGAAATAAATCAATAGAGGCCAGGTGGTAAAAATTTCAGGTACAACAGACAAAATTCCTTCCGATGAGAAGAATATTTCTTAATTATTGTTATTTTTTTTTAATTACATTTTTGTCTATTACTACCGAAGACAATGTATGGGTTGTCAGCTTCGCAGGCGACACTAATGTTTTGTTTTCAGATGCAGATTGTATATTATTAGGACAAACTGGTTCTTTAGTTTTTCGCAATTTCAAAAGACGGTTTGACAATAAGAACTTGGTGTTAAATAGACGAGAAATTAAAATATGATCAATAAAAAGAGTTTTCATCTGACAAAAGGATAGTAGGAGGCATATTTAAAGCACAGAGCTTATTGACAGTGTATACATGAACGTTTAATTTTTATTTTTAAAAGTAGACAATCCTTTTTTAAAAGTAACGAGAACAGATTTGTAAAACAAGATTCAGAAATGACAATTACAATAGTCCAAATTTCTCAACAAGTAACCAGTTTGTGTAAAGGAGCAGCGTTTCAATAACTTTAAAACAACCATATTTAGGTAAATTTGTGATATAGAGTCATATACTGTTAAGCAGTGCTTGTGTTCGTCTTTGTAATGTACAAAATTTTCTTCTGACATCGGTTTTTGTGCTTTCTTATACCGTTTATGGTATTTAAAGCAAAAGAAATAACGTTTAATATTATTATTATTATTATTATTACATGAGAGAATCGAAGCCTTGTCTTTGAACCCCCATTTACGTCACTTGCTACTAACTTGAATTTCAACCTCTTCTCCTGTCGAAATGTTGAACATGTGTTCCTCGGCCTCACAAGATTAGAATTTATTTCTCCCTCAATATGTGTTTGCATACAATATAGCTCTGCTAAATACCCCAGAATTCATTCAATTTCAACTTGGGTACGGAAAGAATCCTGCCATTACTGATGGACAATTATTCCAATTACAGTAGTTCTATGAGCTTTAGAACAAGCGAAATTACACGTCCGGCAACAACAGCAAATGGAAAAATGAAGCTGTGACGAGAGACACGAAAGAGGTTCCTTACAATATTGGAGGCAAGGCAAGGGTAATGTAATAATAGACGCTAAATGTAAGAAGTAAGAAAACGCAATGATGTAAATTACTCTATTCAATCAGGTGTAAATAAGAGGATAAAGTGCGATGTTGTACATGTATCCGTTAACTCGGGACAATTAGAAAAAACGTATAAATGTAGTTGTGATGAGGTTTTAACACAGCAAGGGTACAAAAGACATTTATGGTTTGAGTGTTGATGATAAATTATCACTTCGTTTTGAAAATAATATAAAATTCCGATTGCAAAATTAATTGATCTAAGTTACCAAACTAATAATTAAACGGATTAATTAGAAAGAAAATTAAATAACAGTACGTATGTATTTCCAGGCTTGTTGGCCGTGGTCTGGAGCTGGTGTATGTCGACGTTACGCTAAACACTGCGACTGGCATCTTCAGGGCGAAGTGGACAGTTCGCTGGTCGCCTGAGTAATACTCAGGCGACCAGCGAACCGCCCGCTCTAGACTACGGCCAACAAGTCCCGAAACATGTACTGTCAGTACGAAGTTACAAACAAAATTGTTTCTTCGAAAGAATTCGCTTTTTTTGTCTTGATCAGTTTGGTCTTAGATTGGGAAAGAGTGCTGTATTTGCTGTTGTCGATTTTGTAGAAAAAATGAGGGTATTGTGTGGCTGCCTTTTACGATGTAAGTAAAGCTTTTGATTGTGATGACTACAGCATTTCACTAAAAAAAAAAAATCAAGTTTTATAATTCCGACGACTTAACAATAACATACATTAAATCGTGTTTAGTAAGTAGACAACAAGTAGTTCGAATAAATCACACTATCTCACATAAACCTACTGAGCATTTCGGGGTGCCTCAAGGCTCTACATTGAGGCCTTTGATGTTTTTAGTTTACATAAATGATCGCAAACAATGCCCATTGAGAAATGTATTCTTTTTGCGGATGATACTACTTTGATAGCTAAATCAATGGATTGTAAAAATGTTATGGAGAGAACCAGTTTGGCGTGTGGTTTGGTTTTCCGCAAACAGGTTGATTGTAAACGACAGCGAAACTAAAATGGTCGTACTTTCTAAAATAGACACTAGCACACTAAAACACCCAGAATCAATCAAATAGTTGGCGCTTTTCCTGGAATTAAACCTTGGCTGATTACATATCCAACAAACTTCTAAAAACAATATTAGTTTTGGGAAATTTGTCATCTTCCGGATCAAAGCAGTTTTTTTACTCTTTCGCGCTGTAATGCCCCATGGGATTTTGAGAAAGCACCGCGCATCCTCAATAATCCTTTCGTTTGAACATTCTCTTAAAAAGACCTCATTACTCCAAGCTTTTTACGCAAAAGATGATTATTTTGAATACTTTAAGTAGATGCACCTTCGCACTATGTGTTCCCGTTAAACATTTATCATATCCGCGTAGTTAAATTTGTTATTTACTGAGTTGCATCCTTTTCTTCTTCGACCTGTGTAGAATGCTTTGTGTGTATATTTTATTTCAGCGAAAGCACACAACCTCACCTGAATCTTGCCATATTGATCGTTTCGTATAATTCATATGAGTTTTATTGAGGTGGCTGCGGTTGCGAGCGAATAACAGCGTGCAACAGTTGTTTTAGTACGCTAGTAAACAAACGTTCGAACGATCATAAATCGATTTACGTACGCGGCCATTCATTCCTCTCGCGCGATAAAACTGCGTTTCGCTGGTCGTTTGGATCACTATTCTCAAACTCATTGTTGTAAACTACACTTTGCCGTCACATATAGTTCCTACATATGGGCATTAGTTAGATTCTGAGGTCATCAAGTGCCTCTTTTAGAAGGAGCTTTTCGCATCGTGTAGAATTAAGCTAACGAGAGTCAAGATCAAGTTAAAGTTAATCAGTGACGATTAATGTCTATAAAACTTAAGATTTAGCTTTTCTTGTGCATAAATCCCTGAAAATATCACTCCGTCAGGTTTTCTTCAATTATTATCCATACCGCTTCTTCGCAACGACTCGTTCGTTCAAGTTTTCCAAGCTCTCGTATTTATTTCACCCTGATAATTTGTTGAAATGTAGGGAACTTTACACTCTTCGTATTAGTCACTAAAAAACCAAAGCAAACTAATATTAGTTAAGTATAACATACATACTAGATCTGTGATGTCATATTATCAACTGTTCAAGAAGCTTTGTGCTATAATACAAGCTCTAACCAATTATGACAACAATTGCTGTACAATTGAAGTAGTCCACTAATAAAAAAATCGCTAAAAATGAGCAAAAGACATTTATTTTTCTGTAAATTGATTGATATTACTTTATTTTTTGCCTTATTGTCAGCAATGTATAACATGTGAAATATTAAATATCTTCACACTACGCACCACACATTATTATTAAATTAACAGCCTCTTCGAGAATTTCTGGATTCTCATTGTTATAAGGTCAAATCCTATCATCAAAGTTATTTGTTTTATCGTTTCATTTTACTCAATATTTAAAAAATCTGTTTTATTAAACACACCGAAAAAATATGTCTGTTAAGTAGCCGACATTAAACAATTAATATTGCAGTAGACAATTTAATAATAAGCGATTAACCACCAAAGAAAGAATTAAAGAAAAGTTAGAGGTGGACAGAAGGGAGAAGAATCAAAAAAATTTTTGGTCAACGTTTCTTACCATGTGACTGGACATTGGCTCAACATTCTTGCATACTTACTCGATCTTTGGGCGAAGTATCTACTTTTGTCGTGTATTGACCTTTAACGAACATTACCTGAAAATTGGCTCACTCACGCTTGGCAACTGATCTTCAATCGACGCTGCACCTTCAACAATCGACGTTATATCAACTGAAGACCAACCGTCTGCTAATCAATCGTGCTACTAGAGAAGTACTTACGTAAAATACTGTTACTAACTTGTTAGACCAAGAACATATTAATATCTTTAATTTTCCTATATCACGCTCTTGAATTAATCTTAAGAATACAAAAGCACCAGCTAAACTCACGCCTTTGCCTCCCCCGTTAATGTTGTTTCTCTTTTCAAGACTTTGTATGGTTACCCCCTCTCGAAATAACAAAGTCTGACAATTTTAGTAATTATATTTACATTATTCACAATTTCACTTCTATTCGTAAATTAAATACATATCTCTAGCATAGTCTATTGGATAAATATAGATGGAGTTTTAGATTCTCACATAAGGAGGAGTTTTAGGAATTGTTGATATGGATTGAAACTTGGTTGTAACCTTTCCACAATATTCTTCTTTTTCTAATTCTTGATATTGCGATTACTAAGTAATGCGAGTTTGTATCAAAAGAATTCATCAAACCATCATCATTCAGTTTCAAAAATCAATATAACGAGAAAATTGTTGATTTTAGACCTAACATATTTTTTTTGTCTAAAATTTTGGCAAAAATTAAAAATATACAGACTGTTCTAGAAAAAAAACGATTTCTGTAAATACCGACTTTAATGATTCTGAAACCGTTAGTTTTGCCTGAATTTAAAAAAAAAATTCAAAAATTCAGTAACATATACCGTCAACCGGGGTGGAGTCGATCAAGGCGGATTCCTCACATCTTTTAATGTGTATTAAAAATTAGGAACAATCGTAATCCCGGAAGTGCCAGTTAAATATGAACAGTAAGTTTTCCATAAATTACTGAAAATCAAAAGGCAACATTTTGTAATTTGCACAGTATACAAAATCAAAAATGTGCACAGCTGAATCTATGGAAAGTAGGCAGATCCTAACAACTTTACACCAAGCAACGACATGGAGTCGACGACAGGGTTCTGTGCGAATGTTTGAAAGTAGGTTTAAAGCAATTAATTTTATAATTTTCTTGAACAATGCATAACATGTCAAATTCTAACTACTTTGACCACTTTGACACTATCTCACATCTACCAGTTTGTTGTTGAGTTAAAACTACGTTGATGTTACTTCAAGTACTTAAAATATCAAGTCTTACAATTGCTGAAGATAAAATCAACAATACTTTAAGATTAATGCAAAATGCGAGAAGCGGCTAGAATCTACAATGTATCTCACAGTGTTGTTAGCACGATTCCGTAGAAGTGGTAGTGTAAATATTAGCCATGGAAGAGGCCGTCAGAGGAGAACAACTCCTGCACAAGATCAGCATTTAAGTCTCTCGGTCAGACCAAATGTCTAGGTTGTAAGTTAGATGTCATGATGTTCGTGCAACTACAAGGATAGTCGCGTCTAGATTAACATTTATAAGAAGACTACACGAGTTTGGTGTTAGGGTTTGAAGAAGGGCTATTCACTAAACAATACAATATAGCTTGAAGGCTCACGATTGGGGAAATTTCCTCTGAAAAGTCACTCTGAGTCACAAATATTCACTCTAATAGAAGAGCTTAAGTGTGGAGGAGGTGTGGAGAAAGGTATCTTCAAAGAAACATGGTTCCACATGTACCATTTGGAGGTGAAGTATTACGGTTTGGGGTGGCATATCTTTAAATGGTCGCAGCGATCTGGTGATTTTGAGAAACCAATCCATGAATGCAAAGAGGTATAGGAACTGGTGTATTCTCCCGACCATTGTGCCATTTGCACAAAATTTTGGAAGAAATTTTATATTTGTGGACGATAATGCAATATTGAATGAATGATATGATCCTCTAGTTTTCTGGACGGCGATCGAGCACCTTTGTGACTAAAGTTGATTGACAGCTGCCATCTCATCCTCGTCCTTCCATAATGTCATGTTGGGATACAATTTATGGTAAGATGTCAAATTAACTTTGATTGGACTATTGTTAGGTAGGCTTAGCCGAAAGAGAAAATAATCCTCATATTTTCTACTCTATCACTGATTGTGCGAATTCCTTATTTCGTTTCCTATGCAACTAACTGCAACCAGTTGCGATTTAATATTTTATCTACTATTGTATAATACATTTCTCTCTAACACCGCAGTATGTATTTGATCATATCAATTCCTTTTATTTATCAATAAAGAGAGTATAATTGCCTCTTGTGACAATAAAGCACGCAACAATAAATACACTAACCGCAGCATTAATGTTATTGTTTACATCTAAGATATGCAACATTTTAAAATCGATTTCACTTAAAACCCCGTATTATCTCTTCACAACGCACTCCAATCACATCGCGCCTCATCATCCAAGTGTATAATAATAATGTAACCTAGTGGCATATCGTAGTATTGCTTGTCTATGTCCGGAAATAGAGCCCGTACAGCCGCTATAGCAGTAGGGTAAGACACTCAATGTCAACCAGCGACCTTCGCTCTATTTATATTTACCGCTCCTATGTTCCCGATGCAAGGAGTAATACTTGCTGCACACAACATTACGCGGTGTATACACACACACACGTTCGTGCTACGTACCCACAATGCCAGCGACGCATAATGGTATACGTAACTGTTTACGGACGTGTTCGATAATCGCAGCAACCCTTTGTTCATGTAACAGCTGACTGTTGCGAAATTCTGCCTACTTACAATCAGAAGCGGTTGGTGCATTGGTTATTGCGGATTTTTTTTTGGATTTACAAAAGGGAATTGGGTTAGTTAGAAGGTACCAACACACGATAAAGAAATTACAACAACCAGTGCCTCCTGCGCACCCTTCGTACTCCGGTGTAACTATTACGTGATTATGTGCGTAATATCACATTCAGAACTGCAACACTCATTGGAATTGCTCCTACGATGTGAATAAAGCCCTAAAGGAAAAATTGCGCTATTTGGAGTGGACGATAGTATTTTCGTAAAACTTATAGCAGTCACGACGCAGAAATCGGCATTGAATTGGGGCTCACAATTAACCTACCGAAATGCTTTTCATTTGAAACAAAAGAACATTTTTCCAGCTCATCTTGCGCCGATCTTCGTCACTCCAAATGGTTGAATCAGCTACTTCAACCATTTCTGCAACCAGCCTCCTTTCGATATATCTTATACAACCTAACTCGTCTTCAAGTGATGTTCTGCTTCGATTAAATAAACTATCCAGGCCAAGAATCTTCGTAAATTGGAGGAGTTACCGCTTCCAAAATAGTTTCTAAGGACTTTGCTTAGTTAGGCAAGAACTTTGTGACAACATATTTGATCTTCTTCATATCTCAATTTCTCTAAGATTTTCTCACAAACTGCTGATTCGATTAGGGTGAGGCTCCTTATTTATACCAATTTTAGGTGGTGCAAAGAGATAAGTTTTGCACGAAGCAACTTATCTTTCGCTAAGCTTTGTTGTTGTTGAATTGTTTTTCATGGGCTAATCAACATTATCGGGAATCAAGGCAAAAGTCAACTGAAGCTCCCGCCTTATGGCCTCGCAGATTTTATTGAGAGGATTTGGTAGAATCATGAGAACCCACAATATGATTTATTATTATTGTATGCAAATTCAGTAAGCATTAGACACTAAACGCGCCTCAACGGTCCAAAGCAGTATTTGCAATAACAACAAATTCGAACGTTATAATCGTTAATATATTCTACTTTATATAATGCTAATCGTTATATAACAGATTCGCGTAACAACGGACATTTTTTTTTAGAGCTTGCAATTTTAGCGCGAGATTTATGGGTGAATATTTTACGCGAATAGACGGTCATAAAGCGAAATTAGAACATGAAACTCCTTGAGTGCGAATTGCAGTTGAAACGACGAACTTTGGTAATTTCTGTTACCACTCTCTGTTAACTATAGGTGCTCGGCTCTGGATAAGTACATCGTTAAAGTATTTCTACGACGTTGTTGTATAATATAACATACAATGTGAGGTAATAATCGATGTAATTTGGAAGCACAGCAATTTAGTTTACGTATTTAGATTTTAATTGTATTAATTGTACAACGGATTTAGCTAACGCATCGGAGGAAGGTAATTCGTCCCTCAAGCAACCTAGAGAAAACACTTTCTCAAATAAGAAATATTTGGGGACAAGTTATACGTAACATAAGCGTCTTCAGTTTCTGCTAAGCTCGATTCTTTATATAGCAGATTTTGTTTATTATTGGGTTATTAGATACCTTCCTTCAGCATTTCCTGCACCTGTTTAGCCTAGTTTTTGAGACAATTTGGGATTAAAAAAAGAGATCAATAGAAACTGAATTTTCCATTTTGGTCCATCTGGTAACCACGCAGCAATTTGCTCTCTAATATTGTCTTTTAATTCTTCCAGCGTTTTTGGTTGTCTTCTAGATGCTACAATTTTTAAATAACCCCAAAGTTAAAAATCCGCTGGGTCTAGATCAGGCGATCTTAGTGGATGGCCATAAATCTCACAAAATGTGTGATTTTAACACAATCGGTAACTTGTTGGTAAATCTTTTGCTTTACATAACACTAAAATCCCATTATTGAAGGCAACTAAGATCCAATTCCTACGTGGAATTATTTCAATCTCAGCATCTCCGTGAAATAGCAAAGAAAACATGGCTGCGATCAAGTATCTCTGATAACCACTTTCCGTGCGCTTCACGAAATTAGCAGAGACTAAAGAGACTCGTGATTTGTCGGTAGGCAACACGAGCCCATTCTCAGGAGACGAATAAACACGAGTCTGCCTAGTCTCTACTAATTTCGTGAAGCGTATGGAAAGTAGCGAACTCTACTGATAACCTGCTACTTGCGAGAATAGTGAAAAAACCTCAATACCGCTCACCATCAACGACATATTGTCGACAGGATTCCATTGAAAGAGATTAATTGAGCACCTTAGGAAGCAGTCTAATCGACGGCTGCGAAGAGACTCGTCTCTAAAGGACTATCGCCTTGGCTCTGGAAAACATTGTTGAGGATCCACGATATACTAAAATCCTATTATTGTAGCAATTGGCTACAATTACTTGCAATTATTCCAATTAACTAAAACCGCATAAGTATACTTTCATGTTTAACCAAACGCATTTAGTGGATTCTGACAGCCTAACATCATGTCGAGGTGCTGCTACGGCCGCATGCGTATGGCCACTCAGATTAAAAAATTCAAAATACGTAATCCCATTAAAAACGAAAAACATATTGAACATCACCCTGATATGGGATCGAGACTGTCAATTCACTGCGATGAACTTTGTCTCAATGTCGTAGTCGTAAACCCAGCTTCCATCTTCCGTTGTGATGTTTTGCATGAACGATTCGCCGTCATTGGCTTGTTCAGCAAATTGCCGACAAGCGTCCGATCAATTTTATGTGATGAGATTTTATGAGTAGGAACAAGCTTTTGCGATGCATGTTAGGTTCTCTATTAAGATACTGATCTCTTCTGCAAATCTTTTGACAGTCAAGCGACAGTTGGAATGCACCAACTTTCTGAACGTGGGCATCGCCAGTTGACTACTTTTAAATCGTGTAAAACATTCGTAACGTTGCGTACGATCCAGGCTAAGTTTTCTGCAAAGTTTGAATGGTTTCCATGAAAGTTTTCACCGTTTCATATAAAATTTATCCTTGGATCTTCGATTTCCAAATTCTCACGTTGTAACAAGCGCCACGAATATACCAACACGACCAACAACACGAGAACTAAACGAGGTTTCAGCAAATCGAAAATCCGTTTGCGGGCAATTCAAAATGTGCTGATTTCAACAGACTTCGTATTTACAGCTAGATGTTCAAATCCTTCAGTTTGTGTCTTTAACAACTTCGTCTATTCTTTTGTTTTCGTTTGGAAGTCGGCTTTCGGACTTTTTCGAGCCGATGATAGAAAAAAGTTGAAGGTTATTTTAGTACTTTTGTAATTTCTGAAGAAGACATTAAATTCAACTAAAAAAAAATTTTTTTAAGTTAAATTTAATTTAAGAATTTCTTCTTCTTTCTACATTTTTTAAATTACGTTAGTCAATTGTTTCTTATACGATTCTTAAACTATCAACCAAAAAGATTTTATTCTATAAAGCTATAACAGATGCATCGGCAGTTCAGTATCTGATATTATCAATTTTCTTAACAATGAGTTACAGCAAAAACTACCAATAGAAGAGATAGTTTCGCAAACTTTGGTAAATTGCCAAGTTATCAAGGTATATGTGCCAGAAAATAGAAAAGCATATCGAAATTTACTGCCATCTCGTTATTTTTACCAATTCAAACCTTCAAGGTTGAGTGTCTATCAATTTATCATTTAAACGACAAAAAAAAAAACCCAAAGACAAGTAACCATGGATCCTTAAGTCGTAATATGCTCCTAATATTCTCCATGATGTAAGCGTGAAAGGTGTTACAGTTAACATCCGAGAACGTTCCCATTGCAAGGTGTTCGCTAATTCGAAATTTTAACCTTAAATTTGCATCGGATCGAAACTAGAACTAATTTCTATAATTGCGACCGCGTAATTCGATAATTATTCGACTGTAAAAAGGCGCGAACCTTCGTTTCGCGTCCCACTAATTGTGCATTTGTGTGTTGGAGCATTTTTTTGTGATTTTTATCTTTTAATGAAGTACATTTTTAAGCGATATCCTTCTTTTTTCTAAGAGATCAATTAACCCTGACAAGTGAGATGAAATAATTGGAGTATAGTCGTGATGGTAGCTACCGAAAGGAATAAAAGATCTTGAAGAACACCTTTCGGTTTGTGTTCCTTGAATGTTATTTAGGAAGAAATAGTGGAGCGAAAGGATATCGCGGAAGTAATTGGTAGATGTAAGAATATCGTTTAAATATTGTTCAATCTGACCAGTCTAAATGATATAAAAAAAAACGACATTATTATAACTTGTTTCCTTTTACAATTTATATTTTTTATTTATGTGAGATGAATGCAGAAGCTTCAGTGTCAACATGTGCGCTGATGCATGTGCTAGAATTAGCTGAATACTCACGAAAAAATTGCTATTACATTCAGAGTTTCCCTTGCTGTAAATATATCCTGCGCTAATTTCTATCGTCAACACTTCATGAAAACCCTCACAATACCTTAGTCGCGCTTAATATTATCAACATTACGATTATTTTCAAGCATACAGAGCAGCACTAAATTTATGAAATCAGATGCAAAAAATGTCATCGAAGAATCTGATTCAAAGCCGAGGAAAATAGGTCAAAATATTCTTAGGATCGGTTTCAAATTTACTCAGAAGGAGCTTAGCCATAAACGAAAATACACTGTTTATGTTTTGTTGACAAAAGGTGCTTTGTATGAAACAAAATTTGGAAAAATTTTGTCTTCCCAAAGAAATTAAACTAACAGCTTTTTCTTAACTATTTGGTTATCTAACAAAAGATTTTTTAAATATTCCAAAGTTAAATCGCTTAAACTTGTATCAAACGAGACTATGATTTCTTTAAGTCAATTTGGCAGATAGCCACGTAACTTCAAATTTGTTTGCTTTCAAGATCATGCTTTTTTGGATTTGCTTAATTTAAAATTATTTTATTAGGTTAGTTTTTCGCTTAGCCTGTTAGTTTAGGTTTTATTCCTGATGATGATAGCGTGGCTATTGAAACGTACGTCCAGTACAAGCGAAGTATTGTTGTAAGAGTTTTTATAACACATGCCACAGAGTTCGAGTAGTTTAGTATTAAACAATATAATTACGATCTAGATACAATTTCCCTTGGTTACTTGTAGCCAAACCAACAATACTGCTGCTGTTTTTGTTTCTTTGTGACATGCTACTTAACACTAATAATTTCCATGATCTGTCGTAAAATTGCGGAAGGTTATCCACAATTTGGAGATTGTGCACCACGTTTTCTTACCCGCCCTACGCTATCCGCGTTTCTGGTTTTGTCCTCCTTAACTACGCTCATATAGCCTCTACATTTGTTTCGTTCTGCGTCATAGTTGGGCCCGAATGATCGTGAATGATGCTTGGGGTAGTATTTGCCTATTATCTTACTTTTAAAGCCTATCACAGGTACAGGTTCTCTTATACAGTATT
>LR737397.1:509406-763490 GCA_902655005.2 Marronus borbonicus
AATCTGCATAAAGTGTCGTTAAAACGAAATGTTTATCTAATTGTTTTGTTAAAACTTAGATAAGAAAAGGATCGTTTATACAAATAACTGCCTCATGTATTTGCTCTTTTATCTGATAACTAACGAACAGTTTTAATATTAAATAGACAGTTATTTTCATTTCTGCATTATTTAACGTTTGATTTAACAAGCAAAGTTACTTATTTTCCTTTCTCTGCAAGTTAAAAATAAATGCATTTCCAGAAGTCGCATGTCTAAGAAAGTCTAAAAGCCACCCACAGCTTTTGATCATAACATTTTCTGGAGATCTATCATAAAAATTCCCGAGGAACTGGAAGCGTTCATCTTCTATAATATTAAAGGAAGAAGATAAAAACGAGATGAAAGCACAGTGAAACGAGACGAAATATAAGAAAAAGCAACAAAAAGGGTCAACAAACGTTTGAAATTGTAAAATAAAATTTAGGTGCGTGCATGTTCGTCTGTCACAAAATAATGCACAAATATTCTTCGTACTTACATGTTTATACATTAATCAACAAAAAGAATCTAAAACCATGCAGAAATTTACCAGATTGAAAGAAAAGGAAAAGAGGGAAATTTCGCAAAATCGATGGTAAGAATAATTCAAATTGAATTAATTAAAAAAATATATAAGATAAAATTAGCTCAAAATGTATTGTAGGTGAACTTCCAAATTATGTCTGAAATGGAATAAAAGATATGTAAACGTAACATATAATGTAGTAGTTTTAATTCCAAGAACCTAAACTGGAAATCCCCAAAAAAACGATGATTTTAAAGCAAACGTCAACGGGTTAAAGAAGGTCGAGCAACAAAATCTTGGCAATTCGAAATAACTTGGTGTAGTTAATTTAATTCGTACCGCCTGTAAAAAAATATGCAAGGAAATACACCCGACGTTGCACGAAAAGATCAAATCATTGCTAAAAGACTAGAAAACAAAAATTGGTTTAAATATAAACGTAGGCTTCCACGGCCAGTGTCAAAACTAAACGTGTTCCTGGTTGAGACTGTGTCATATCGTTTTTTATTAAACGAAAACTCGACGTTTCGCCCACAATCATATCGGGGCTTCTTCAAAAGAGGGAAAGGTGGTAGGTAACAATTAGCAAGGTGTAAACCACGCCACCGAGCAGGAAGCAGTTGACACCATACTAGAGGCGTTGTGAGCAGTTGATTTTCGCCTACTACCTTTCCCTCTCCTGAAGAAGCCTCGATATGATTATGGGCGAAACGTCGAGTTTTCATTTAACAAAAGACGACATGAAATGATCCAAACACGGAACACGTTTTGTTTGAAAACTTGTTTTTATTTAAATTCTCACAAAAGTAATACTGTGACCATCTTAGACAAAGAGAATTATTTGAATCGACACCATTTTGTCGCAATGTTGTTATTTAAGTTATCCAAAATTCCTTCGTTAAAATGATCAGAGAAACCAAAAACACCATGTTAGAGTGTAAGGCTGTCATTAAGCGATAGTTTAAGACTTAGACTAACAGTACCAAACCCAGTACCACCTACAATGCATTGTCTGCTTATAAAGCACAAGCCTGGAAAGAGTATGAGACCCATTCTTTCGACTATCAATAGTCCAACTTACAATCAGTTACTTTCCAGGCAAATTGAACCAAGTTCATTATTTCCTAATTTTTGGGTCGATTCAACTCCAGAATACTTAAAAAAACTTTGGTTAGATGACCAAATAGATAGAAAATAAATTGTTAGTTTAATTTCTTTGGCAAGGCCTTGTATGAAACAAAATTTTTCCAAATTTTGTTAATGTAATATTAATAAAACTTTTTGTCAACAAACGGAAGGAACGGCGATGGGTAACAGCTTATCCTCGTTTATGGCTAACCACTTTATGGGTAACTTTTAAAGAATTTGGGTTTCCGGGTTGAAATCGCGTCGTAATTGCATGAAAATGTACAGCAGCGACGCAACATGCAAGAGCTCAGAAGTAGCTCCATGCAGTTACGACGCGGTTTCAACCCGGAAACCCAAAGAAGTGTTCCGGCTTTAGATCGTGTCACGGTGACATTATGACACGGTCCAAACACAGAACACGTTCACTCTGGCCGTGGAAGCCTTATTATTATAATACCAGGATTGGTAATTTTCACTGATTCTACGAAGATGTATTCTAGGAAACATCTAGTGTTGCTCTAAATATGCTTGAAAATAATCATAATGTTGATAATATAAAGTTAATCAAGAACGTAAAGAGCATTGTTTAATTAAATTGATATCAAAGCATGAAAATTTACAAAAGCAGACATAATTTAATGAAGACGCCTAAATTCCTGCCTTTTTTTTGTTGTATCATATATATCACAGTTAATTAGCCGTAATGTAAAATTTTGCATAATTTAGCATTTTTATATTTTAAAATTGCTCGTTTTTAAGATTACATACTTTAGTTTTGCATGTTTTTGTTTTTGCACAACTTACAATTACTATGTTAGGTTAGTTCCTCGTTTAATCTGTTTAATTTTGCTGCTGATAGTGATAACTACTGAAACGTATATCCAATGCGAATGAAGCGTGTCAAAACCTGTATTGTATGTACGGATTCCTAGATTCTTAGACATTTTCACTACCACATATATACATTAACTTCCAAAAGTTTAACTTGGCTTATTAAGAAACCAGACCATCTTGAAGATCGGCGAATTACCCTGACAGGAAGAAGAAAAATATCTGACCCAATTCTCCGCGCTCGTCGCCGTCGTGAATGGAAAAAGAAAGCACTAAAGCTCCCCTACGGAGCGCTAGGTTTCGTAAAATACGGAAGTCGTTTTAAATACTACCGCGCGTATTTATGCATGTATCTGTTACGCTAAAAATACCTCATTCTTTCGCCCGGCAAAATGAGGGGAACATGGCATCAGCCTACGCATACGCTCGCAACGCCATTATTCTCCAGCACGCCGTTGCTGCGCGGGGGGAGACAACAAAAAAATTCGTGTTTCTATTGTCTTGTACGCCGACAATGAATGGTAAATCGCCTTTCTCACATTTAAATTATTACGAAGGAATTTCTGAACCACTCATGGACTTACATTGAATGGTGTAATATTAATATTGGGATTTGTAGGTCTTCAGAAACCGTTTTTTTTTTTCAAATTACGTAGGGCGAAATTAGAGGAAATTAAAACAAAAACCCAAAAATAAAGGGTTAAATTAAATGTTCAAATCGATGTCCCTGTAGGGCCTGACAGTGCACTAGACGTTGCCAAAAATTGCGAACAGCATTTTAAACCCCGTTAAGTGATATGGCTTGTATCTCACGTCCAATTTTCTTGTTTAAATCTTCTATGTTTCGTATACCTTGTCTTTAAGTAACGCCAAAGGAAGAAGTTCAATGGGTTTAAATGGCACACAAATGAAACAAAATCCTTGCTTAACAATTACTTAAACGGACCTCGATGCCCAAATTCAAAGATTTAAATCTAGAAAAGTGACTCCTTAAAGCTAACAAGAGGAAACAAAATTCTTGCTTAACGATTACTTAAACAGACCTCGATGCCCAAATTCAAACATTTAAATCTAGAAAAGTGATTCTTTAAAGCTAACAAGAGGAAACAAAATCTTTGCTTAACAATTACTTAAACGGACCTCGATGCCCAAATTCAAACATTTAAATCTAGAAAAGAAAAAAATCGCATTGAAATGTATTTTGTAATAACTCCACAATTACTGTCTCCTCTACATTCCATCGCGGTTCATTTTTCAAGCAACATCTCAAGTTAGCAGCCGGCAACGGCATCGGAATCACTTTTACTTTTGCGTGCGAACGCCGCTTTATTAGTCACGGCAGAAACGGTAGAGCGTACAATATTTTACTCTCAATGGCTTACTCAGAGCGCAGCTATTCTCCCTCTCTCTCTCTCAATTCGGAGCTGCTCGGGTACCGTTTTATCGTACGCCAAGTACGAAAAGCATAGTATTTCTTTTGTGCTGTGTATCTTAGCAACTCCGGTGTAATCTAAGAAATGCTTTTCTCACACAACGTTATTTTTCCATGCCATCGGTCGGTTACTACACACATAAGTAGATAATGTATAGGTACTGCGAATTGTTGAGGTCTATTAAGCCGTTCGATTCCTGTTGTTTTGCTTTGGTTTGCGCAGATTTACCGCTATCCCACATACAGATATATGCATATATGTACATACATGCCCAGATCCAGAAGAAATTAATGCTTATATTGCTTCAATTGAGGCGCAAACTAAGCGAAAAACCAAGTTAATATAATAATATGCAAAAGCAAAGTATGCAATCTTAAAAACAAGCAATTTTAAAGCATGCAACTTCAAAATGTGTAAATCCCAAATCATGGTTAATTAACTCATTAACTATGTTCCTCTTTGTAAATTTCCATGCCTTCATAACAATTTAATTAAACAATGCTGTTTACGATCTTGACTAACTTTATATTATCAATATTATGATTATTTTCAAGCACATGTAGAGCAATGCTAGATTTATCAAGCCATCTAAATTTGAGAAAAGCCAAGTGCTCTTTGTACCTGACTTTAATTGATCGTTTTATCCATTTGATCATAATCTTTACATGAAATTTTGTAAATTACTGATGTATGTATGTTATCTGCTGTGTCTTGAGAATCTCCTAAAAGTTTTTTGAGGTTATTGTTCGAAGAAAAACAATTTTGCGCTCGACTTTAGAAAAAATCTTTTGAAGACCTTCCATGTAATTCGACATCCTTCTTATTACCGCTATTAATACGTTCAAGTGTGCTAATATTTCTGTTTTCATGTTTCCTGATAGTATTCTCCATAGAATCCGTTAAAGTTAGCAATTTTGATGATTTCTTTTAATTCATCTTAATACGTATTTTTAGTTAAAAGGAGATTGAACAAATGATGTATCAAACAGTTAACAGCCGAAAGTTTTGACAAACCTAATAGAAGGAAATTTCGAATTAAGTTATTCTAGGAAATCACTTATTTGAACACTTGCTAATGTCAAAGATGCAAAAAGAGGTTAGCCATAAACGGGGGTAAGCCGCTCCTTCCGTTTGTTGATAAAAGTTGTTATTAATTTGGAAAAGAAGTTTTGTTTCGTACAAAGTCTTGCCCGAGAAATAAACCGACAATCCAGTGCGACCTTTTCAGATCTGTTGCGGTTCTTCTCTCATTAGATCAATTACATTAGATTTGCTTTCTTTGCTAAATTTAGCAGTCTTGTGAATGATCCATCTACAAAACATGGAGTTGTTCCACTGGTGGAGGAATGGTCCTCCACCAGTCTTGAGATTTCTTATCTTTTCATTGTTTAGTGGTTGCTTTTGCTACTGTATTCCCACAGAGTGCATTGGGCAGTCAACGAATCTCCTCGGGCTAATTCGTCTGCTTTTACATTCCCTCGATGGCCTTCGTGTCCTGGAACCCGGGCCAGTGTCACCTTAGTTTGGTTTCCCAACCCACTCACGCCACCCACACCCGGTCCCACATTAGTTTCGAATTCGTCCGTGTGGAGTCTAACGCTTTCATTATTGCTTGATTGAATAGATCGATAGTTGCCGGTCCAATTTTTCAATACACGCCAACACCGATACTATTGCAACTTGGAATGCTGTGGCGCTTTGAATTAGGCTTAGTGATTTAAATACTCTTACAAATACCGACTCCTACTTCATTCTCCGTCTGTATACCAGATGGATTTGGCCTTTATAGGCGGTTCTTTCTTCTATTTTCCTCTATCTGGTATTACTGTTTTATAGCACTTGTTTAAGGTGTATTTGGGACTAATGGCGTCACTGGGTCTGCTAGTTATCGGCCCCGGCTTAAGTTCCTTTAATAGTTTCTGATAGTTTGCATTTGGTTATCCAACAAAAGTTTTTCTACCGACTAACATTCCAAAGTTAAATCGACAAGAACACCAAGAAACAGTAAGCACACATCAAACGAGACCAAAATTTCTTTGTTAGTGATCTCCATTTCCATAATTTTCTCAAGAACGCGTAAGAATTTTTAATAATCAAATCGGGAATCTGTACAGGTAACTGATTCCATTTCCCAATTGACTACCTAGAAGGTAAGTAAGTTAGACTGTTAACGTAATTTTCATTAATTGTCCCCATTCTTTTTTTATTAATATCGTGGTTCTTTGTAATTAATCTGAATTATATATTTTTACGTTATTAAGAAAAAAAAATTAAAATAAAAACTTCTACAAACATTCACAAACAGATTAAAATATTGTAGACGTGCAACGTTGACATTGTATTTTAAATAACATAAAAATACGTAAATTAGAGAAGAAATTAATTTAAATTATAATTTTTTAAATCCTTGGTAGTTTCATAATTAAAATGTGGACCAAAATAAAGTGTCACACGCCATTAATAAATTTAATAAATCAACTTTATAATTATACATATTTAAATACGTAACATTTTGTCAACTCCGAACAAGAATAACTTAAACTTTATCTTTTTTTGTGCATCAACTAACCTCGTTATTTTAGTTTGGTTTGGCTTTATGTATTTATAATCCATGTTATATGCCAGCTGGTGGTACCGTAAATGGAAGGCCAATGACATCGCTTCGATTTGCTCGTGTATTTCGGATGCACAGTACACGATATGCAGCGAAAATACACGAGAAAATCGAAGCGTTGTAATGCAGCTCTGCAGCCATAGTGCATCTACTGCCGCTTTATTTTGCATTATGACTCTTTCTGTAATCTAATTTAAGTTACTTTTAAATTTGACTAAATAGAATAATCACGACAGTTCCAAATAATATATAGAATGTTTTTTTTTCTAATTTAGTTTTGCTTTCCTGCTTTATATTAAATTTGATTTTTTTCTGTTAAACGTTGATTCTTCAAAGATTTAGTACACTTCCAACATGTATGCCTTAGCGGCTTACATCTCCACCCAGCGAAGAGACGCCAAGACAATGGAGGCATTTTAGTTCGAATCTTCTTTGAAAAGATGTATTCCGCTGTGTAGTACATTTTCAAAGCAAAATTAAAGGTACAAGTGTTTCAAGCCCAAATTTACAACAAGTTCTATCTTTTGCGCGACGCACTATTATAGAGAGGGCACATAAACATGACGTTTATGCTCCTCTCTATGATACAAATGAGGCGAACGTCTCACATTTAATGAACGCTGTTCAGCGGCCCAAAATCGCCATAGCTCTAATTTTCTATGATAAGCTATGAAGAACTGTTAGCAGTTCTAATTGAACATTAGCAAAAAAATGGTTTATGTAATAATTTGCATATTTTAACAACGACAATATGAAAAAACTAGCTGGCGATTTACGAGGTAGCCAAGGCATAAATTAACTTCTTCTAACAACAAACCATGCGTAACCAACTTCCATATCGATTACTATGCATATATTAGCAAATACAAAAATTGCATAGCAATTAATAGGTCGACGGCGAGCTATAATTTACAATTCCGCTAATCCACTAACATCGAAACCCACAGCGGACGATGTAACGTGGATAATAACCCGATCTGAGCGAAACGTAGAAACAGGCCACGTTCGTTATATCGAGGGAAAGGAACAGGACAATTATTATAGCGGCAATAGCAACGACGTTGATGAGAACAATCGACCGTCGCGCACATAAAACGCGTTCTTCAAAATCGCCTTTAAAAAGTGAAAATAATAGAAAACTACTCTTATATAACCAGGTAAGACTTCACATAATAAAATGAGTAAACCCGTATCTGTGCCAAGGTAAGTCCCACTTACGCATGCGCCTCTTACTTTTCTGTTGGAATCGAGCTCAGTGCGATCGTTTTCTCAGTTTATTTACGTTAGTTACTAGTTGCCGGTTGCATTTTAGAACTAGTCTAATACTTTGCCTGGCGAAGAATTGGAAGTACAGCAATTCCAATAATTTCGGATCCTGTTAATAATGTTTTAAATCCATTTCAGTGAAAAAGAGACAGTTTGAAACACCTTGATTTGTTTCAAACTGATGCCAGTATCTTCTTTCATCGAATTACTTCCAAAAGTTACAAAATAATAGGGCGACAATGAATTTTTTGTAACATTGACACGCTACTAAGCATTAACTGCAACAAAGGATTTATGTTAGCCTTGTAATTGTAATTGTTTTTCAATAATTTTGGTGATAAAACAAAGAAAACTAAAAATAAATAAGGCTTCTTCAACTTCTTCTAAATAAATCGATAAATTCGTAAAAAGCCATCACAAGCTGTTTCAGCCGTAAAGCACTTATTTTAACACATTCCCTTGTCTATATTTTCACAGATGAATTGAGAAATATTGTCTGTAAGTTGGTAATAGCCGATCTTCTACTCACGATAGCAGGGTTTTCTTTTAGAAAACTTCTGTGTATGAGGTCATTCTTTGCAAAAGGAAACCCGTCTGTGCAAGTAACTTTAGCAGCTGTGGATGTAGCAAGCCTTAACTTCAACTTGTCATTCATTCAAAGAATCTCATTTCTTCACCAGCACATCGGTACTGGTTCCCTCTTCTTACTTTATAATCTATCCGTTTATCCATAGTACGTTCCCACTTCTCACTCAAAAACACTTAGGATCTCTTTCAACCTACTGCAAAAATTTCGCTAATACCTACCTGTGAATCTTTCTCCATCAAAACACCGTTTTCATCCTTCCAGAACATCTAAAGAAAAAACTTTTGGACGGCGTTCAAATTGGCGCAAAATTCGTATTAACAACAGACGAAGCCAGCGAACAGGCCAAGTTCTTTCAGTCGTGTATTTGTGCATCTGTTTTTCTAGCTTAGACCGACAAACGCATCCATTACGATGACCACTAGATAATGCAGTACTCGTGCAAAACAACACACCTGCGATGTGTCTGGCAGCCGACTCGAGACGAATAAAAAAGACCGCTATGCACTTCTATTTTCAGCGAGAAATGTTGGCGAAAATCTCGATTCGGCCGGATATGCTTTGGGATCGGCGTAAGGTGGATCTCAAATCCGTATGAGTTATTGGGATGGAGTGGTGATAAATAATCTTTCATGGTCGATCTAGAAATGACGTCCTGTTTGATTTAAATCATCTTTCGGTTGAGTTTCTTTGATTATTTACGCGAAATTATTTTCTTTTGAGTGTACCCAAAGGTTATAGAGTAATATAGGATTCTTAAGGATTGAGACTTGATTATAATGGGCGTCCCAACAGAGACTTGGGGATTTAAATTCTGAATAAGATATTTAATTTTTCACCAATTTATTGGTATCAAAATTTTTAATTACTTGGTTGCACATATTCCAGTTAATTTCGCCAATAACCGCACGAATATTATCTTTTAAATGATCATTTGTATATGGATTATTTGCGGAGACTTAATCCTTAAAAAAAAACCAAAGGAAAAGATCTAGAGGTGTTGGATCGCACGATCTTGAAGGCCAACCAATGCCACAATTTCATCAACAGTCGGTTTCGCCATTCACATTATCAAAGAAGTAAGGTTCAAGCACACCTTGGGGCGAATATCACACCAAGCCGCTACAGGACGAGGATACAGCGATTTCTCTGCAATCTCCCGAAGATTTTCGCATCCTCAACTACAGTCTGCTCTAAGATCCAATAAGCAAACTCACGGCGGTTTTGATGGAACATAGGCTTCAGCGCTTGGATCAATTGAATCTTGTATGCATGGACGAAAGTCCTTTGTCGTACCTCGCAGCAGGGACGAATTTGAAATGCCTAAGTTCTATGACGAATTCGAACGTCTTTGGACTTTCGGTCGCACTGCACGATATTTTCAACTGAACCAACAGTACTTTCTCGTAATGGTCTGTTGATAGCAAAAACAGATATAACAATAAGTTTGGACAATTCTTAGGCATTCTTCGAAGCTGAAACGTTGCGCCATGGAACTCACCGCTCCCTAGGTGAGCTATGTCAAATGTGAACCATTAAAGTAGCAGCATTTGCAAATAATGTAGGGGTGACATCCTCGAATTCATGCTGAGACAGACACCTTTATATAGTATTGTTCAATGGAAATACCTTCAGAACAGCTACACATGACTCGAGGTCAAAAGCGATTGCCCAGCTTCTAATCAAAACTGTACATACGTAGCATAATTTGCTGTTACTGATCCATTCGGTTATATTAGGCCAAAAATTCCTTTTTCTATTATCAGAACACTAGTGCTATTGCGTAGTTAACGATAGTTGAATGTTTTGATTAAATCAAGTTTATAGCTTGTTCATCGACGTCTGGATAAGTTACAAAGAAATATCATTTCCCATCCAGAAGATAATTTAAATTTTAGGATTCATGCAAAAAATAAAGAAAATATGCATAGTATGGAATTTTCCTCAATAAGATGGATGTCTTATATACACTCCACAAATTTAATTAAAAAATTAGCTTAATTGAGGAACATTTCCTTGAGAAGGAATTTGTTTTGGAATTAGCACATTGGATTTTCACGCTTTCGAGTCATATTTGAAATATTTACATCTTTTGAGCATTTTTGCCAGACAGAGGAGTGCATTTGAACCTGTAACTAGGAAAGGATTTAACTTAGAAAATTGAAACAAACCGAATAAATTTTCGAGAATACTAAACGGCGTGTCTGAGAATTGCGCTTAAATTTTCAAATAAGTAAAGTGTCAAAACTATCTTTTTTTTATTTAAGCACAACTATCCATTTTCCTCCTTCTCGTCAAATTGCTCTTACAAAAAAAAAGAAAAAGACGAAAAAAACAAAAGAAAGCATCTCCGTTACATCCATCCAAAATTGAAACTTTTCAAGACGAAAATTTCCTTATTAAGAAAGTTACCCACCTTGGTGAGACACCTGTATAGAATTGTAAAATGCCCTACTTCGGCTATTAATAAAAATAAAAGGGGGACAAGACGCAAGTCTGTCGCATCAGAAGACATTGTTCAACGAGTTGACAAAATGGTTCGAAGAAAACGGAGGTTTACCATTAGTAAGTTGAGTGTAGAATTTTCTGAAGTTTCAAGATCAACTATGTACACAATTTTACAAAAAATTGAGCGTTCGATGGGTTCCAAAGATGTTGTCTGATGACCACAAAGTCTATCGAATGGGATCAGCGCTGACGTTTCTCACCCGTTATGAGGTTGAGGGTGAAGACTTTTTTTAATCATTTGCTTGTTGAATCAACACAGCTGTTTATTGTCAGACTTTACAACGATTGCGGTGAGCCTTTCAAAACAAAAGAAGAGGCATGGTGGCTTCTGGAGTTCCTCCCATTCATAACAATGCCCGCTCTCACACTGCTGCTGTAACCCAAACGACTTCTTAAGCAATTTCGATGGGAAGTTCTTGAACACCCGGCGTATAGCCCCGACTTAGCGGCAAGCGACTTCCATTTCTTTCGTGAACTGAAAAAGTGGCTAGGAGGGCAGAGCTTCCAGAGTACAAAGGAACGCCACGAACCATCTCAACTTTTGGTAATAAATTCATTGTGTTATTTACACTTGTCTTGTTTTTATGAGTTATCGGAGGAGTTGAAAAAAAAAATAGCCCTCGTATTAATATTGCATCTATTAAAACACATATTAAGACCTTGTTCGTAATCTGAACAACAGCCTCCACTTACAAAT
Organism: Marronus borbonicus; assembly: GCA_902655005.2. Classification (NCBI taxonomy): domain Eukaryota; kingdom Metazoa; phylum Arthropoda; class Insecta; order Coleoptera; family Scarabaeidae; genus Marronus; species Marronus borbonicus. Next base: position 521,017 of record LR737397.1, read on the forward strand.
CAACTGTAACAAACGAAATATTGCATATCCGTTGCGTTTTTACACTGATTACGAGTAAATTCTACTTCCAACTTCTCCGTAATTGCCTCCAGACGACCTCCAAGGTATTGTCGAAGAATTATCTCAATCAATAAATTTCGAATAATGATCCATTAATTTAGTATTTTATGACTGCAGCAAATTTTCATTTCCTTTTCGCAGGTATTTTAAAACGATGTGACCGATAACGTCGCACAGAAATGCTTACACACGTTCACAAATTGGGTATCAAATATTCCACGGTAACAATTACTGAAATGCCTAGACGTAGATTATTTTACTAATCAGCTGTTCGTTTGCGCACTTTCATACTTGTCGCGTTACTGCAGAAAGGAATTTGACTAGTGAGCTGTTAGAATGGAAGCTATTCGTACAGTATACACAATACACATGCTAGAATAATACAACGTCGCTATTATGTACATGTGTACGAATAAATGCGGTTGTAAGTAATTTATTAATAGTCCAGTAACGAGCGAGGAAAAAAGAATTAACGGGAGCCTATCGATTCCGTTCAGATGCTGCGCGCTGATGTGAAAGAGTCGTTTATCAATGTCGAAGTGCGCTGTATACGTACGTATAACTTCCTCCTGACCTTCGTCAATAATTACGATTGCATTATTGAATTCGTCTTGATGTTTTAAACGATTTGGCGTAGTTGTAGAAAGTGAAAGAGGCATTTAGGAAGCTATAAAAATGTGTTCTTGACAGGCGAAAAATGCGATTTTCGTTACCAAATTGTTTCTCTAATACGTTTTGAAGCATACTGTTTAGCCTAAAAGATGTTACATGTAAGTAATTTTTGGAAAACGTAGTAACCGCAAGAAGTACTCCATTTCTTGGTACAAAATGGCAAGAGCCAGATTACTACATGGCGTATGTATCAATAGACAACAAAGTAATGCCAACAATCTAAAAATAATATTATATTTACCCAACGGAGACACTATCTATAGGACAAAGTAATACATAATATGCTAAATAGCCAAACATAAAGAGCTAATTTCTTCAATATTATTTTGTTTCAAGATTTGCCTTTTTTCTTTCCTTGTACGGTTCGATACCTCAGACTTTCGAACGATCGTGGCTACTTCATCCTACGAGAAGACAGCTGCCATTTGGACGAATTAAATAAATGGAAGCATCGAGGGGAAAAGTGTACAAACTTACAAGGAGACTATGTTCAGAAATGAAGATGAATTTAACCAAAATAATATTGAATAAATAATTAATACGAAGCTACCAGCACCTCCGTCTGTGGAGCCGTTTACGGCTCATTGGCACAGCCTTGCCAACTGGTAGTCGGTCGCAGAAAAGTCGTATATATAGGAAATCACATGTAACAAGTATTGGTGAGAATATCTAAACCTAGAATTCTAATCAATTAAAACGTATTTCGTAAGGTGGTAAAGCTGTGCCGATGAGCTGCAAATACCGAAAAGCGTCCGCAGATGATGGTGCTGATACTTTCGTATTAGTTATTTTGTAGGAACGCAGACACAATGCTTTTCTGTAATATTTGCATTATCATTAAATTGTTATTCTGCACCTTCACGGCTATAATATTGGCATTTCTTGCAGATTCATACAATTTCAACTCTGTCACAAATACAAAATCGTTTTGCTTCTAAACAAACACATTATTTTGGACTCACTTCGTATAGTTATGTACTTGTCATCGTCCAGACGTACAAATAAGATTATCGATACTATGTAAATATTGTATTTAGGTGCGAGTACGTTTAGCAACCTTAACTTTTTATTTACGAAACTATCGATAATATATTTTGACGGTTGTTATCCCATTAAATCGAATATTATTTGCTATTTGCGCCGGGTTTTCTGGCACTCATTTGCATGCATACGCCGTCAAGCTGCAGTAATTCGACTGTAAATTACTCTAGGCGAATAACATTTGTTGTTGTAATTTAGCGTGTGTTCAAAAATAATGAAAAGTACACCTCGTTTGCAAATGACACCATATGACCACCATATGATCATCGCGGAATGCTAATTTGTTGCAGTTCTCTTGGCAAAGCTATCGATTATTGAATGATTTTTTTACGTAGATAACTTTGGATGATCATTGTTTAAGGATTTTGTTTGAATTTGCACTTGCTTGGCTTTATTTATATTAAAGTTGCATGGATTTTGAGCGAATTCTGTTTAGGTTACTCTGGAAACAACAATATACTCAATACAACAATATAAAAGCACTTTGCTAATTTGGGCTACGTTGACTTAGCATATAAATAAGCACAAATGCAATTTAAAAACAATTAAATTACAAAGTTATGTTTTTACCTTACAAGAACAAAATAAGACATAGTTTAGGGTAGACATCAATTATTAGTTTCAACCCTGTTGATGCACTTAGTAGTTGTTAAAACATTGTATGTTCAAGAGCTAATTTTCAAGTATTCTTGGATTGAAATCAAAATTAAACGCTCAATTTACGAGCAGTTTCGGGTACCATGCATGCATTATTGGAATTGTTATTATCTATAAGTTTCAGAGGAATTTTTGAATAACTTTTTGACGCAGTAAATGTTGCTGTTTAACATTTGCAAATCCCTACGCTCCAACTAAGAAATATTATGTTTTTCTTTCTTTTTGAGCGTTGTTCTACATAATTATCTTCAAAGCAATCGAGGAAAGATAAAAGCTCCACACTTAAAGCATTGGTGAGAATGTCTGCAGCTCCGTCCACATTTGTAGTAGGCACATACGCCAAAGAAGTTAGCACCCTGCCGTTGAAAACAAATTATAAATCGTTACTATATTCGGTATACTGCTACTAAAAAACTACTAAAGAAAACACTTATTACCTCATTGTCTTTCAAAATATCGAAACTTCTAAGATTAGTGTTCACAATACCTGCTACAACTGTAAGTAATACAAGGAGTATGGATACACTTAGGCATATTAAGAATGTGGAATATTATCCATATAAATTGAATTATTGAGCGAAATATTTAATGATTACACGTTTCAAGGAAATGTCTCAGACGTTTTATCTTAGATTGCTATCTTTGGTCTCCCCAGTTGCCATCGCTAAATGCTGATCATTAATTATTTTGTGAAAAATAAATACATATTTATTGTTAGTAAGTTGTTATATTCCTAAAGGAATTAAACAAAAACTGACCTAAGCTCTGGAGCTCGATTTTAAAGAGAAATCGATTGGTGAAACCCCTATTTTTATATCTTCCTTAATATAACAGATACAGAGCGTTTTCTTAAAATGTGCAATTTTTAAAAACCCTTGTACCTTTTTTATTTGTGAAAATGCTTGATTTATATAAAAACTATATTAGGGCGCTTCTTGACGCAGAATCCTTTGCTCTAATTTTTTCTTTTTTTTAACTCCTATTTTTTGAGATATTATCAAGGCTTGTGTTTTTTTATGTGGAACACCCTATATATTTTTACACTATTGAACAGCATATGAAATTACGTTTAGAATGATATAACACACTTGATATTTTATTTAAACAATTTTTAAATTATTTGTTTTTCTTCATTTCACATTATTTTTAGATGGCCATGGATGGTGGTAAATAACCAAATAAAAGATCCCAACAAGGCAGAAAAAAATTGTTTTAATATTAAATGTTACAAATAACAATTCAAACAAACTAAACTAAGGAAACCATTAATAGCATTACTGATATTATGGCTATAAGGAATTAAGAGGGTGTTTTGAAAATTTAAAATTAATCATGACTAGAACTAATATAAGTTGGTTTCTAAAATTCTTACCAACATATTTAAACGAAATATTTACAGCATATACCTTTGTTACTAAAAAATGCGTAAACATGATAAATTATAGCAAGTGTTCGAATTGTCCGCCGTTCTGTTGTAAACATAATCGACACCGTTTTCTTACACCCTGACCTGAGAGTTCACCAACTCGAGCGGAGATACAGAGACGAACATTTGCAGAACTGTAGCTTCTAATTCCTGTCTTGAATTGGGAGAATGCTTAAATGTAAGATTTTTAATTCTTCCCCAAAGGAAAAAATCCAATGGGGTTAGATCAGGCCACCTTGCCGGCCAATGTGTCGGTCCTTGATTCCCGATCCAATTGTTACCGAATTGTTGGTTTAGAAACTCATTAATCTGGCCAGCATTGTGAGGAGGTGCTTCGTCATGCTGGAAGTAAACAAATTCCAATTGATTTAAAGGTATTTCGTCTACGAAAGGTTCAATAAATTGTCGCAAAATTTGCAAGTATCTTTCAGAGTTAAGAATTCTGCTATATATATGTAGGGCCCAATTATCCTGCCACGGAAAATTCCTATCCACACATTGAAACTGTATCGTCCTTGGTTTCTCCTCTCAACAGTAACATGGGAATTTTCGCGCGACCAAGTATAAGAATTAAACCTGTTAAAAATTCCCGCACTGCTTACGTTACATTCATCCGTCCATACATAGTTTAGAGCAAAATTATGATTTTCTTCACGTTTCCCCAAAAGCCATTGACAATATACCATACGACGCTCCAAATCCGCAGCAAAAAGGTAGAGCACTTTACTTCTCCGATAGGGTTTCATTTTATGTTTTTTTTTTAAATGCGCCTTACCGATGTTCTTGCTAAACCTGTTGCTTGTGCCACCTGGCGAGTGGAATGTGTCGGGCTATTTCCCCTAAAACAGCAATTTCCTCTAATTCTTTGTCTCTATTTTGAGCCACATAATTTTTAGGTCTCGGCTTTTGAAAGGATCCAAAATTTATTAAAGTTTTCTATAACCTTGAGAAAATGTCTCTGAACGGTTGTTGTCTTTCAGGATACCGCTCATAGTAAATGTTACATGCAGCTTCCTCATTTTCACCTGCTTCTATAAAACACTCTCTATCTCTTATATTAAGGAAGATATAAAAATAGGGATTTCACCAATCGATTTCTCTTTAAAATCGGGATCCAGAAGCTTAGGTCAGTTTTTGTCTAATTCCTTTCGAAATATAAGTTCCCTATTAAATGTCCACCTTGTATAGTAATTATCGACGCACAATCTCAACGATATTCTGAATTTCACAAGATTATTGTTTATAGAGCGTGGCAACTAACTTACTGCCATATATTTCCAATGTTTTCAATACTTTCAGGTTGTTTTCCTAAAATAAACGGATGTCTATGCAAATCTTTGGTAATTGATTATATAAATCAGAAGGAAGAAGCCGTCCTTTGTATAACTTCCCCAAAATTTGCTGATAAACGTATCAATAACTGACAGTAACATACTTTTCTTATACCAGATTTATACAAGTACAAATTGAAGTTACGTGCACGGATTATATCACAAAGAAAATTTATTTTGATTTTATGCAGCTTATAAATTTATTATAAATCGCCGTTTTCTAAGCGTAACTCTTTAGCGTGCCGTAACAATTATAAAACAGTTCAAACATTGAATGGGTGTATAAATCTATATACATACATACGTTTTTAAATTATGCTCGCAATTGCAAAAAAAGCCTTTTGAATATTTATTAATTGAATCTTTGATTTGAATCTTTTACTTCTGGTGCGCTTGAATAATAAATTTTTTATTTATACGCACATCTAATGACAATGTATCGAAAGGATAGATCAATGAAGAGAATATTCTATTGAAACGGTTAAAATCTTACCTTTTTTTTTAAACATTGAAGTATGAACACACCCCGGACTACACAATTTGTTTGATTAACTCGAAACTATTGTTTCGGAAATTCGTGGATTCTCATTGTTAATCGTGCGAAAGAATCGTACCGTGTTCTATCGATACTCCGAAAGGTATTTACAAGTTCTTGCCTGTATCGCTTCACCCAATAAATCCATTAAAGCTGAGTGGCTAAGAGGACCATTCTCACTGTTTAACAAATTTGCATTTTTCTTCATATCGTAAGAGGCGACGAAATTACTCACGTTGTACACGCAGTTGAAAAAGGGCTTTAAGAGTAAAGTACCACAAAACGGAAAAGAATCTAGGATACGCACAGAAATACTCAATTTCTGTATGTATTCCGAATTGGATGAAAGCTATATGGGAAGCGATTGGAAAGGAGATGAAAAGCCATATACAGGCAGCAGGTACGCAAGCAAACCTCATAGCAGATGCTTTTCTTAAGGCTGTTCGGTACATACCCATTAACCATCAACATAAAAAATCAGTAACTTATATGTAACCTATATGGAGATTAAAATGGAAGATGCTCAAGGATACCAACTACCAATTAAAATTTTGCCTGATAAACTTGACCGTTGTTCGTTCTTAAAATTCGAATGATGTTTGATGTTCGATGAGATCTTTCATAAACCGCTGTTTTAGGCGCTCTTAAAGTGACAATAGGGATCTGATTTTAAAAGTATAACCTGGAAGCTGGCCAATTGAATAAAGCCATCTTGAAACACTTTAATTTATGTACCATTGCTTGAAGTGCACCGATGGATGAATTAGGTAATATTACGTTGGTTTTTTTACATTATTTCTACGCTAACGAACCAATGGAGGAAGCCTTATTTGAAGCGGGTGAATGGTTCGGCAATAATCTCGTAAAACTAAATGAAACTAAACCGCAATAATTAACAATTTATTGCAGGTAGCTACTTTCGAAGAGGCTAGGGCCGCTTACTTCACAAGCCTTCAGAGTAGTGCTACCTATGATATTGGAGAGCTTCAAACGCTGCGAGCGCTGCAGCATTGCAAGATGTAAACAGTTACTGTTACAACTCTTAGCGCAGTTATTAGTGCAACCAGTTACAAGCGCTTATTTGGATCTCATACTGTGCTTACCTTTCCCTTCTTGTTTATACTTACCTACCTTGAGTACGTCCACAAGTTTTATTAAATCGTTATCCCCCACAACTACAGCACCAGAAAATGACTTGTTGTTCCCCCGTAACCGGATAAGCCGTAGTCAGCTGAGTAGCAACTATTTGGCAGTCATGCTTTATAACAAGTTACCAAACCGCATCCAAACTGAAATTCAGAAAGAAGACGAGCGACACTTGCTGCTGAGTGCTCTTATTCCGTAAACGAGCTAATTTAATATAATGTCCGGTTTCGTCTATGTGCTGTGCTACACTTACCAATTCTATTCTTCCTTTCCTTAGCGGTAGTGGGCTATATGTTCTGGTGCCTATCGCCTATTTCGTTTGTCTAATACGGATTTTATCGCGATCAGCTCGTGCGATTTTATAAATTTCTAGCCTTCGTCTTTCCGATTAACAGTTTTAAAATGATTATTGCAAGCTGGCGTACTTTCGTACATTCTCACTTTGCCAAACATAGTACCCAACAATTAATGCCCTGTACAATGAAGTGGATATCCTTCAAATCCCATAAATACACTATTTTTACTACAGAAAAATATATTTACCTATAGTTTACATCGTATTTGGCCCATCCTATACATAACACAAAATAAATATGCGAGCGTATATATGTTCATGTTGGGTCGCACATATTTGCTAATAGGAATGACATTTTCATGCAATTTACAATGAGGAATGCCGCACTTCAACAAGATGAACTGCTCTATTCATTATCGCGGGTTTACCTGTCGCCTATAGATTTTTTTTTAGAAGGTGAATTGTTAGGTACATGTACAAACTTGTATGTTTGTAATATTCATGAAAATTAAATAAGACGTGAACATTTAGGAATGGAACTGAATCAACGGTATTATTTTCTATTAAAGGCCATATCTAGCAGTCTGGGATCTATTGTAATTATTTAACACTCCGCTGAATAATATCTGTCTGTAAGGAACTTCTTCGTTTTGTTGTACAGAAAAATTTGTCGATTAAAAAGGTTTATATTTCGTATGAAGTATGTACACTACCGTCCATATTAGTTCGGACACGCAAATAAATTTAAAAAAAACGAGAAAATAACTAATTTTTCCAAAACTTAAAATTTTTATTACATTTTATTAATAGCGATTAAAATTACAGTATAAAACTAAAAAAAGTAATTCTAACGAAAAATAAACAAAAATTTCTTAAACATTCCGTTCATCAAATAAACTCCCTTTTGCGCGAAGAACAGCTTTCACAATCCGAGGCATCCGCTCCACTAGTTTTTCAAGGACTCTATTTGGCATATTAGTCCATTATTCTTGTAAAATGTTCCACAGGTGGCCTACGGAGGTAGGGCATACTTTTCGGATCCTCCTGTCCAATTCATCCCATAACAGCTCGATGGGGTTTAGATCGAGGCTTTGTGGCGGCCATGTCATTATTTGCAAAGTGCCATTATCTTTTTCTTCATTTAAGAAATTTTTACATATCACTGCTGAGTTTTTGGGGTCGTTGTCCCGCATGAATACAAAATTTTCGCCGATTAGACGTTGCCCCAATGGTATTGCATTTTCTTGCAGTATTTCTAAATAACCTTCTTTTCGCAAAATACCTTCGATTCGCTTCAAGTGTCCTGTACCGGCGCAGAAAAGACAACCCCAAACAAGCACAGAATTTCTTCCTTGCTTGACAGTTCGCACTACACAATCTTGCAACATTCTTTCGCCTTTCGCTTTTCTTACAAAAACGCGCCTTGATTGTCCGAACACCTCAAACTTTGACTCATCAGTCCATAGCACCCTTTTCCAATCATCCACTGTCCAATTTCTATGTGTTTCTGCCCACTGTAGCCGTTTTTTGCCTGTTTCCCCGTCGAAGTAGGTTTTTTTTTTGTTGCAATGCGGCCGTGAAGAGTTGCAGCTTTTAATCTTCTTTTCACTTTAGTAACAGAAACTTTTTTTGCACGGTCGCGATTCATTTCGGTGGCGATTTCTGGTGCTGTCAGTCTCCTATTTCGCTTGCTCAGCAATTTTATACGCTCACTGTCGGCGTGAGTTGTTGTTCTCTTACGACTTGAACGTGTCCGATCTCTTAAACTGGCCGTGCGTTGATGTCTCCGAATGATATCACTAACAGTCGATTTATTAACTTGTATTTTTTCGGAAATTTGACGCACTGAATAACCTTCTTGATGAAAAGCAACAATTACAGAGCGCTTTTCTAAACTTGTCGGTTTCCCTCTCGGCATTTTAATAACTTTAACACACAAAAAGATACGCTATTAACACTAACGTACGCCCAAGTAGGTTTATTTAGGAACTAAAGCATTTACCAATACACAATAAATTTTCGGGTGGCCATAAAATATAATAGATTTTTAACCATTCTCTAATCGATATTCTTGGAAGTCTGCCTGTACAATTGGTTACATTTTACTAGGTGTCCGAACTAATATGGACGGCAGTGTATGTACGTTGTACTATTCTTCCCAAACATAAAAATTTTAAAAACTCAGGAAACTTCTGAATGAGCTAAATAAACTACATACGTCCACTTCAAGGGTTTACTACTTATGATTTTGCATATTTGTCGCCGCATTTAATTGTTGTTTCTGAACGGATAAAACTTGCGGCATATTTGCCATATTTGACTACTACAACGGAAGACTCAATCAGCAATCAGCTGTAGCACTTTATCCAAATTACTCGGTGCTAGGAAAAAACGTTCGTCGGTGGACATTCTTATTTCTTTTGTGGATGCAAAAATCCCGATAAAATAATTTATACTTATTTAAGGACGCTACGTATTTCGTCAGCAAATTAAAGACCGCATCTCATCCGTGTAATATAAAAGTCTATAAAGCCTCGCAAAGATCATTCGGTGTTATCAAACAGTCAAAACACAGATCTTTTTTTCTTCCTTGAAATTTACCCATGTGTTTATTTAGTGATTAATTTTACTTCAAAGTATGTATTAATATTGGAAGATTAAATTAAATTATATAAGAATAATGGCAAAGATAATTCGGCACGCTACCACAATCTCTAAACGTACAAGATTAGATACGCGAAGATGTTGGATTGAAATTTGGACGAATATTTTCTGTAATGAGATGTTCTGCTGATATTAATAAAGGGTTATATCTTCATTTGTTTCTATCTATAGATATCCAAATATTCCAAATGTAGTATAAATTGGGATTGCATGAGCGCTAAACATATCACTAAAGACGCAGATTTGGCTAAATAGATAATGTTTTGCAGTTTTATGTGATGGTTTATAATATGTTTGAAAAAGTTCAAAATTGTGAACCCCTAAGAATTAAAAAAAAATATTTTTCTTCTATGTCAAATATTTTCGCAACTATAAACAGTACGAGACAAGGCTTCATATGAAGCAGAATGTTCAAACGTTGTTTGAACATTCCCAAATTCTTGATAGTATCACGAAGATTCTATTGAAGGTTTGTTAACGTAGATGTTACGCTTTGATATGATTGAAGCTGTTGTCAGTGTGCCTCAGATTAAGTGGATCTAGCCGATTTCGAAGATGTTGGCAATCCGCGGAAACAGTTTGCCGCAATCTTGGCCCGGAAGAAAATCATTTGTAAAAATTAAAGAGAGTTATGGACCCAAATCGCTACCTTGCGGTACACCAAATGTAAGTAATACATGAGTTGTAGCGGCTTTTTAGCGATGGCCTTTACTGTTAAAATATTGCTTTTATTAGAGAAATAGGACCGCTTCCAGTCGGCCACTTCGACCTGTTTGCTATAATCTTGGCACTACGTTCGAAACTGCATCACTACTTCAAGATGGGTTACTATAGAGCGTTTGATCACAAAACGATGCTGATATTCATGTAAAAGGAAAGCGGGGATAGAGGATAAATGTTGCCGCACAAAGTGATTTCGAAAGTTTTTGCAAAGTTGTTCATAATTGTAGTAGGTCAATAGCTATCTTACCAGGATGTGTCACCCATTTTGTGGACAAAAATTAGAAGCTGAGCTAAAGCAAAAAAACAGACCTTCAGAATGAATCCAAGTATATCACTCATAGTACACATAGTAATCTTCCATATTTTCCAAGACATGTAGGATATCGGACTCTATTAAATTATCCATTGTTATTACACAGAATTGTTAAGAATAGTACACAATAACATTTCAAAAATTGACATTGAAAAGTTTGTTTTATTGTTTTGTATTGTTTCTTTTTTTGTTCTTGTTTTATTCTATTGTATTGTAAGTTAGTTTTCCTAATTTAAAATTATTAGACGGCGACGCATACATTCACAAAAGGCGTCTTAAGATAAATTGATAATGCGCGATTGTGGTATTTGGTGACCTAGAAACTGGATACATAATCAAAAAGATAAGCACCAAAAAATGTCAACAACAATATTTAAATACATACCTATATAGAGGTATTTATATATATCTACGAACAATGAATACTCTCACAAGATAGAGTCAATATCCAGGCCCAGCTAGCATCACACTCTTAAAGTATAAATGCAATAGGAACACCTGTAGGTGAATCTCACCAGTCGGAAATCTATTAAAAATTTTACAAGCATTTTGGTCTATCTGCTGCGGATCTGTACAAATCCGTATACAGGCACAACCTCCTTTTGTGAGATGACTAATTACATCGTATAAGTGATGCGTTGAAATAGTTACATGTAAACAATTGATAATCATTATCTTATGGTAGGAATATACATAGTTAAGGATCTTTGTGTAAATAAATTCGTTGACTTAGAAAATGCCTCTCTCCATATGCATGTATGTATATTTTTTCTAGATTCAATAGAATACACTTGCTCGAGTTAATCTACAATCAACAGTGACTATTGGTGTGGCATTGCTATTTATACTGCGATGCGCACTATGAAAATTAACCAAAACAATGCGTAAATACGTTACGAACTGTGAGAAATTTTGAGGCAGCTCTCAAAAGAGGCAACTTTCCACCTAAATATGTTCTTCAAGTATATGTTTCTTCTTCTACGTATTTAATGGCTTTTTATTGCAGACTGTGCTTTAAAACGGTTTGAAATCATTAAAATAACAATTTCGATATCCCTATGTAGTCTAAGCATCCATGCGACAATTCCAGAAAACAACACCCGCAGATACAAATATAAGCAAAGAAGTGATATAAGGTGACCCAAAAATACAAGAGAAAATATCTCGTCTAAAAATATGGAAAAAAAGTGCAAATGAAAAGCAAAAGCGTAAGTAAACTGAATAAAATAAAAATATATAAGGCTTTAATAAGACCAATAAGTACGAACGTCATGGAAATGATAATGATGAATAGGAGGGAAGAAGAGAAGTTGAAAATAATTGAAAGTAAAATAGCAAGAGGAAAAAATATTAGGTTCAAATACAACAAAATAAGAAGAAAGAAGAGGAAGTAGAAATGAAGAAGTTGAGTGAGAATTGGAAAATATAGTAAGTAAAGGCACCTAAAATGGAGAGGAAATGGATATGGACAACAGAATTGGTCAGAGAAAAGACACATAAAGCAATAATAAAAATTTTGAAAAAGAAAACAAGTTCAGAAAAAAAGAAGCTAGTTCAATGGACTAGCAAGCAACGTCCTCTGAGAAATACTCCATAGCATTCCTCAATCATTATTATGTAACAACCCGCTCCGAATATTTATTGACCTTTGTCTTTAATAAAATCTCGAACGTATAAAGGGAAGTAAACAACACATAAGTATCAGCAACTTCCGCACCACACAGGCTTAATTAATTACATGATAATTAATCCGAGATGGCCGTCTCTAAGACAGCTCATCCTATTCGGTCACCGGTTGATGATGAGGACCATTCGTGTCCTCCAAACGGCCGTCCCGGATTAATTATTATATAATTAATTAAACTTGTGTGGTGCGGAGGTTGCTGATACTTATGTATTGTTTACCATACTACGCCACAGTCGTTGCTACCATTATAGTATTAAGTGAGGATTTTCATTCCTCCATTCCTGCAGGTTGTAAGTATTCAGTAAATGTGGAGGCTTAATTGGATAAAGGCCATAATCGGTCAATTGTATCTTTTTGCATATGAGTTTGGAGACGCTCGAATTCGAAAGAATAATATTGGGTTCGTCCCAACTAATTCAAGAATTTACTCTTATTGATCGACACTTAATATAGATTGGCGTCCTGCCTGATTTTGTTGAGAATAATAGTAATAACAACCGTTTCTTGTCTAACAGCCCAAGAGCCAATTAGAGGATACATTTGCAAGTAAGCAGACACCAGCCCAGACTCGCAGAAATGGATCAAGATTCTGCTTATTCGCGTTCTTCATCATGCGGTTAATGGGTGCTTTAAGCAAGATGTTGGTGTTAACTCTAGATTTTTGAAACATATTAAAGAATCGACTATGACGGGTAGCTACTGTAAAGTTAATTTACGAAAGAAGAGCTGGTGAATCGATATTGTACTTTAGGATTTTGCAAAGAAATTCCACACTGTAAGGCTCACGCCGGTGAGCCACGGACAGAAAATTGTAACTTTAAAGTAGGTTATAGTATTCAGCGCCTCTGGTAGGGTGCACATTGTCCATTAGAAAGGAAAGGAACTTTAGACATCTTTTTTGAACACGCTCACTCGATATTATCGAACAAGACGAAAAAGACCCAAAGCTTTGATGTTGTTACAGGAAACCACGGTGTACTTAGTGATGTTCAAAGAGAGATAATCGACGCTACTATCATTACGTCATCTGCGTATGCTAAGACGTGACGATAGCAAAAGCAGAAGAGGTCCAAGATTTGAAGCCTGAGGTACGCCCGATGTTGGAGAAAATGTATCAAAAGAATAACCATTGTAGTAAACATAACATTGTCTTCCAGTAAGATAAGATTTAATTAGCGAAAAGAGATTTTTCAATTTTTTATAGTAGCATAGCGTAATCATTGCAATCAAATGTTTTAGAAAAATCTAGGTAGACAACGTCCACCTGCTTTCGGTTATCAAGTGCTTCGCTAAGATATCGGTTAATACAAGCTAGCTTAGTGATCGTCAACCTTCCTGTAGCAAAACCATACTAATGCTCGTATATGGTAGGAATTGTGCGGGTCTATACATCTTTGTAAAGCAACACTTTAGCGAGATTGGAAATTATACTTATAAACCTATAATTGGCAACGTTGGATTGATCTCTCTTAAATAAGGCTGATTTAAAGTAGATGTTTCTAGTAATCTTATTCCACTCATCTTATATAGGCTTGTCACCAGACTGCCGACGATTATACTCAAGCTGAAGCGCTGGCATTGTCATTACACGCACCTCATACTTGCAATATATCGATGTAACCGCGATTACAGTAGCGTCGTTACATTTTAAATACACAAAACCGAAGGAAATGATACTTACTAATACAACATTATTTACATTTTCATCAATAACTCGATAACAAATGACGAAGAGAAAACTTCCCACTCTTTATTTTCGTTTTTTTTATTATTCTCAGGCCCTTGAATCAAATCTCAGAAGCACGGGCGTCAACTTTACGACGCCCTGTATATCCCATGGTATAATTGGAAACTAATAAAAAATTATGTATCCCGCTTGAAACTAATTGTGAAGGTGCAAATTTGCATTTTACAGCTATTACTCTGGCCTAACATAGCCAGTCTTTATTTTCCAGAATGCCGCGAATTTTAACAATTATTGCATTAAGCAGGCAGAAATATAATCGTTGATACTCAAGATTGACACACTAATCCGTGCAATAAACGACCTTTATTTGAAAAGCGCTTTACGCTTACATACGGTGGAAGAGCGAGTAACGGAATTTTTTTCCACTCATCTAAATCACTTTCTATGGCTTCCGCATGTAATCTTACATTTTATTTATTTATAAATATTATATTTCTCTTCTTTTCTTCTTCTTCTTTTCTGTATGTGTTACTGCTTAAATACAGACCTATTATTACTATTATATCTGTACCACAAGGATGTATCTATTTACAATTTTCAGGTCGAACCGCGTAAGCTTTCAGAGGTTAACAATTTAGGTTTGCATTTTTCGTAGCATCAGTATGTCTACGTCGTAAATAGCGTTTGACTTTATGAACCCGTCGGCCACACATGCAACTAGCGTTAAAATGCCACCGATTACGAATCCTGTCTTCTTCACGCATGGAATTATATAATCAATTAAGTTTAGTAAATAAATAATGGCTCGTAGTATCTCTCTTTCGTTCCTTCTCTCTCGCTCTGTCCCTGTCTCTAGTTTGCCGATAAAATTGTGAAAAAAAAACACTCATTTGGATGACGATAAAATTTATGAATAGTTCGTTGAACTATCGGCATAAATACAAATTTTCCCCAAACGTATGCGGATACAGCGTTATCCGTAATCATTTCGACGCTTATAATTCAAAGGACCAAGAAGGAATCGTTACTTGTTACGCATTATGTTAAGAAAATGTTAGGGAATAGATCTAAGCAATACCAAATTGTGTTAGTCACGTTTAGAGATTTTACTGTTCAACAATTCCTTTTCGAAGGTTGTTCCTTTCACCAGTATCATCCATTATAGCATGTTCAGACAGGCCGAAGAAAGTCTTTGAGAAGAAAATGTTATAGTTAAATCCAATAGAGCAGAGGAGATTGATCAACTGCTGTTTTCAAAGTTCACTTATCAGAGCAATCGTGGAACACAAGAACGAAATAGCAAGGCACAGTATTGGCTATGCCAACGTAAAGATACTTGCTGCAGGCAACCACTAATGCCAGCGAATTGTAGGAGAGTCACCGGAAGAACCAATAACAATAGGAGAAAACAATTGCGAACTAAGCAACACTTCAAGTTTGGTAAAACAACCTGCAACGGATACAGCTAAAATAAAGACAGATAGAATACAGTCATGCCAGAAGGAATACAGTTTAGCGGATCAAGATGACACGAAGGTATGTAAGGAGGACCAGAAAACAACAAGATCAACATGGCAAAACCTGAGATACGTTACTTCAACATATGCTACAGTTAGCAGTAGCTTATACCTTAAATTTGCTAATAAATCTATCGGCATCTAGGTATGGATAAGTAGCATCTCCAATAAGAACTGGATAAGCAGTTTCTTCTGATAATTTGTGTTACGAATGCAGCTATGAATATTCTTTAAAAAAGGACCATACACCTGTGCTCCCTGTACTCATCTTTCCTACCAGGTTATCTAGTTTGCAATGATGACATTGAAGGAAATAGACCAAGAGTTTAACTTGCCTACAAGCGTTACTACAGCACTAGGACCAAGCTGATATCATTGAGAATGAAAAGGAGAACGGTTAATATATTCTAATTTCGAAACCTTTTGTGTACCATCCAGCGTATTGGTTATGGGTGCTACAGTGTTAAGCCTTAACTGATGTGGTGGGATCAGCAGTAACCTCAACCTAACCTACAATGAAAGAATTTTAAGTTGGCAATAACGTCAGAAGTTTGTGTTCTCCATATACCCTAAATTCAACGTAAGAGTTGGAGGATTACTTCAGTTTTACGCATTCAGCTAACAGGACAGGACACTAAACACGTTTCTAAAAAGTTGAATTTCTTAAAGTGGCAAAACGACCAAATATACCAAATACAAATAAGGAGACCAACCATGTAAGCTGAGGTCTCTCTGTTCCCACTCAAAATGTTCTAAAGTTGATAATTCCAACAAGACGAGCCCACAGATATGTCACCGATGATAACTGGTTTTCTTCCATGGTACTGCTAACTACGTTTCAAAAGGTAGGTCTCCACAAGCATTATCTCTGGCTAAAACAGGTTCATAAACCCAGTGTCATCCATGCATTGCGATAAAGCAACAGGTGATGCCACTAGAAGGATTATTGCATTCTTCTTGCAAAAGAAGAAATCAACATTGACCACTTGTGATTTTTTATATCACGGTAAATTTTGCGGACATAAAGAGCCGTAGGTTACTAACTTTTTCTGACACAGTGACTAGGAACAAATTTCATTTACATGGAATCTCTCTCGTAAAAGGACATGTGCAAGTAAGGTAAGAAAATCCACGCATTTCTCGGGAAATTAAACAAATTGAGACAAGCTCACAAAACACAAGATGAATTCCTCGTCGTCGCTGAATCCCCACCAGATAAACAAAGATGTTTGGAGTGCCCCGAACTAGAAACAAAAAGCGTTCCACGTTCTACATGAAAGAAAATATTCTATGATAAACATTTAGCGAAAGTAGAATATTATAGCGCATGTAACCGAATTGTTGAGTGAGATGATTGAATCTTACCACGTCTTTTATTTTTTGTTGAAAATGGAATTTTTTGATAACAATTGTTTCCTTTGCTCTTGTCATCAATTTATAATTTTTTGTCGATATTGCTGCAAAAATTATATTTATCTTCCTTGCAGTGACTGTAGTATTTGAGAATAAATACGAATTGTCTGAACTCCCTTTACCGTCGTTTATTTAAAGAATATACAGGATGATCAATTCGCCTACTTCCAAAACGTACTTGCAAAAATCTGTTACTCTTCGAGAAAAGTGTGCTGGCGAAACATCACATCCTTTCAATTCATTTCCATATCGCGGTTCAATGAGGGCTTTCTTCTCCCCTCTAACAGTGCATATTATGCAGATTCAAAACACCATCGCGGCTAAAAGCCTGCTTCATCGACGCTTAATGACAGAAAATGTTGCCCTTCATTTTGCAATCACTCGCAATGTTGGACACGAAGTAAATAATCCTGATCTAACAGGTTACGAATTTTTTGGAAATCAAACGGGCGAAGAAGCTGTTCTTTGAGGACTTATTTAACCAATTCACGGTCAACATTGCCTACCACTGAACTTATTTTTCTCGAGCTTATTCTCGGATTATTTTCTCTATTTGCAAAACAGCTTCTCCGTTTGGAACAGTACAATGAATTCTGCTAACGCCACTATAAACTTTTGCTTTTTTGAAGCAAAAACGTTGAGCGTCGGAAGAATTGAAAGAAATATAAAAAAAAAATTTCTAAAGAACTACTTGACCTGATCTTGAGACCAAAATACTTACGTCACCACAATGTCGCTCATGACTTCAAGTCAATTGGATGAAACATTAAAAAAAAATGACAGGGTCACCAGTGAACCCACAATACTGTAACTATGTAACC
Organism: Marronus borbonicus; assembly: GCA_902655005.2. Lineage (NCBI taxonomy): Eukaryota > Metazoa > Arthropoda > Insecta > Coleoptera > Scarabaeidae > Marronus > Marronus borbonicus. The sequence continues at coordinate 539,005 of LR737397.1, forward strand.
AGCATACCAATCGAGGGTGAATTATTGCATTGAAATGTATGTAAGTGTTCAAATTTGCGTAAGTGGTATTGTATATACAGTGCAGATGTAAGTATACATACTTCTAGTTTCTTTATTTATACTTATTTCACTTCTAAACTTGGCCAAAGTGCTATTATGCATACATCTGCTTCCGTTACAAAAAAAAAAAAAACTACACATCAATTTTATTCCTATACGTTTGTCAATTTAGCAATTTCATCAACTTCTCCTTCCTCGATACACCTAACGTTACCTGTTCTATTAATGTACCTGCATACGCGCGTTTTTTTTCTGATTATCTTCCACAATTGCGTGCTATTAATAATGTTTTGATACTATTATAATAGCCGGTCGTATATTCGTGACGATGCCGTTCTAATTTTTCCTCAATGAATAACCAGAATTTTTCGTGTCAATAGTTAGGATCTACTACGTCGTTTGTATTATAAGTGCATGCAACGATAAGATAACGAGTGAAATACGATTATGATTTTTCGGTCATTATCTCATTCGTGAATACGACGACAATGATGCATGATCGTGTTTTGTTTGAACCTTTTTGATGACCTTCTTCTTATTAATAATATCGTAGTTATTAACAATTACAATTATAATAATGCATAAGATATGATGGACCTTTAACTTAAAGGATGTATTAGCAATTGTTACGTTTGTATAGCAATAACGGCAAAAGCCATCGTGAAGGGGTGTATGTCCTTCCTCCAAGGAGGAAGTAGTCGTGAAAATTACATATTTCAGGTTTTTCAGCCGGTGTCCAGGATATTGCACACCCAATATGATGGTTATTTGAGTAGATATAAGATTATTTTTTGGAAAGAAAACCTACAGTAAGAAATGTGCTTTAAAATGCATTTTATATTAATACAGGATGGTCCAGAAGTTGCACGCAGTGAAAAGGAATTGTTCTTTAACTGGGAAGCCATATCAAATATCCTGGCTCTCACTTGGAGTTTTGAAGTTATTTAATTTTGCTACACTTCTTTTATTTGGACAACAAACGCACTTCATTTGGCCAACATTTACGAACATAAATAACAACTTTGTTGCAATACTAATAATTTTTTAATTTAAAGTGCATTTAAAGTATAATCTTAATAGTACGGCTCAATACTAATGTAAATGTTGTTCAAATTATTCTTCTCCTGTCTCCTGAGACAAGCCTCGTACTTCTTGATCAATTCTCTCATAGAAGAGGCTGATGTCAGTTAACCAACCACAAATTATGCAGTATTATTATAATTGTAAGGCTTGAAAGAACAAGTAAACCAAATAACAATAACTATTCAATTTTTTCGCATCTCCACCAGCTTTCGCCATTTACTGCTAAGCATTGGCCGGCATCAGAATTTTTGTCTGAGTAGATATGGTAGGTAGCCACAAAACATTAATATCGAATCCATTCTTTACAAAATTATACAAATTAGCTGCATTAATTATTTAAAATAAACGAATAATCTTTTAATGTTTGCAATAACACTACTCCCATACCATGATAGTTTATAAACAAACGAATTATCTACTTGTTTTATTTCGCCGAGCAAAGACAAACTCTCACCTTTGAAACACTGAAAATTTAAAAAACCCAACAAACTCGATCATCCTAGCGCTTTTAGCAAACAATTTCAATTCTAACACCACGCATTGTAATTTTAAATCGCATTTGTTACGTAAATTTTGATTATCGAAACTTGGAAGCAAAATAAAATTAAGAAAAGTAACACAAAACCCAAAGAAACGCAAAGATATGCACGGACACGATCTTATCATGCAACTTTTGCATTAAAATTCGTTACGATTCCTCCGTGTCCCCTACATTACACATATGTACGGTACACTTGAACAAGCCTGGATGATTTTATGTTTTAATTCATCAAAATCCCTTGTAGAAATAATAAAAACAACATCTTTCATATAATCCCCAAAGCAAAAAATCAAGAGATGTCACGCCTGGGCATCGAGCTGGCCATCGTAAAGGACCTCTATTGGCTAAAGAATCTTGAAACATGCGATTTAGTTTAATCAGTTCGAGGGCAATATCTTTATTAACGTTACTAATTGCAGTTAATACAGCTTTGTCAGCATTCTTACTTAATTCTGAGGCTTCATCAACACCCCAGGGAATTGAATAAACAAAATTTCGACGTTACTTAACAGAAGGAATTCAACGAGTTCGTGATTAAGCTTGATGGAACTAAAAACAAATCAAAGTTTGGTGCTAACGGCATATTGGGAGCCTTTGGCCGTCTCAACACCAGCAACTTTTGATTATCTTTGTTACTATTTTTGATGTTAATAACAGAATAGATTTTTGCTATTTGTCTTTGTCATTTTCACTCAAAGAAAGAAGAACCTGATATTATTGGGATAGTTGCGTTAAGCAGAACAAAAACAAATTTTCATTAGTCATACGTTGCGGGCGATAGTATGCATGCCCTTATTGAAAATAGAAAGAAGCGAGCTTTAAGAAGCAGACCGATTTATGCATCTGCTTAGTGGGACAAGATAATTCGCAATGCCAAAAGATAAGGACATCCGCACAGGTCAGAAGGAATGTGTACTGGGCGACATTTTTAATTTTAAGAAACTATCCTCAAACATCGGTAATAATTTTATAAGAAATTTTCGTAATGGCCGGGGTAGGACAAATACAACAACTCCACCACGATATCACAACAATAGACGTAGTGTCTAACGGGGCTGAGAAAGACATCTTATGCTCAGCAGAATTTAGAAAATAATTGTCTATCACATTAGACCGCGCAAGTTATAGGTCATTAAAAGTTTACTGGCCGTTTTACAGAAATTTACAAGCATCTAACGATAACTCGAAACAGGAGTCGGAAGATGGATAAGGATAGGTCAACGAAAATATTATATGAAATTGTTATAAATAATAAATAGTATAAAAAAAATAAATAAATTGTAGTCTGCTAATTTGGCGCTACTATTTGCATCAAGTAATACGTTTTTTAACTCAATGTTCCTCTGAACTAAATCTTGCGAATGTAAGTAACGGACACCATCAACAACGTCTATAGCGATTTGGGCAGGGCACATCAGATCTAAGTCCCCAATGTAAGTCCCTACCTATACCCCCCATGAGCAAAATAGCTAATAATCCACTTCCGTCGTTGTTTCATGACAGATCCCGCAGTTTAACTATTGTAGAATGTTCTGGTATGGTTTTTACATAATAAAATTTCATGGCTAGATCACTCCAACTACGGTTATCTGGTGGTACAGCCGATTTTATTCTATATAGAATGATACCATCCCACGGTCCATATGCAGAAACCATGTCAAACTGACTCCTCCCAATTTCTTTCATATGCTTGGGCATACCCCAGCGAATGATAGTTCTTTGTTCTTCGGTCTAGTTGGTTTTCGACAGCAATTTCCATTAAAGATTTAAACAGCTTCTTGGGTATATCCTATTCTCCGTGGTGAGATTGCATTTCCCTAGGTACATAAAATAAAGATCACAAACGGATGTTGTGAACCTCGCTAAGTAATGCTGGCATTTTCAGCAGCTTAACTTTCAGAATATTTTTCAGGAAAATCGAAATAATTTTCATCGTTATACTTTGTGAAAAATGATTTTCGTTTCTGGATTACTTTAGTTATTATTTCATTTAAGTGTCCTGATCTAGTTAATTGGTCTCTAAGATCATTATCTTATCGGAATGCTCATTGATTTCCGTTCGTTAATCTTCAAACTCTTTCAAGTTGTTACGTTATTGAACTCAAGTATCGATATGTTTATAATTGCTGAAGAGACAAAATTCTGTTGTAGCAAACCAATTTTTAACAATAAAATAAATCCTACTTAAATCTCAAGTATTTGAAGAACGACAGTTATACGAACATAAAATTCAAACTAACTCCAAAATAACACAGCAATAATCAATTTCCTTTTGCATAAAACCCATCAGCTGGCCGAACAGCCCAATTCTTTAACAAGCGCCCATTTTACATTCATATGCATACCGTACCGTTGTTTCGAATCTACGCAACGTATAAACTAAAATAATTTACAATTCATTCGATCGCAATAAATTTAAACGCATACAAACGCTTGAATGGAAGATTTCCTCCGATGTCCAAATTAAAATCACATATTTAGACGCGCACACCTTTCCAAGAAACTTTATCGTCTATTCTTCTGCCCGGTTTATGCGTCGTAAAAAGACGTTTTAATTTTAAACTATTACGGCCCAATAAAATCCAGAAAAAAGAAACATCTCTCAAAATCGATTCCGGAACGCACCTATGAGATGATTCACTTCATCTGGAAAGTAGAAGAGCGTATCCAGCAATTTTCAGATGATACGCGTATCTCATACGTGAAAGAGTATTTTACGGAACATCTGGTCGTAGTTATACAAAATATAGTGTGGGCTACGCACAAGCATTGGTCGAAGCCTACACGAAATAGTTAGGACATGCATCTTGCCCGAATGTATTCGATTGTCCAAGCTTGTTTGTACGTACATACATACGTACGATATTGTTGCGATTGTTTCTGTTGAAATATGGTGTCTTAAAATATTTGTTTTTATGGTTTGCTGGAAAAGTATAAATTGCAGTAATCTTCCCTCTAGTACCAGAAAAAGATGCTAATGAATACAATGTTCCATACGTCCAGCACATATTTGTAGTTAGGAATATTATAGATACATGTATTGATGAGGCTATTGAACTCCACACAGTACTCGGATTTTAAGCAAGCTTTAGCTGGTATAAGACAAGAAATGTCAATAAGTAAATGGTGTGGCAAAGCTCTATTACAAGAGATATCAAAAATAGTTTCTAATAAAAATTGTAGACACTTCTAAACATGATATTTCAAATTTCTTTACATTTATACAAGGCGTTCCATAATTCCAGGGTGGACCTAACTTAGGTTTTTTATTCAATAGTACACCGTGTATTTTAATTTCAATTTTGGTTAAACTCAACTCCCAACCCAATATAGAGTTCCACTGGATGGTCAATTTTATTATAAAAACGTGGCAAACTTAGTAACCCGAATCTTGATAAATAATGAAAACTTAATCGTTCTAATACAAACAGTACAAAATTAAAGAAATCTTCCTGGCCATAGATCTTCGTTGTTGAGCCCGTTCGCAAGAAGCAACTCTACGAGGAAAGTAACCTTCGGGTGAAACTGAATTTTGTAGGGACGGGATTTATACTTATGTAGTACCCTTCTACACATCCTCTTGTTGGCGCGCAATTTTGCGTTCGATAATATGTGAGTTGAACAGTTTTTGTCCTTTCGTAGCACTGAACCTGTGCGATTAAAGCACTCCACTGATCTTTCAAACACTGTTCTGTCTGGTTGCCTTCATTCAGGACATCTCTCCTGACAAATCCTTTTTGCAAATATGTAATTTTTCATATATTCACCCAAAACCCAGATCATATCCGATAATTCATCAACGGAATAGTTAATAGTTCATTTGCTATTTTAAAAATTAATACAAGTCAAGCCATTGAGATTTATCAACTGTTTCTAGCAGTTCGCTACTTAAAAAATTAATTCAAGCAAATGTTTCAAGGATAACATGATTTATTGAAACAATTTCTATAAATTCAACATTTTTCCAATAATTCCAAATATCTCCTCGTAAGGTATAGGTGGTAGTATCGTAAATTCCCATTTTGACTCACCCTGTATAAATGCAACACTTGAGAAAGCAAATTACAGTTGGTAACATAGTAGTATAGTATATGCCCAAACTCGTGACAGTATTAAAACGGTCAAGTATCCATTATTTATCAAGATAGCGGCTATTAAGTTTGTCATGTTTTTATATGAATTTGTTCGAAATGCGGTACTTCAAAATACTTTTGCGGCTTTACAAGCTAGAAAACCACCATCGGTGCGGGCGATAACTTTGCAAGCCATTCTTCACCTGCAGTGATTCGGTCCTGCGAAGAAAACGATATTCATATTACTCCGCTCCCTCCCAACGCGACATATTTGATGCACCCACCTGATGTGGGTGTATTCGCGCCCACGAAAGGATGTTGGCGAAGGATTCTCGACAATTGGAAAAAACAAAAACAACAATTCTCAACACTGCTCGACTGATTATGGAAAGCCATCTCAGAGTCAGTGCGCAAAAATTTGAAGAGAAGATTTAAGCCAACAGGACTTTATCCGTATGAAATGCTGAGAAGGATTCCTGGGCGATTAACAACAGAAGATAGAGACGCTATGGGCAAATTTCTAGATGCTCCTTTAATCGATCCTATAAAAGAACATCGAGGAACTGATAGCGAGGAAAAACAACAGAGAAAACGAGGGAAAAATTACCGGTTAGGAAAGATCTAGTTCTAGATGTGGAACACGGAGTTGTACCTATAGATAATGACACAGAAGGGAGTGAGCCAACCATTTCAAAGCTACAAGATGATCTAGAAGCAATTCCGACAATTTAGTTAGTGCTACAGTATGCCCTAAAGAATTGATCAGCCTTACAAGGTGATCACTGATGGCTGTGAATGGGCATCCGGGCAGCCTCAAAGCGAAAGAGGTACCCTGGCATGGTATATGGGCGGTTCAAGAATAGAAGGTATTGGAACAGGTATACGTATTAGTGGGCCTAACTACCGCATCAACATATTTCAAGCAAAGATTTCTTCTTTGAACTTGTGCGTCATAAAGAACCTCGAGACAGGGATACGAGGCGCAGCCATAACCATATTCAGTAAGAGTCAGGTCTATCAAAGCCTACAAAAACCACGTTACTCTGCGACGGATCCCAAGCCATCAAGGGATCGAATGCAATGAAAAGGCTGAGAAGCTGGCTAAGGAAGCAGCCCTTCATAGATCCTAACCCCTTCTGTGGCTTACAAGACAGCCACAAAAACAAGTAATTAAAGCATGGGAGGATGATCAAAGGACATCGTACTAAGAAAATGTTCCAAGACAAAAACAGGCGAAAGCATTCATATCAGACTCGCCTAAGACAGCAAAAATAGTGCTATCGTTCTGCAAAAGAGACCTTAAAATTACTGGCGGGATGTCTGACAGATCATGCAGCCCTAAAAGATCACCTATTCAATCTAGGAAAAGCTGAAGATCAAATATGTCGTCTATGCCTAGAAGACTTCAGTAAACTGTTCCTGATATCTACTGAACTGAAAGACGGAGATCCTAGAGTAATATTAAGGTTTATTAAGAGCCTCCAGTTTCTCTAACACATATAAGGGCATTTTGTTACAATAGATCTATTAAGGTCGCAATGACTAAAGTCATCTGCGCCTCTGCCCAATTATGCTAATACTAATGCCCTAAAGAAAAGATAATTCCAGAAATGTTTACATGCGCGTGCATATACTCTATTCTATTGTTATTTGCTCAACTCTCTAGCATTATTACCAACATAAATTTTGGAAACCTCGGTACTGACCGAATTTGGACTATCCCATGTTCATTTTCAGAGCGATCGACTCAGACGATTATTTACTTCATTAAATAGATGGTAAGTATATGTACATAAGCGCACAAAACTTAATCTTATCAAGAAGTAGAGTAAGGTGTGTATATTTGAATACATTTTATGTTTGTATGTATCTGTGTACATAATTACATGTGTGTATATATATGCATATGTTTTAGCCATGTAGCTCACGCATACACGAAGCTTAACCTTAAAAAAGGAATCACCTGTCAGATAAGTGCAACTATCTACAAACGCGATAAGATTTTCGGTAACATCTTTCTCTGATATAAGTGCGAGGCTTTTGGAAAATTGGAAATAGTACCACACGGTAATAGTTAATAATCGAATAGGCGTAGAAAATTTTAAGATGGCATAATTTTGCTCGAAATTAGCTTTATTTATTTGCAAAATTAGTTCTTATAATCCGGGATTAGATCTAAGATTCCAGGTCATTCCTTGGCTTGCCCTGTTTAGGAAAGTAGTTTCAAAAGATGTTTCGTTTTAAGCTCTTATTTGCATCTATCACCGCCCGCTTCAACTTTTTAAGGTCCTCTTCCATCGAGACAATTGGACTGTTGCAAAGTAGCAAAATTATGCCATCTATAACGTAAATTTGTAACAGACCAAATTCTTCAATTTGTAAAAGAAAATTTGGGAAACCCAATATAATAATTATTTAGTCATTTAATCTGTGTAATTTTTTATCGTAGTATTAAGCTATGCAGTTACGTTTTACGGAACAATTTGTGCCATGCCAGACGGTTTTCAAGGCGGTACAAAGTTTATTAGACGGAGATAATGTTTTTGTCGACTTATTACTTTTATAGTAAATTAGGTCGAATTGGAAAAAAAAACATACACACTTACGCACACTAATTCGCTTGAAACAGAATTTTTTCTCTTGTTTGTTGTTTTATCTCTCGGTATTATGCGATAAAAAAATCTGTTGACGTGTGATTAGGTATTTTCTTACATTGGTCGCGTAGATTCATTATTAAATGTGCACTAATTATAGCAATTCAAGATATGATATTCATGATTTTCTTCCAGTAAATAGTAAAGGATGTGGTAACCCTTTGTCAAATTTCCTTCGCTTATCTTATGTATGTAGTATAGTTATTAATACCGTAAAGCTCGTGGTATATTTGTACAATATAAAGATGAGGTTAATGCTATTTATATACAAGCCACTGCGTCAAAAAAAAAATGCAAAAAAAAAGTGAGTTACAAAGATTAAATTACAATCAGTACCTGGGTACACAACGGAAGAATGAGAATTTATGAGGGCTTACGCCATTTGCCTACCAAATCATTGTGGCTCTCATGATTTTTTAGTTTGTGTATTACCAATGATTGTTATTTCGATTCTGGAATATAGTGGTGGAGGTATTTGTTGAAGGGCTTCAACACCTTCTCAATTGACTCAGTTTGAGCGGGCAATTCGTGGAAGCATAACTTTCAATCCACAAAAATTAACATTTGGAAGTAAAATAAATAAGTGCTCACTTGAGGAGGTTTGTGTAATTGAATTTAAAAGTACGTATTGCGGGCCTACGCGAAGGTGGTGGTCGAATACGAGAAAATAGCCGCCAAATTGATCGCAACACTAATAGTTTAATAGAATGATTTCGTTCATGTCAAGCATACAACGCTTGCTACGCGAATTATGACATGAGGGAGATCGGTAAAGTTATGACAGTAAGTTGCCTTTAACTAGAGTTAATCCATGTCTATGTATTAATATACCCCACGCCCTCCAAATTAACCGACCATAAGTTAATATTACGCATACGTCGCACATACTGCAATTTTCAGGATTTACAGGGACAAAATCCAAAGCTTTTGCCGAACTATCTGTTTTATGAATATAAGCTTTATTTGGGTAAATTATGGAAAATACGGTTATAAACTTAAAGCACACTTCATAACTTTGACTTTTGGATTGCTTAAATAGAACTGCTCAAAATATTTTGAACAAAATGAAACAGTTATTAAAAAAATTGGACGCCAAACAATTAAAACTACTTGAATTTTGCTCTTTCTAAATTAGTATTTATTGAATAATCTGGCATTGTTCATAAATTGAACACCTCCTCGAAAATTTCGCTTTCCTATTCTTCTTTCAAACTTTCCTTTTGGACGATATGATTGGATTTTATCAACATTCAATTAAAGATATCCGGACTGAATCCAACGCAAGACCTTATATTCTTTTTGATTTGACTCTAACTTCGGTCATTTGCCCTTTTGGAAGGGCTAAAGATGCAATAATATCTCCTCCATGCAAAAACTTCGATAAAATATCCACTTGATATAGTGTTTGAAATATTGTTGAAACGAGATATTGAAATTTGGTTTAACCCTCTTATATGTGCAACTTTGTCAAAAAAAATTTCGTGCCGTATTCTCGTCAATGGAATTACCACCCCTTTGTTTTAGCTGGTCAACAATAAGACCCATTTCGCGGTAAAATAAATCAGTTAGTTAGGTGTTTTTTTCTGTTTTCAATTTGTTTTTTTTTTTCATCTTGAGAGGTAGCCATCTTAAGGTCTCAGCAAATACTGAAAAATTCCTAGATGTGAATGTAAAACTGAAAGACACATTTGTAATCTTCGAAGTTAAATTATTGGAATGTTTTTGAAGTAATGCCGCAGATATTGCATGCTTATTGTCTTTCAATCTACCGCAGTACATGTTATATAATTGCAATGCAATTTCCAGCTATCTTCAAATGTGATTAAAGGTTAACAATTTCGTCCTTAGTTTGTTCATATTCTTATTTACTATTTTCTTGATTTTCCTTTATCGACTTAAATTTAGGCCGGCGGTGTTTTATTGATGAAGGACTTACATAGATTTTTGCAAAAAATAATTTTTCTTCCGAAATAACTGACACCTCTAGCGGAACTATTGTCAGAATTATTGTTGGCGAAGTTTGGTTTATAAAAGCCATGGCCATCGGATCCATCTAAACATCATTGATAAAAGATATCAATCTTTGTAACGTCATGTGAAAGATCTCCTCACATGTTCTATCTTATTACTTCACTAATCGTTAGGCTGTGAAGTCCAAAAGACTGTAGTTTGATTGAGTTCGCTCCGCTTTACATACCAGTATAGGTTTGCTTGGTCAATCCACCATCAATCAGTAGGGCTAATACTTCTAGTGGTATATATGAAGAAAGCTGGTTGAACGCGGCAGGATCGTGGGCATTTTTGGATTTTCTTTAAAGTTCCGCGAAAACTCGCGAGAGCCATTTTTATATGTTTATTTTTTCTTCCGGAGGGCTGCTTTGTAGCGGTTTTTTGTTGTTTCCTTGCTTGAATAATAAGAAACTTTAGTGTTGGCTGTGATAACAAATAAGATCATAGAAGAAAAAAAAATTCGTCACTACAACAATACAGTAGACAAACTTTGTTTTTCTTTTTCTTGAGCTAGGTTTAATTAACTGCTTTCTATTAATTGAATTTTTTCTTTCCTTTCTATCTACTTTTTGAAGCTTCATCTTATCCTTCAATAATGATAACAAGGACTGTGAGATAATATGACAAATAGTACTAAAGCATCGGCACACTCCACACCGTACAAGTTATTTGATTAATTCGGAACAGCCGTTTCGAGAATTCATCCGCTTTTATTTGTTGTTATGTGTGTTACTTGTTTTCTTGTCCTATTTTATTTATTATTAAAAGAAAAGATTATTGACACTTTTTAAACATTAAGGATCAAGTCACGTTCAATATCTTTATACATTTGTATCACAACAGATAGAACGAGTAGCAGATCGAAACAAAATGTGTATTAACGTCCGGACATTAAACAAATTAAAAATATGCTATTAACCACCAAAAAATAAATTAAAGAAAGGCTGGAGGTGTGCAGATGGGAGGAAAATCTAAAAATGTTTAGTCCACATTTCTTACCCCATGATCAGAACTCTTGCATGTTATAGTAATTCCCTAAAATACTATAAATATGAGTATCTTTAATTTTCCAATATCAGGCTATCGATTTAATATTATCCAAAAGCAGTAGCTTAAATCACCACATTGCCTCCCTCGTTATTGTTGCTTTTTTCTCGAAACTTCAGTAAATCTGATCAATTTTCACAATTACTCGAACCACTTTTTGTGATTATTCCCCCAAGGAATAGCAAAGTTTGGGAATTTTACTAATTTTTATATCTCATTGTATTTGTTCAAAATTTCATGTACTCGTAAACTACACATAAAATTCCAATACTGCTTAAACTTTGACGGTAAACATTGAATCTATTGGATAAATATTGATGGAATTTTAGATACTCAGATAAGGAGGGGTTTTAGGAATTGTTTACATTGGCTAAAACTTGGTTGTGACTTTTCCACAATAACAGAAAAAAAAATCTAGGTACATGTTTGGTATCTGAATTGGGAATTCGACTTTTCTTCAAATTTGGAATAATAAATAAGATTATTGCGTATCTGAAGAAATCATCGTTCAAAGATCGCTAGCATGAGAAAATTGTTGATTTTACATTAAACATATCCTTTTTTGTTTAAAATTGTGGTAAAGATTCAAAAAAAAAACGCCAAACAACTGTTTTGGACAGTGAAGTCGATCACATGGTTCTCAGCGAATTTTGTTTAATTTTAACGTAATTTTACATTACTTTCTCAAAAGAATTATCTTTGCCATGGTGTGAGATATGTTCGTATTCTCCTACACAATCAGTCTTTTGCTGATTTAAAACTACGTTTGTGTTACTTAAATTACTAAAAGTGCAACGTCTTAATGAAGATAGTATGAACAATGTTTAAAGATTAATGCGAAATGGATATTCTAACAAAGAAGTGGCTAGGATTTACAATGTATCTCGCAACGTTATTAACAGATTCCATAGAAGTGGTAGTGTAAGGGTTACTTTTAGCGGAGACCGTCGGAGGAGAACAACTCCTACACAAAATTAGCATTTAAGGCTCTAGGTCAAACGAAATGGCATTCAGCCATCTAGGACGTTGAATAACGATCTCCGTGCGACCACAGAAGTGATTCTATCTAATCTAGAAGTTAGAAGAAAGCTGCACGAATTTGGTTTGAGGGCTAGAAGAATGCGAGGCAACACAAAATCGCTAGCAGACAGCGGTCAAAATTCGATTATCGTGAGAGGCTCGTGATTGTAAAAGATGCCCTTTCTCTGATGAGTCCAGATTCACTCGAGATCATTCTAATAGCAGAGTTACAGTGTGAGGTAGGCACAGAGAAAGGTATTTCGTAAGAAGCATGGCTCCACGTATGCCACTTGGAGGAGGAGGAGGCAGGTAATGGTTATCGTCGTACCGAGCTGCTTGCGAGGAGGCCCCACGAAATATCAAAATTAAAATTGCCACATTTAAAGCTGTTAATTATGTTAAAAAATATAACCTCGACGTATTAATTTTTTGACGATTTATTCATTATTAACATTCAGTTTTCACTTAAATGGTTCTAATCACTTGTAAAAATGCATATTTTGTTACATTTCAGGCACCTTTTTTTTGTAAAAGCGACCCACTTCAACTACAAACAACAATGTCTTCTAATGTTAAAACATTTTACAAACAAACGCCTTAGAATCGCACAATAAATTTTTGAGATTTCAATCTTTGAAGCATTTCTGAAGAGAAAAATCAACGTTTAAAACGCGCTCAAAGAAAAATGTTTCTTTTTTATTAATATGCGTCTTTCTGTAAAATGTTCTTAAATTACAGCAACATTTGAATATACATATATATTATTTCTGATTGGTCGACTTTACCCTAAACTGTTCTAAAGCGAGAATTACGTATCTTAATATAGGTGGTAAATCATCAGCTTACAACTACGAATTCAGAAAGAGATACTCATCTTATGACTCCAATCCAGCGACCAGTCGACAGCCTAAAACATCATCGAAGTCACGTATTTAATTGCATCAAGATATTATTATTTGTTTTTCAGTTATCTGAAGAAATGGTAATTATTTGATTACCTTCACGTCGGTTGACGGTGATATGCTCCATTAAAAAAAAAACAATTTTATATGGTTGTGAACCCATGAGGGGCTCTGTGGGTCTCAATATACTATTAAACTGTAGCGACAATGAAGCATCATAACAAGAAAAGAGTCTCCATCCGCATAAGCACTGAAATAATAAATTCAGTGAGTCGTGTTCGTTGATTCCACTTTGTTAAAGCAACAAAAAAAATGATTATATTAACTAATAAATGTATTTATTACAGAAGGAACTGCATTTACAAAATTGAAACCAACAAAATAAATTTCCGTTTATTAACTTACTTTATGAGAAGGGAAACAAACTTTAGGGATTTTTCATTAGACATTAATAAATGTATTCTTAAATGAGTAGTGATTCTTTTTAGCCGTTGTACAATTATTTTTGTAAGGATATTCTTGGTAGTAAATGGCTTAGTTATCTAAATAAAACTTCAAAATTACTTTTTACGTTTCGGCAATAAATTCATTGCTTTCTTCACGTAACATTTTTTAATTTTATTATGTGAAGAAAACGTATATTCTCTAGTAAACTAGGTTGTAAAAAAAATTTTAATTTTTCTATGTAACCATTTATAATTTCTGAAGAAGGCAATAAATTATTGTCGAAATTTAAAAATAAATTTTCAAATTTTATTTAAATAATTAAGCCACTATTACCAAGAATTTCCCTTATAAGAAAAATGTGTCCTTTATATCAATAAATCCATTTATTGCATATAGTGTGTATTAGAAAGTATGTGTTCATCGATATAATAAACAAGCATTTATTAACACGACAAACTTATTCGTTGGACCAATTTTGACAAAAAAATGATCAGCTTAACATTGTATTAAGGTATCTTTTTCGTCCCGCGGTTCCTCTTTAAAGAGAGTACAATCGGCAGAATCATTTTCGTCGAGTTCTTGTTCTTTGTTCAGACAAAAGCAAATCAAAAATAATATGTGTCCTGTACGCATTACTTCACAAAATCCCCACGATTAAAAATACATGCACATGTATGTGTTACACAATAAATTAAGTACCGTACAGGCAAACAGAAATTCGTTAACATGGCGGCGACCCTGTCAATCTTACCGACGAACTTATTTACTGGGTTTATTTGTTGCTTAGTGCTACCTCGTGTGTGCTTTACAACATTTACAGTGGATTGCAACAGCATCGTGTGCATGGATATTGAAAAGGCAAAAAAACAAGCAATTGTTTCCGGAAATACAACCTACATATATATATATATAAATTTAATAATTAATACGTTTATTTATCAATGTACAAGTAGATAAGTCGCACGTGCCCGACTCTAGAACAAATAGAAGAGGTAACTTGTTATTAGCAGACGATAAGCGACGATGTAGTAAGAGGTAAGCTGCTAGAACTCCTATGTACATAAGTCGAATTAACTTCAAATTTATTGAGCAAGAGGCTTTCCAAGTGAAGTAATCGATGGGTAACGCCGCAAAAAATGCACTTTATACGGCATGCGTTTTCGAAAAAATGCCCAAATCATAAGATCTAGGCTTGTGCATGTTTCGCATATGTTCTGATAATTTCGAAATTTCTCTTCTTACGAAAATTATTTGTTAATGAAAAGTAAATAAATATTATTTACAATAATAATGTATTTATGGATTCCCGAGAATTACTTTTTCTTTAAGTAAAAGTGATTAGTAGTGAAAGCAAATTACTCGTACTAAAAATAAAGGGAAATGATTAGTTATCAGTATGTACGAGGGTTGTTCGGAAAGCTTTAATCCTTCACATGAAGATGGCGCTGCTAATCAATGATATTCTGATAGTATAATTACGCATACGTTAAAAGATACTTTTGAAAATGTTTTTTTTTTTATATAATATAAAGAATTGAAGGGCAATACCCTTACGCAAATTAAAGATGAGATGAACGCTGCTTACGGGGATCCTGCGCCCTCATTTGCTACAGTGAAATTTTGGACTTTGTTGACGATAAACATTCGGGAGCGTCAAAAACCGGATGGTGCTCGATAACCGTCGAATTAAGGTTACAGAGATTGCGGGCATCTCGAAAGAACGTATTTGTCATATGTTGATTGAAGATTTGGGCATGAGAATGCTAACCGCGCCTTGGGTGCTGCGCTTGCTAACTCAGGACCAAAAACACATTCGAACGAACATTTCCAAAGCCCAGTTGAAACAGTTTAAACGAAATATATCGAAGTTTTTGCGTCGATTAACAACCTTAGATGAAACTTGGATGTACAGGTACACTCCTGAAGCCAAAGCATAGTCGAAACAGTGGGCTGCGAAAGGTTAATCCGCTCCGAAAAGGATGAAGACTCTTCCATCGACGATTGCTTTTGGGATAACCATGGAATTTAGTCAACTATCATATGATAAGTAAACACACGTGAAGCAGGTGTCATGGTGACTCCGCGTTAATTCAATCTAAATATAATAAATACGTGAAAAGATACGAAACCGACTGACTCAAAATCTCAAAATGGTACTTTTCATGCTGAGCGGAAAAAAATATTAAAAAATATCATTACTCGTATTTTAGTTGTAAAGTTGGAACTTTACGATGTAGCTAAGGAAACGAGCAATTGTTTTAGAAATTGTTTTTCTCATAGATAACAGCGTACAAAAATCGGCGAATCAACATCCGAGGCGAACGTATGCATTTGATAGCACGAGAGGCTTCAATCTGATTTTGAAAAGATTAAGTTAATCATGACACTAATTCATCAAGTAACACATTTAAGAATTTACAGAGTATTCATTGACGATTTAGATATGCTGGAGTTTTCGAAGCCTGAATAGTATAATTTTAGAAGTGACTGCAAATTCAATTTGAACCTAGTAGAACAGACGGTTGGCGCAACGGTGGCTTCCGATCAGGGATAGCTTTTACACTTTTGGCCGAACATTACCTCGCAATGTTCTCGAATCTTTGGGGAAACTCTTTACTTTGACGTACACCGACTTTTAACAAACATTTTTTGAAAATTGGCTCAATGTTGTGACACCACATGTCTCTAATCGATACCCATCGTTAGGAGAGTACCATTGGTTTTGTATACCTGACACTCTACCGGCCGTGGCTAACCGTCACGGATATTGCGTCGACCGTACGAAGTTGCACCAACTGAAGACCAACCGTCAGCCAGCCAACTGTGCTACTAGGGGAATATGATAAAAGAAGCACTTATTAGGTTTAAGGTCAATGCAGCGTATGATCTTCACCACTAAATATGTTAAAATAATCAAAAGTTACGGAATATTCTATTCTTTGCGTGGATCTGTGCACCATATTCGGCTCATGGTCTATTACACCTATGTTAGTGTCGTCCACGTTATGAAAACCTTGATCCAATTGAAGGAATCTGGCAAGTCATCCAAATATACCATAAAATCAACGGGCCAAGCACGCTTCCTTGTGGATGCACACCCTACGATTTTGTCCTAATAGTATATTTTCCCTTCAAGCCCGTATTACATGGTTTTTTGAAAAACAAAATTAATGTCAACAGTATCAAACGCACAAAACAGATTTAAGAACGCAGCATTCGCATATTCTCCCAGATCCAACTGATCCTGAATAAACTGTAGCATCTCCAAGATATCATTCTCTGATGATAAGCGCCGCCTATGTGTCTACTCACAACTGTTCAGTATTTCTTTGACGATCGAAAAGCTATATCTTTGGAGAATATACTTAGCATCCATCTGCTCACGTTTGAATTGTGATAACGATAGTATTTTGTGTTATTATTGAGGTAATAAAATTAGGACAGGCTGTATACACAATTACAATAAAAAACACATTTATTTATTTAGTTTCTTTTTTCTTTTTTAACACAGTACTTGCTCAGATTGGAAAAACAAACAACAACATAATTAATTCTCTAAGTTTCAAATAAAACTTATCGACTTTTTATAGCGGTATTCATTGTTATTGTTAGTGTTTTTCCACTCCGTACTTTAGTTTACAATGTACAACCAGTAGATTAGTGAAAAAAAGTCAATTAAGGTATTTTTTTGTTGTTCGAATGATGTAGCATATTGAAATAATGCTCAATAAATACGGTGTAAATCACGTATAAGTGCATAAAACCACACATTCGATAGATTACGGATAAACTAGAAAAAAAACCGGGCCTATAACATTCCTAGATCATACCGTCCCTATATACGCGGTATTGGACCTTTCCTTTGTTTTGATTTTAGTCATATCATCGTCTAGTCTGTCGTGTGTTACATGTTACAATTTGCATATTTATATATGTGCATATGCGTATTGGTAATTATTGAGGAAAATTGCATCGCTGAATCGTTTCGGTTAGGTTTTTAATCGGCGTAATTTTGAATTAATGACGCAGAAGAAACAATATCGAACGTTGAAAACGAATCTAGTTTAAAGGAAAATACCAATGAATAATTCAAGCTGAAAAAGTCGAATTGGAATGAAATTTGACGGATATACAGATGTACACTACCGTTCATATATTTGGGGACGACTAAGAAAAACTCAGAAAAATAAGCAAAATTGAAATATTGACAATTGATTGTGTTTTATATGAAAGAGTATACATTTCTATATGTATGAACATAATTTACAACAGTATTCTCTTCTATCCCATCAAATTTATAACGCATTTATATTCTACCGCAGCCTCAGGCAAAA
Organism: Marronus borbonicus; assembly: GCA_902655005.2. Taxonomy (NCBI): domain Eukaryota; kingdom Metazoa; phylum Arthropoda; class Insecta; order Coleoptera; family Scarabaeidae; genus Marronus; species Marronus borbonicus. The sequence continues at coordinate 557,176 of LR737397.1, forward strand.
TTCCTCTTAATCCCTTTTACGGGGTTATAAACGTAAACTTGAAAATATTGTCTAATATTTCCACAAAGGAATAATGTGAAATTAATAGAACACTTAGTACAACAAACAAAGCAGATATCGTCTTGTATTTAAAATAAAATCGATCTTGAGAGTAGTTTAGTTTAAATGTAACTATCGTAATAAACGGGTGGTGCTGAAATGGCAAAACGAAAAGAAATTTCCATCGAAACGCGTTCTGCTATTATTACTTTACGTAATGAAGGATACTCAATGGCAGTTATTGCGAAAAAATTTAAAATATCGAAAAATGGTGTATTTACAACATTAAAACGGGTGGCGGAAACGGGTTCTTTGGCTGATAAGAAACGTTCTGGACGTAAAAAGAAGACAACAGCTGCTGAAGATCCGTTCATGGTCCTTGTTTCAAAAAGAAACAGATTCCTGACGGTTCCGGAAATAACGCAGCAAGTCAATGTTTCACGAAGAAATCCTATTTCGCATTCGACCGTCAAACGAAGATTAATTGCGGCAGGCTTAAAGGGACGAGTAGCTGCCAGAAAACCGCTTTTGAAAATTCAAAATAAAAGAAAAAAAGATTGCAGTGGGCACAAGAACACAGACACTGGACATTCGAACAGTGGTGCAACGTGCGGTGGACAGATAAGTCAAAATTTGAAACATTTGGCTCCAAACGGAGGACGTTTGTTAGGGGACAGGTTGGTAAAAGAGTTAGTGAACAGTGTATTTTACCTACAGTGAAGCACGGTGGAGGTAACGTAATGGTTTGGGACAGTTTTGCGGAAACAGCTGTAGGTGATTTAGTAAGAATACAGGGAATACTTCGTAAAGAGGGCTATCTCAAAATATTACAAGACAATGCTGTACCAAGTGGGGAACGATTACGAGGTCGAAACTTTACTTTTCAAGAGGATAACGACCCTAAGCATTCTTCTCGTATATGCAGAAACTATCTAGCATCTCTGGAAGAAGAAGATCGTTTAAAAAGAATGATTTGGCCACCTCAGTCTCCTGACCTGTCGCCTATCGAATTAATATGGGATGAACTCGACAGAAGGATTCGTCAAAAAGGAGTGACTAGTTCACAAGATTTATGGAGAAAGCTCCAGCAAGCATGGACCGGGGTCCCAGCAACATTTTTGAAATCTTTAATTCTAAGAATGCCACGAATATGTATCGCAGTAATTAAGTCAAAGGCTGGACATATAGACGAAAAATCCGTATAGACCTAATTATAATTAGTACAACATTTCTTTTTGAAATATTTTTAGTTTTGTATAAGTATACTCAATGTACAGGAGTAAATTAAGTTACAAATGACTTTTTGTTTTTATCCGAATTAAAAAAAAACTGTATTTTTAATCGTCCCCAAATATATGAACGGTAGCATATGTAATTACTGCGATACAAAGAAAATGAGCGAGTAAGCACAGCACAGCACAGCATAGTACAGCACAGCACAGCATAGCACAGCACAGCACAGCATAGCACAGCACAGCACAGCATAGCACAGCACAGCATAGCACAGCACAGCATAGCACAGCATAGCACACATCACAGCACAGCACAGCATAGCACAGCACAGCACAGCATAGCACAGCACAGCACACATCACAGCACAGCACAGAAGACTTTTGTAGTCTTCTGTAGCTGTATTTGAAGAAAACTTAAAATCTCAAAAAACCTGCAGATCTTTCAGACACTTTGCTAACCTCTAGTCGTCTCAATTTTAATCCAAAATAAGTATTTCCTGAAATCACTAATCGCCGAACAATAAACCTATCGCACTGTTCATTGATTATGATTAATTCCGTATCAGGTATGGGACTTTTTAAAAAAATCAGCAAATGCGTAGTGCCTACGTATACGAACAATCCTGATAATACGGTACACACGAGTTCGCGCGCTTACATAGGAAGTAAATAAGGCGAACTTTAATGTATATTACTTGTTTTAATTAAATTGGTACGCAACTGTTTATTTTAGTGAAAAATATTTACATTCTGACAAACAAAGAACACGGAATAATAATGGAGATAAGGTTCTAGATCGTACCGTGTACTGCATCATGTAAACGTTATTCAAATGCAATTTTGTTTGCGAATTCTGCGAGATTTCGGCGTAAAATGAGATAATATCGTGTTTGCTGATCGACTATATTTAGATTTGCACCGTAGAAGATAGGTTTAGGTTTTCCCAAAAAAGTTTTTTTTTAATACCGATAGGTTAAATATGGAGTAGGTCAGCCTTTTTCGGTTTTACACCTATATAATAATAATACAATATATACATATAATTATAATATTGCTTACTTACATTGGAAATGTATCTCCCAAAAATACATGTGCAGGTATTTGACGAAATTAGAAAGGATGCGGGAGAAAATCACTTTTGAATTAGCTCAGATGAAACAATGGATGCATTAGGTGATGTAAATGTAGCGAACGTAGTTATTGGTGTTTTACATCCAAGTACATGCAAGATAAATGCATGGAAGGCCCGGAAAGGGCTTTTTTGTTCGTGAGTGAGGCTGCAGCCTACATAACTGAGGACTGGGAAATTATAAGATAAATTTCCAAATCCCCTACATGTTACCTGTGTTGCTCATGCAAAGCTCAGAACTATAGAATTCATTAAGGAAGAGTTTCCCAATGTCAGTTAATTAATTGATAGTATACATAAGGTCTTTCTTTAAATCACCATCTACCAACACTATTCTTCAATTCCGTTATCTCCATCCCCAATTATAACACGATGAGGAATATGGTTGAAAGCATGTTCATTCTATTCCAATACCAAAATCGATATCAGCAATGGTTGGTTCATTAATTTTGGTAACAATTTCAGTACCTGTTCATAAAACAAATGAACGTTCCTGGAATGGATTTTATCAGGTGATGGAAAAGACGTTTGGAGAGAGTTTAAAAAAAACGAAGTGGTGTAACCCTTTATGCTAAAGAAGAGCTTCTTCGAAGATAAAAAACGTACTAATTGCAAGTATCATTTGAAGATGATAAAAGATGGTAATGAAGTGAGGAAACATTCAAATTTGACGCCATGCAGGAATGTAGGTGCGTAAGTGCCGAAATTAGAAACACCAATGAGACTGAATGTGTTAAAATTTAAAGATTGGAAAAATCACTGAGTTATACTTACCTAATTTCTATCATCTGCAAACTATGTACATTACTGTTGATCGTAGGCACACTTCTTACTGTGCACTACAATTTTTTAGGCCAATAGTTTGAAGTTCAAGAATAAATTTGAACTTGGTCTAAGCATTGCTATTGGTCTTTTATTCTCTGTGATGAGTTAGCTAGAAAGAGGCTCTTTTGTGTTGCTAAATGTATTATCGAATGAGTTAGGAGGATTTTGAAATTATTGATTTTTTCTCTATAAGTATAAATAAAAATAGAGAATCTGCAGTGATTCTGCGTGAGTTCATCATATTCAGGGGTGGAAATAAAATAAAATAAAATTTTTCCCTGGTCGCGAATGGTATTTAACAGAATTATCCAAAGGAGTAGGTGGGTGCAAATAACTTGGATCTATGGAATCAAAGAAAATTTTATTAAATAAAAACAAAAAAAAAACATATTTCATCATCATCGTCGCGTTTTAAGTATGCAGTAGGTATAAAATATACAACTATATAAATCCTTAATTTAACAGACACGTTTATACAATTTCTTTGGAAAATATATTAATAAAATATAATACAATTATTTATACATAGCTATTTATATATTTATATAATTCTCTATATATCTTAAATAGATATCTCTTATATGAATCTTTATTTTACAAATAAAAATATATATTTTATATAAATTACAACAAACGATATACTTCTTTTATAAAAAAATATATCTTCACTTTCATCATCTTTTTTTCGTTATAATTTTTTTTTGTTTTTTTTTCGTATTTAGCACGTTTACAATAATTAATCGTATATACCGACATATATGCATGTGAATGTACAGGGTGAGGAATCATATACATATATGTGTATATAATGAAGAAGGTACTTGGTTTTTCGTTTTACAACATATCTTTCGCATGTTAAATACAATATATATATATAATTTTTTTAATAATATTAATTACAATATAGTAAGTATTTCATCACAAACTCTGAACGGAATACATTCTAGAATAGCTTTTAATACCCGTCAAAAATCTATTTTAAATACGTTAATATTATTTTATTATTATTATTATCATCATGTATGTAGAACTTTGATTTAGGGTTCTTGAGTTGATTCTTGCTTTAATAATGCCAAGTTTTTTTTTAATATTATTTATTTTAAATTAATAAATTATTAACCTTAAATTATTGTATATTATATAGTAGGTAATTATTATTTTGAACACCTCGATACTTTAAATATTTAATATTAATTTAAATAGTAATAGTAGCACGGCAGAGATCTATTTATTTTACACAATAATATTTGATATCTTTTAGATTCATAAGACATAAGATATACAATTGTTGAATTTTTTGTTCATTCATATGTAAGGAAGTAATTGATTAAATTTATTAAATTGTCATTTTAAAGAGAATATTTTTTATTATTATCGTTATTGTTATTATGTAATAATTAATTAGAGAATAACTTAAGCTTTGCTGCGCGATTTTTTTTTATTACAAACTATTTAAAGCTATCCGACATGTTTATTATAATTTACAATATAGTATTTCGTATACTTAAAAGCTAGAGAAGATAAAATGACAATCATCAAGAGAAATATCTACAGCAAATAATCGAATATTATAAAATAGTATATTACAGATGTATTCAGAACGTTACGGACCGTAGTCGTGCACGATATCCATAAGGCGATTTCGGTCATCATGCCTATCAACAAAAATATCACAAAATCAGAAAAGAGAAGCAGAAATTGTTTCGGATTTTTCGAAATTTTCCTCCTATCATTTAACTACGTCTCGAAATCTCTGTTTAAACTCAATGAGAATTAAAGAAGATTCTTACATGATAGGTTGTTGAGGTTGCATCTTGCTCAATTCCCGATGGACGTGGTCCGGGAGGCCGACGTTGTTGAAGAGATTCCGCAGCACCGTTAACTCCTCGGATAGCAGCTCGATCTTCTTTTGCAGTCTTTCGTTTTCCTTCATCAATATCCGCACCTTTTCCTCGGTCTCCTTCGTTCTCACTTTTGCCTTCTCCCTACTCTTCCTCACGGCGATGTTGTTCCTTTCTCGTCTCCTCCTGTACTCCTCGCTGTTCTTGTCGCAGGGCTTCACAGATTTTCGCGTGATGTGATGATTGATCATGGCCGCCTTCTTCATACCGGCCATGTTCATCTGCTGATGGTGCAGAACGCTGGGGGTGAGGGTGGTAAACGTTGGCCCGTTGCCATTTGGGTACGCCGGATTAGACATGTAACCGTTTTGGATAAAATTCAGGTTGCACTTCTGCCTGTAATCGGGCGGATCCACCGGTTCTTCTTTGATACTCGGTATATCGCTACCCACCGAACTATTAGAGTCACTATTCGAGTTCTGATTGGTCGAAAACGTCGAACCGCTGTGCACCGGTTGCGGCATATAGGCTAGAGTCGTTCGCGGGTAACTATTCGACAGATTGGTCATAACTTGTCGCGGATGGATACTTTGCAGCTGCTTTCCTTCGCTGAGGATGTCGCTGAAGTCGTCGATTATACTCCTGAGGTCCATCGAAATCTCCGAGTTCGTCAATGACTCGCAAAGTTCACCGTGTTGTTGATACTGCTGCAGATGATGCTGCTTCAATAAATCCGTTGTCTGTTTCGATCCCGTATTATTATTTAATATCGTTAAATTATTATTATTGTTATTATTCATTATTACAGTCTTTTTCGCTTCGGCACTGTTTAACGATGCAGGATTTTGTCCGTGTTGCTGCTGGTTGTCGTACATTTGAGGTGAATCCATTTTTATGAAAAAAACACACTTTAAATTCGATCCCAATTCGAAATAAAAACGTTTATATTAACAACAACGTGAAGATACTTTTGGTAACTCTAAAAAGTCTCTCGCCCGCCGAAAAAAAAACTTTCACTCCACTTTCACTAAGTGTACTGATGTGTGTGTGTGTGTATGTCTATATGCTTCGCCGAAATTCAGATGTTACTCTGTTTTTTAACGATACGCACCGCGAATGTGTGTGTGTCTATGAGTAGACGCACTTTCAAATATCGCTTTCGTGAATGAGAATTAGCGATTTAACAAAGTTTCTCCTCTTCTTAGACACCAGTTATTACTACTGCTAACTCCCATTATCATCGATCTAATACTGAACACTCTCCACCTTATCCGACCACTTTTATCTAATATGCTTCACTAATGTTGACGGTGATTATACGCGATGAATAACGGAGAAAAATTCGATCGAAGATAGCGGCGAAATTCGAGAAAATATAAACAAACAATCAGCGAGCGCGCTCACGCAAGTTGATTTAAATCCGAATTAAATCCGCTCCAAAAAAAAAATCGAACCTCCAAGGATTGAAGCGCGCGGATTGAAATGATATAAACGTCGCCGTCTTGATTTCCTTTTTGAATTTACTTTTAATCGGAAACAATACGATTAATCAACTCGCACCGTTCGAAAATCGAAAGTACACTGACGAGTAACTTTTCGTCGATTTGAATTTTAAATTGGGGCCACCAAACGGAGAAGAAAAAAATAATAATAATAAAGGAGCAACGCCAAAGCCTACTTGGGGACCACACTTTGTATTGTGCGCTTGCCCAAGCCAACTATGATACTGACTGAATTTACTCAGCGCGGTTTCTACTGTTTGTTAGTGCGCTGGAGTGAGAACATGCGCATTTTCACTTTAATATTATGTAGTAGAGTAGTGTAATGTGTATGAAGTACATATGGAATACGGTATATTCATTCGTCTGCTTTACTATATAATATCTGTACACTATTTACAAAGAGAATGAATTGAAAGTGAAACGGTGTCGATACGCGGATTTAAATCGCCTATTTTCGTTTATTTTCCAATTTATTGACGTAACAATCATAATAACCATCATCTTGTTTGCATTTTATTTTACAATTTTTTTACGATCAATTCGGTTCGATACGATTTTTCTAAAGTTAAACAAATCGACAGATAAAAAATTATCTTATTGAATTATTAAATCCGCTCCCTACAGCGCTACATTTAAAAATCTTATTTATAGACGCTAAATTGATGTATTGGGATGAATTTTTCTTTTTTTTTTTATAATTGAACATAGGCGTCTGGAGTGGCGAGTAATCGCTGAGTTATTGCAAAAAAGGTCACTCTATTAGCTTATCACATTCCTACACTACCCACGGACATGTTTCTGCCTACCAAACGCCATCAACGTACTTCCGAGAGTATTTTAACCGCTGTTGCCTCACAGTTAATGCGACAAAATTTCTAAACGACAACCTATACATTCCTTTGCGACCTCTAGTACCAAGAAACGCACCTCCACAAGTTTCTCAAGTCATTCCTCGAGCAGTTCTTGGACTGCTACCACGAGATGGCATGCGCAGAGGCCACTTTGGGAAACAGCACATGTAAAAAGATTCCGGCAGGCTTACCATTTCTTTCTTTGCATTGCATTTGCCGTAAAATACCATGAGGAGGCTATTTTAGCGTTATTATTTTTTATTGGTTCTAGGCATGCTCTGTTACATACATCCTGGTAAGCCTGTAGGAATCTCTTTACGTGTACAGTTTCCCAGTTGGGCGAGCCATTTTATGGTAGCAGTCCAAAAACTGCTCGAGGAATAGCTTGGGGAACAGTATTAGGTCTATGTCGTTGCTTTCTAAACTGCCAGATTCGCTACGTTTATCAGGTCAGCTTGACTCGTCAGATTTGCCAATCCGGCCTATCAGTTTCACCGCTTGTCGTTCCAAAGCTTCTTCTTTCTTTCTAGTTTACGGAATTACATCGTCATGATAATTAGCATTGTGTTCAAGCCATAATGTGATTTAAGATGTTTGTAGACTGTATTATACAGTATAATATTGTAAAAATGTCTACGCATATTTATCAGCATATTGCCTAGAGGATCCATCACAAGATGATCTCATACTGGAAAACAACCCAAAAAAACAGTGCGATCAAGAACAAATCACACCCCAAATACGAAGATGATAAAACAGAAACAAAATATGGTGGACCCGGGTTCGAAATACCCCGTGGCATTATCCCAAAAGTGTGTCAACGTATTTTTTGGGCTTACGGTAATATCTATGATGCTGTTACTTAGCATGATTAAAAACAAAATGCAGTATTACAGATTTTTCAACTAGTTAAAATGTTAAATTTTCTGCAACTAAATCTGTATAATGTCCAAACATATAATGTTGTCCCAATAAAAAGAAACGATTTACAGACAACCAGCGTATTTTGGTGTTTCAGAGGTTTTGCTCTATGCAAAAGGAAAGTGCAACTAGGAACAAATTTAACCCAAACTGTACATAAACGGGGCTTCCTGAAACAATGTAGTATTTGCTTGCGAGGCTAAAAGAGACCGATAATTTGGCAACTCTGCTAATTTAATATTAATAATCTGAAGTATAATAGATTAAACGCATTGAAAAAATACAAAATATCTTACATACAATACATTTGCTAAATCAATAACTCTCACTTGACTGATAATTGACACAAAAAATAATTGAAAGGATAGTTTTTCATAATTGTAATTATATCTCATACAAAAATGTATTTTTAACTCTTTATTTAAGAGCTCACCGTATAAGAAAACTATGTCTAAAGAACAAATCTTCTTTCAAATTTTCTGATTAGGTCCCCTGAAAAAGTACAGCTACCTGGAATTCCAAAACGCCCTGTATACAACCACTAGTCTGCATAATAGATTTGTAACCAATTTAAGATGCTGACTTCATTAAATTTGCTTGAACCATTATTTATATACTGCAATATAACTAGCATCGTACTAATTCACAGCAATTATAATGTCGAAAGGAGTATAACCGGATTTTGAATTTCTTTCTTGCCTGGTTTAAGATATACATCCGTGTCCGTCCAGCGGTACAAACACATTTACGTACGTCTTGATTTGCATTGTGTTAGTGGTATGACGAAGAATTGACGGTGTTTTCCAAAAGTGTATATCGTTGATTATTCATAGTGGGATATGTCGAAGATATGTCGGTTACATGGTCCGGCTTTATTTAAGCATTAATCTACAAAAAAAGAAGAAAAAAGCACATCACATTATGTAGGAACTGTTATCTGTATGTATGAATTTAATGCATTTATATTATGTAATATCTGGTGCAATCTTCAAAATCTCAACTGATAATGTACCATTCCATGCTGTTCACGTTTTACTTATCTAACTGCAAGGAGCGCCAATCCGAGTTGATTTGAATTAATGAATATGATAAACAGTTCCGGTAAGGAAAGTGCGAAATTCTCGGTTGTCTAACAAGTTGAAACATAGCACAGAAAATAGAAATTTTAATCACATTCTTGTCATCTGTTATTTGTATAATGGACTCAAACTGGAAAAGTGATGCTGCTATTCTGCTTGTATCTAGGTCTATTGGTTTCTTTATTAGGTGCTTTTTCTTCTATGGTTATTCCGAATAAATATAGACAAATCTGCAGTAGCCTCTGTCAAAATGAGGACCATAGCATCAACTAAAATAATGTTAAGGTATTAGCCGAAACGATCCACTACTGTACGCGGATCTTTGGAAATTATGAAGAAGCAAAACAATTTCAATCACGACGATGGATACAAAATCAGCAACACCATACCATGGCGGATCGATAGAACAGAATTAAAATAAAATATACGACGAGAAACACGAGGCAACGACATTAGTACTTAGAAACCTTCTGAAGAAACTGAGCCAATATTTAAAAAATCAGGAACATCAACGGATCAATGTTGCTATATTTCAAAAGTATTCAAATTGATGACCCCTACATATTACTAGATACGATGCGAAGCAAGGTGCAAATTCAGAAGTAAATCCGGCAGCATCTAGCTCCGGAAGAATTATTCGATAATTCAACTTGTCGAATGCCTTAAAAAAAGAAGTGTAAATAACGTTCACCTACTGATTCTTATCTAAGTCTTCAGCAACAAACCAAGTAATAATGCTGAGGTTGGTTACTTTAGAGCAGTGCTTCGCAACCTTTACTCAATCTCGGCATACCTAAACCATTCACAGTATTTTTGCGACACGCCATCCATGATAATAAAAAAAAATAAAGAACTAGCATTTGTTTTGTTGGTAAAGTTACACAGGCGCATGAATAAATTCTTATAGTGGAATATATAGCAAAAATAGAAATTTATACAAATTGTAGGTATTGCACCGCAGCACCCTCATAGCATGTGGCACATAGGCCGCGGAGCACTGGCGTAGAACATTGGTTAACAAAGCCTTGCTGACCATCAGAAAGTCTTTGTTTAAATGCTATAAACACATTCCAAATACCTTCGCGAAGTTATTTGGCAAGACTATAGGTCTACAGTCCTGCATTAATGACGTATCCCCTTTCTTAAGGATGGGTGCCAACTGAAAAATTTTCCAACATTCGGGAAAACACCTTTAACATAGTAAACTCCACGACAGGGCAACACCTGGATTATGGGTACCACCTTGGATGTAAGTATTGGTGCTCTATTGCACCAAAGTTTAGGTTCTTTCTTACTTCTTTTCTGCTAAGCGTGGCTTCCCCAAAACGAGGGACTTCGTTATTCCCTGAATTTTTGACCTGCTTAAATTATTGAATTGTGCCAATTCATCTTATTTTTCCCAAAGAATTTCATATTAAATAAATTAAATCGTGGACTTCATAGTTATGCACTTGTGTGTAATTCCTCTATTTTCCTTTATTGCCTAATTAAGAAACAGGCTCATGACCTCTACATATTACCGATAAATTACAAAATCGAACTAAATCTATTGTCAAAGAAAAATGACCACGCGAACAACCTAACTGTCTTTAAATTATTTAAGACCTTCTCGATGTCTAGCTTCAAAATGGTACACCATAAGCCACGTCATTTCCAAAGCCATAGGTCCATATAAAACGTCTGATTTAAGACGTAGGGGACTTAAATGGAAGGAACTCAAAAGAATCTTTTACTGCTTTCCTACTTTATCAGATGTTTGTTAATGGTCCAGAGTCTGAACTTTTTTCCAGAGAGTTTACGCAATATGGTAATGGACATTAGAATAGATGTTGGCAACTGATAGGAAGCCACCAAGGAGGAGATTGACGTGTTAAATTCTAGCAAACAATTATGTGCTGTCATTGTAAATAGTGTTTCTCGACGCTGTCAAATATAGTCTGTTATATAGCACACTCTACACCATCTCAGGAGGTAGAGGTGGTGTGCCTTAAGTTATGCAGTTTAGAAAAATGAGTATAATACGAGATCAAGATGGTAACTTGTTTTACGTAGACGACAAATGTTGAAACTGGTAAATATCAGCATGTTAAAGCAATATTCCAGATTACTGAAAATTAAATGTGCACTTGTATTCCTAGATCCACGATGCAGATGAAGCAAGTGCTTATGCTTTTAGCACAGGTTAGTTTGTCCGTATTTATTTTTATACATACGAATTGTTGTTTGTATCAAAATTAGCGTACGTTACAAATTATGTACACATACATTTCACTTTAGAAAACTGCGAATTGGCAAACAGCAATAATTAACGAATGTGTTGGGACAGAAGCCCCTACGAAACCGTTAATTCGTTTATACAATGAATTGGGCCCGCAATTAAATAAAAGAAACTCTATTTAAAGACTAAGAAGGAACGTTGAGAGTAGTGTAAAAAGAAATGCTGACAAAAGGTTGTAACTTTACCGTTTTACAAATTCAAAATAACTGGAAAGCAATGGAAGGAGTCTATGAGAGGAAAACTGTCAATACGAAAAGTTAACTGATTTACAAGTTTAAAAATAACGCCTAACTTTTGAGGAATTAAATAAATGTTTTGCAAAAAAAATCGGGAATACTTCGAGAGTATGTATTAGGGGTAGGAGCTGGACAAAACAAAACCCAATTACAGGATAATGCAGGAGTAAATGTGACATCGGCACTATTATCACCTGATCCAACAACTCTATCCAAAAAAATACCATCAGTACCAGATACTGTGGAATCTGCATCTACTATTCGTAAAAGAACTAAGACTAACAGAAGAGATTCCAAAAAAAAACACGTTTTATTAGAAATAATTGAAAAAAATAAATAAAATACATATAATCCTAGCCATCTTACTAAATCTTTGTTTCAAAATACCAAAGCTACGTTCAATGTACACCCGGCAGGAACTTAAACCTATCTAAAAAAAAACTTCTTTTGAACACGTCTGAACTTGCCTTTGTTTTTGTATGATGTTAACAGTATTCTTAGGCAAGGGTAGCCTGCTTCACCAAGTTTCTCCAGCTTTTTAAGCCCTCCAAAGAGTAGGATCTCGGAAGGTCCTCAAAATAGGCATCTGTTTGGGTGAAGACAACGTTCGACCCCCACGTCAATGCGGACCAAATCCAATGAATACGGTGGATGTTGTACTAATGCAAACTTTAATTCAATAATTTTGGGCATCGAAACTGTCCAAATGTGCGCCTGTGCATTATTTTGATGGAAGCGATCTTCTTCTTTTCTAAGTGAGGACGTTTTTTTCTCGATTTCTTCGCTCAACCGGTCCGATAACGACGCATAATACTTTCTAGTTATCGCTTGTCCTTTTTCAAAGTAATTGGTGTAGATGATTCCGCGTGCATCCAAAAAAACCGAGGCCATCACCTTGCTGGCCTATTTCACCGTGTTCGCCTTCTTCGGAGCCCGTTCGCCTTCAGAAACAGACTGTTTTGACTGTTCCTTAGTCTCTGGAGTGTAGTAGTTCATCCCTGTTCCGTCTATAGTTATGTATCGAGAATTGCGAAGGAAAAGCGTCAAAACAGCCTCAGAGTCGACCACAAGACGGAGAATAAGCGCATTCTCCACTGAGAGCAAACACTGCACCCATCTTGCCAAGATTCTTTCATGCTCAATTTTTCGTGCAAAATGGAAAACACTGTACCTTGCTATATGCCTGTGGCCTCAACTATTTCGGACACTGATTCGTCAAACATTGAAAATCATATTGTGGATTTTCTCAATCATTTCAGGGGTAGTCACTTGCACTGGACGTGCAGGACAATGTTATTCTTTTGTGGACGTACGGCCACGCTTAAACTCACTTATCCAATTGTAAACGGTTGCTAACACAGCACCAGATGTGCCATGAACTTCATCCAACTCAGCTTTGATCTCTTTCGGTGTTAAGCCTTTTAGATATGTGTTTAATCACTCTTCGAAGCTCATTTTCTCGCTACATGCAGTTTTATATTCGTATTATGTTCCTTATACACCTCATGATGTTGAAATTTGTCACTTATTTGTGTAAAAACATTTCTACTGATTCTAAAACTTAAAGTTCTTTCTTTTTTTGAATGCTAGCTGCAATCACGATTAATTCTTCACCATTTCCTATTTCCTGATATTACTTTGTTGTGAGTTTTAATGAATCCGACAACACGTTAAGCATAAATCTATTAATACACATATTAGAATCAAAATTGGTCCGCAGAAAACACATTTTACTGATGTATTTTTTGTTCGAGTAATACCAACCACACAGTTTTAAATATACATCCGGGTCTCCTGATAACTGACGTGATCTTCAAAGAAGATCATAATATTATACCACGCAAGTACATTTCACAGATTAGATTCCAAAGAAACAGCAAAATATACAAAAAATTAAATTGACTGAATCTTTTTGCTATAACATGTTGATAACACGCGAATACTTTTCTTATCTTCTTATTAATTTGTTGTTGAATATGTATATATTAAAAAGAATCTTGTGATCAAAGATTCAAGATTTTTCTGGATTACAATACATCTACCTACTTCGTCCATGCCCAAAATCTCCTACATTAACTCGCAATGCCTGCTAAGCAAAAAAAATTTTGCATATCCTCATTTACTAATCAACCTTTAGCTTCTCTGTCTGGCATTCCCAGCGAAAGCCGCCGACACTGCAAAACGAACGTAAATTAAACAATTGTTGCTAACGAACCGCATTATGCGAATCCTACAGGTGTTTAAATACGCGCACATAATAAGTATATGGATACACTTTTTATCCCGTGCAAAATAATAAAATGATCAGTGAGCAGAGCCGGCTAAAATAGCCCAAATACCCTTCCCTCTTCCAACGTCGCGCGCGTGTATTGTGTGCATCGAAGGCGTACTACTACGTCACGTGACGTCACGGACCTGATTCACACGTGCAGGAATGTGCATGGATTCTGGCAGAAAGTAGGTCAAATTCGGAGCAGGAGTCACGTAGTTCAAACTGGTTGTGGAATACGTGCTGTCCTCTCACGACTAAGTGCACAACATACAAATCTTTGTTGTGTACGTTGAGTCATCTTGTGATGGTTTCTATAGAATCGTAGGAAGATAATTAGTGATTGCGACCTCTCCTATAGAATAGATTAATTTCTCCTAAATTTAATACTACGGCCAGATTACCAAAAGCTCCAAGCAATAAATGTTATAATTTTTTTATTATCTAAATTATTAGTATTAAATTGGTACTTCTTTAATAGAGAAGTGATCATTTTTATTATTTGAAACGTTAGTTTTATTTATTTTTATTTGCTGAAAAATATAATAAAAGTATTTTAAAAGAGGAGGCAATAACGTTTTTTTCTCTCTCTATTGTATTCTGTGTGCTCCGATTTTGAAAGTGGATTTGGGTGGATTTTACGTATTAATGATTTAACTTAAAAATAGTTGATTTCGCACGCAGATTTCTGTCCAATTCAGATATGGTAATGCAGAAGTCTAGAAATGCCCAGATCTAGAAATATAACGCTAGCGCTTCGTTTCCTGCGCCTTGTTTTCAAACTACCTTTGTTTGTGTTGAAATCTAATATTATCTTAATTTCCTACAAAATATAGATGCAGAATTGCTTATTTCTAAATTTAAATCATTTTTATAATTTAAAACCGGTTCTTCATATAAAAGTTTTAATTTTCCATCATTTCATTTAAGTTTCAAAGCTCTCTCATTTAAGCAGACAACCATGGTTGCTCAAATTTTGCACTGCGTAGAACGGTTGCAGTTTAAAAAACAATGTTTTTGGAAAAAGAGGGTCAGATTTCAGTAATTATAATTTTTATGGATTTATATGAAAAATATATGAAATATTTGGTGTATCTACACAATAAATGAAGGATTGGCAGTACATATCGACAACCTTTCACGAAAGTACATAAATTAAAATGACATACATACAACTTAAAAAGAAAAATGTAGGCGTAGAAAAAATAAAAAAAGAGAAGGTGAGGCTAAGAATTCCTCAATTATTCGTACACGAAGAACAACGTGCTTATGGCTCATATGTAGATGTTTTAAAACAGGTTGTGCGAATATTTCTGAGCTGGCGTGAAGAGAAGCATTTTCAAATCTCGAAATCAGTATAACAAGTAGTAGGATCATCGATGCGGACAATTCGTAGCAATTAATGAAACAACTTTATGTAGGAAACAATAAACTTGCGTATTTTCAACAATTAAAACAGCACTAATAACTGTCACAAGTTATGCTGTATTCTTATAGTTACTGGATAATAATGGTGTAAACAATTAATTTCTCATACTCCATTTACAAGAGACATTGGCTGGTCACAAGGTGCTCGGTAGAGCATGTTTAGCTGCTCACCTCTGGCATTCGCCCAAATATTGAAGAATAAAGGATAAACACTAACGGAAGGCGTTACACTGGTAGACAGTTTCAAGTCCGAGGTCACCGAAAGCTCAAAACTCTAGAACCTATAGCTGAACACGCCAGGCAGTAGCTTATCTGGACCATTAATGATAGAAATGAGAAGTATTCAGGCTGGTTCAATTTCGACCCTTGTCATGGGGACCTGTGACAAAGGACGTTCGAGATTAAAAAAGAAAATCTTCTTCCTTTATCTCTAACAGCTTTATTTGGTTTTTGAGAGAAAAACTGAATTTACACTATGAAGGCCAGTTTCGGTCTACTATGTAATGGTGTATTCGAATCTTTTAGATGATGTTTCAGTTCTTTCTGGCCAACATCAATTTTTTTATTCATTATCTGCGCTATATTACATACATATACTAAGTATTTCTTATTCAATAAACAGAAACAACAATAACGAGTACAAAATGAGACAATTTGTCTACTTCTTGATAGAAACGTGGTCCTGAATGGATGGTTTACCAAATTGCGCAATGTTTATGTTATAAATGCTAAATTGAAGGTGTGTGTTTGCAAAATTTGTATAAATCTTGTATTTTCTTCATAAATAATAAATAATGGTGTCGGAATTGAAGTTGTTTCAGACTTCCGTTTACTTGTCGTAATAAGCAAACAATACTACCACCAGAAATCGCTTGGGCTCGGTACCCAAATGCAAGAGTTTTATTTTCATTGTTAGACATACGCTACCGTCCCTATTAGTTCGGACACGCAAATAAATTTAAAAAAAAACGAGAAAATATTCAAACTCATTTTTCCAAAACTTAACATTTTTATTGCATTTTATTAACAGCGATTAAAATTAAAGGATAAACTAAAAAAAAAGTCATTCTAACGAAAAATAAACAAAAACTTCTTAAACATTCCGTTCATCAAAGAAACTACCTTTTGCGCGAAGAACAACTTTCACAATCCGAGGCATCCGCTCCACTAGTTTTTCAAGGACTCTATTTGGCATATTAGTCCATTCCTCTTGTAAAATGTTGTACAAGTGGCCTACGGAGGTAGGGCATACTTTTCGGATCTTCCTGTCCAATTCATCCCATAACAGCTCGATGGGGTTTAGATCGGGGCTTTGCGGCGGCCAATGTCATTATTTGTAAAGTTCCATTATCTTGTTCTTCATTTAAGAAATTTTTACATATCACTGCTGAGTGTTTGGGGTCGCTGTCCTGCATGAATGCAAAATTTTCGCCGATTAGACGTTGCCCCGATGTTATTGCATTTTCTTGCAGTATTTCTAAATAACCTTCTTTTCGCAAAATACCTTCGATTCGCTTCAAGTCTTCTGTACCAGCGTAGGAAAAACAACCCCAAACAAGCACAGAATTTCTTCCTTGCTTGACAGTTGGCACTACACAATCCTGCAACATTCTTTCGCCTTTCGCTGTAACCGTTTTTACCTGTTTCCCCGTCAAAGTAGGTTTTTTTTTTGTTGCAATGCGGCCGTGAAGATTTGCAGTTTTTAATCTTCTTTTCACTTTAGTAACAGAAATTTTTCTTGCACGGTCGCGATTCATTTCGGCGGCGATTTCTGGTGCTGTCAGTCTCCTATTGCGCTTGCTCAGCCATTTTATACGCTCAATGTCGGCGTGAGTTGTTATTCTCTTACGACCTGAACGCGCCCTATCTCTTAAACTGCCCGTGAGTTGATGTCTCCGAATGATATCGCTAACAGTCGATTTATTAACTTGTATTTTTTCCGAAATTTGAGGCACTGAATAACCTTCTTGATGAAAAGCAACAATTACAGAGCGCTTTTCTAAACTTTTCAGTTTTCCTGTTGGCATTTTAATAACTTTAATCAGGTTCACACTGAAAGATACGCTATTAACACTAACGCACGCACAAGCAGGTTTATTTAGAAACTAAAGCATTTATCAATACACAATAAACTTTCGGGTGGCCTGCTCCCACCCCAAAGAGTACTGTAAATTTATTACCTGCAGTATTGTCCCAAAAATAATCCTATTTGTGCCGATGAGGATTACTCTGAAAATTACTGTATTGGGTCATAAAATATAATAGGTTCTTAACCATTCTCTAATCGATATTCTTGGAAGTTTGCCCGTACAATTGGTTATAAAGTTCATAAAGGACCTAATATAAATATGTTATTTATATAGGAACACAATTATATTATCTTTTAATAGAGTTTACAACATTTTCCTGGGTGTCCGAACTAATATGGACGGTAGTGTACATACGATATAAAGAAGTTAGAGAAATACGGAGAATTCAAAAACTATTTCTGATGTTTGAGTTTGGTCAAGTTTGGCGTTCAATATTGAACACATTGCATATTTAAAAGCGTTCTAATGTCAGGTCTAGATAAACACGAACATGCCACTTAATTTCCTCAAAATTTACGCTAGAATGCATTTGCATTTCGTATTGTTTTAAGCAAATAAATCTATCTAAGTTTAGGCAATTGATAAATATCTTTTCTTAAACGATCAGTCTCGATATCCGTTCAGCTTCAGCTTCAGTGCAGTTAGATGTTTTTACATGATCGGTTCAGTTCTTACTTTTACTTAGTCTATCTAGTGTTAGTAAATAACTACCTGATGCAATATTCTCAGTTATATCCATTGAATATATTTGGATGAGTTTCAGACTCTGTTAATTGTATTCAGTTTTGCTTTTTGCACGACAGTTTAACTTGTATTTAAGCTGCTGTTGGGGCTATTGCCTTCGTCTGTTGGATTTAGTGAATCCTATGTTTCGGCAAACATTCTTTTGCTGTCCTCAGAGTAGCCCCAATAAGAGCTACTTTTTTACCAAATTCATAGTTTTTACGTGTATACATCTCTTCCGATTTCTATTGATTCTAGAATATCGCTTAAACCGTGGCCGACATTAAGCTATTAAGTGTACAGAAGTTTATTGCTTATAACATATATTTAACCTACACTTATATGCGCAAAGTTAGAGTCGCAGGAACTGCACAGGAGTCGGGATATTATTGTTCACTGCGCACTGGTCGTCCAATCTATCCCGTTCCTTGGTGTCGATGCTCTCGCGGATTAATCGGATCCAAACTTCTTTGATTTCCATGCTAAGGTTACTGATGGCTTTTCGCTTCTTTCAGCTCTCTCCTTGTATGGATGATTTTCTTCCCAAACGTGTTGTGCCAAATTTGATTTTTGTATTTTCCCTTGACGAACATCCATGTTCATACGCTCTTTTATTTCTTACGTGTAGGGATCTACTAGTTTCGCCATTCTTGTGAGTTCGAATAGGCCTCTGAAGTATGGGATTACCGTGGTGCGTTTGGTGTCAAGTTGTTTTTTTGTTATGCTCAACTGCTGGTTTGGTTGTCGTTTTGTACGCTTCGGCCAATGTATCCATTTCGTCTTAAGGTGTTATGAAACTGAACGGACATCGACACTGATCGTCCAAGAGGCCCTTAATAAATAGAACTATGAAACCCACATTACGTTGGTTTATTTCGAGAAATGGAGGCTAAAAATGTAATAATATTTTTAAATTTTACAATTCGGCAATATTGTAATATCTAGCATTTCTTTAGAGCGTCTTTTCAAAATGAAGAATATATAGCTGCGTACTGTTGAACCGATAATAAACATTATGTTTCTTTCTATGTTACATTAAGATATTGGAATTTTTCGTATGAAACGACACGGACACACGGATAATAACAAATTCTGAATAAATCCAAGTCAGTATTAATGCGTTTGAGTACGCCTTGCATTACAACATTGTGTTGTTATAAAACATGAAGAAATTTTTTTAATAGCTTCTTAGCGAAGCAATTTATCCGACAAATGTTTGCATTTTCAAGATGATTAGATAATTGGGGATCCCCTTGCGTTCACTGACCGATGAACAAGTACCCGAATTTATTTATTTGTATCCTACAACTTTTGTTTTAGTTGCATATTTATTAAAAAAGGTTATCGCTTTAACGTCGACCTCTTATATTTGATAACGGACTTTTAGAATAAGACCAATGGCATTATGGATTCTAAAAGAGCCATGTTTACACAGCATGTCCCCCTAGAGCGTGGACAGAATTCTCATGATTAATTTATCCTTTTTATTTCAATCAATAATGATACCGCGGACTATGGGAAAGTATGGCAAAATACTGAACTATCGGCGTACTCCGAACCACACAAATTATTTGATTAAATTCGGAATAATTGCTTCGAAAATTGTTGGATTCTCGTTGTCAACGGTACGACCAAATGACATGAGAAAAAAGTCTTTAATTGTAACATGCCTTGTTTTACGTCCTATAATCCATAAAATACGTGAAATATATGAAACTACCGAATCGATTGGGACTAAGTAGAACCCCCTAGTTTTTTCGGTTTGGGAGCTATGGCGCTTCAAAGTTTTTCAACTTTAAGACGCTGTAGCATCGGAACTGTTAGAGCTAAAGAGTTGATTATGATGATAATGGACTACCTGTTACAAGCATTTTACATATTTCAATATCAGCCTCCAAACATTGATTATATTGTTATTAATAATGAAGCTTGCACTTGCCAAAACTGTTATATTTCAGGTGAATTTCTAAAGAGACGTCACAAAATTGTAAATTTTTAGATATCACGCACTACGGCTTTTATTCGTTTTCCAAAAGCAATTATCCTTCTTCACACGTATCTTTACCAGAAGAAGTTTGCCAATTTTTCACACTCCTAACCTGAAGATTTTATTTACTAAATATTTTCCTATAGGCCTCCAAGTGTTTTCAAACGTTTCTATTTCGTGCCATTTATATGCCCTTATTAGTAGACAGCTTCGGCACCATTTGTAATTTTACGAGCGCTTAATAGAAAAAACAGGCGTATGCATACGTTTTATTTTTATAATTTTTACAAAACTGTATAACATTTTACTACACTGGACAATTACATACATTACAGTACAGCATAAAGAGTTACTACATCTGTTGGAAGTAATAATTCCATTGCTGAAGGAAGTCCAAAATTTAACAACAAGACTGTAAAAGCTAGAGTTATATGTCTAAACAAGCGTTATAAATTGTAATAATTCTTAATGCAACGTTTATTGACAAATGTTTAGAAAAATATACTACAAGTTGCAACAATCTGATATTTTGCCGTTGTACGAAAACTTGATAGTAAAATTATAATTCTTTTTTCGTGTGTGGCTCCAACGGACGGTATCCAATTTGGCAAACCAAACGTGATCGGTTACTATATCCAATTTGAACGGTTAGTCAATCCATATCTGACGGCAACATATCGAAGGTAACCGTTCGAATTTGCCAATTATATTGAAGGCAGCTGCGGCAGCGTCTAAATTGTCTGCAAGCTTTGATCATTTGCGTAAAAGCATATCATTTCAGACGCAATTGAAACATTGAAACACAATGTTATTGAGAGGCAATGTTTATTTCGGAAATTGCCAAAGTTGCTTGGAGGTCCAAGGGCACAATTTTGAATATTGCACTGCTCGTAGAAGTCAACAGGTCACTGTTTCCTCTTTTAACGAATACTAAATCTTTTGAATTACCCAATCCAATTCGGTAAAGTGTTTTGGCCTTGTTGGTGTCGAGGGTGAGTCCGCTACATTGTCACTGTGTAATTTGTTCTTCCTCCATTCTTCCCCTACAAAAGGTTGGCAAAACGTTAACTCCCGATCTCGGATCGCTTAGCTCGACCTTGGCAGCGATGTCGGCATTACGTGAATGTGTGAACATTTTACACTTTTGGTTGATCATTGGCTCGCATACTTACCTGATCTTTGGGCGAACTACCTACTTTTGTCGTGCACCGACATTTAACGAACATTTCCTGAAAATTGGTTCACTGTTGTGACGTGACTGATCTTCAATCGACGCTGTACCGAGTGGAATTGGTTCAACATCAACTTGCTCGTGTCACCCAAATGTTTACTGCCAAGCGTCATCGACCAATGCTTAACTGATTTTGCTGAGTTAGAGCAAATCGTTAAAAAAGCGCTATTGGTTTTGTATACCTTACTACGTCGACCGCACGACGTTGTACTAACTGAAAGCCAAGCAACAGTGCTAGTAGGGTCGCTGAATATACGTATAAAGGTCGCCTATTAAACCAAAAACTTGGTTCATGCTTTTGGTTGATTCGATAATTTAGATGCGTACTTCCGCCTAAAACACATTTAGATATATCACATCTTCTATAGGAAATAAAAAAACATCAAAAACTTGTGATGAGTAGGGTTGCCATTTGGTTTCTGTGGCAATTTTTAACTGTTTTATTACGTTTTTGTCTGCCAATATTGATTACGAAAATCATAATTGTACATTTTTCAATGATCACAATCAAAACTGTGCGTAAGTTAATTTGCCGTGCTGTTGAATCAAAACACTTAACTAAGGAGATAAAGAGTTTATAGCCTACTTTATCATGTTACAGCTTTACTGTACAATCACACAAAACAATATCCCATTCAGTATTTATCATCTTCTTCCGTATTTATACACCATTAGCATTCCACACTGAAGAAGAAAGTAGGCAGATTCATAAATAAGTGAAAATTTTAAACTATTAGCAATAGTCCGAGATTATAAAACCTTTTCTGCACATCGCATTTAACATCAACCAACCTACGTACCAACTCTTAATTCTTAAGTGTATGTGACACAGTAGGCTTATGCCAGTTGACGAACTGAGACGACTTTCTACGAACCGGTATTTTCCTGCGTGTACGGAAGAAATTTTTAATGAAGTTCATACCGCGGTCAACTCGCGGGCTATAACGATTCTCCTTAACAATTTTCGGAGTGTATTCGTTCGTTGTTTACCGATTAAACCGCGTAAGTGAGATAGAAAAGAAAAACATGGTGAGTACGACTTAAAATTCAAAACTGCAATTTTCCCGCTTCGTTTTTTACCGACAAATTTTTACGAATTTGCAGTGGTTATACCTGATTCCTTCTCTAATCATTTTCTTCGCGGTACAAGTGTACACTAAGAGCTGGCTTTATGTTTTGTGGATGACTTCCAATAGGGATGTGAAGTAAGTATTGTTACGTCTTATAGCGCAATTGCGTCGATGAATTGTTCCATTGCCGACTAAATCTAATTAGAAAGTCAAGATCAGTGTCAAGGACTTGAATCAATTTCGCTCCAATTGTCTTCGTGCTCTTGCTTCATTTATTTCGCCAGATAAAATTTTTGCGTTACGGACGGTTATATCTGTTAAAGAAGAAAATAATAACGAGTTTATTTGTTCGTAGCTCAGTTGTTTGATCTAAAGTTTATAACAATCCATTTATAAATATTACGCAATATTTACTCTTTGCATCTTCTATTAAACTAGAAAACTGTTTTAGTGAAAGTTAGTTTAGCTTCATTCAGAAAATACGACTCTGTAGTAAGAGATTAGCTTATCATTTATCAATCAGAACTGAGACAAAGCCAATATTTATCGATCCTACGGTGAATAAAGACTATTTTTATTGACTTAACCATTTATATCACCAATAGCCACGCTTGCACAGGCGGCAATTTGACTTTACGCTAAGTAAGGCATAATACATAGGATAAAACGATAGAACGAAGTGTTTCGAAAGGAGATAATAAAATTGGACGATTTATTCTGCAACCTCGGTAAATAACGTGCAAAATTTAGAGAATATTGAAGTTCACCCAACAATTCTGCATGGTTCGTACCAAAATCATCCTGAAAATAACATGAAAAGTCTGAAAAGCAAACCGGTCGTGCAAAAAGCAACATTCCTATGCAAATTTTCACCACCATCATTTGCCATAGTGAAATTTCGGGCAGCGTGGTCCTATCATGTTGATTAGCGATAAGCGTGTAGGGCGGCCAAAAACTGCAATCACTACCGATAACATCGGAAAAGTTCATTAAGTAGTGCTACGTGACCGTCGAATTAAAGCCAGAGAGACAGCAGATGAAGAAGACTTGAAGATTTGAGCGTGAAAAGGCTAAGCGCGCATTGGGTTCGGCGCTTGCGCACTCAGCGAATTCGAATTTTTTTAAGTTTAAAAGAAATAAGTTGTAAATGAAACTTCGTGCAATCAGTACACTCCTGATGCCAATGCAGAACAAAACGATCGCATTTGAAGAAAGAGAAGTAAGTTCTTCCGCACCGTTTCACTCTTTAGCGATTGCCATGGCAAAAATTCACGAATTGAGGCTCAAATTGATACGCCACACACCTCATTCACCAGATACAAAAACGGAGTACCGGAAGAGAAAAAAACCACTTTAAAGTTTTTTTAACCAATGTTCGATATGAGGATCTCGGAAGCCAGCGGAGATAGAGATAGAGAGAAAAGAAATGCAGTTTCACGAGCTCGACTGAACGAGCCTATACCATGGTCTGGACCTTAATATCCTCAATTTTTCAATTTGGGAGTTTACTCAAAGTAAAGGGTATGCTGCAGAACTAAAGAATGAAGAGCAATTATGGAACGGGATTATGGAATCTGCAGATTCCGTAATAATCCTGGTATCTATCAAGATGCCGCCTGTGTTTAACGTAAAGATTGGAGAAGTATATCCAAGAACAAAGCCATCACACCTTCTCTAGAACGAAGTGGCTTGTTATATTTTTTTAATTTAATCGTTGTTTTTCTTTAGGTTGTTATGTTGTTATTTTTAAAGCTCAAAGTTAGGGGACATTGAAAATGGGTAAATTTTCAAATTTCTTCTTGTACCTTGAAAATAAAGAGTTTACGGACATCGGTGTATAAGTCCTTTTTTATTATTTTATAGTTCTCTATATGTGGCACTAGGTCATAAAGTAAAGTAATTTTATAGAAAACTCTTCTCATTATTAATTTGAAAATAGTCCTAAATGGACGAGTTAAAGTAACCATCATTACTGTTCTAATTTCAGAGCCGCTGTACGTTTTATCAAAATTAATTACTACCTTATAAAGTGGCAAATCAGAAATATGACGGTACCGAAGGTTTTCAAGACAATAGTCGATCAGAAACCCCACAAAGTTGCGTTCTATTTCGAAGATGACGTTTGGACCTTTCAACGTGTAAGTTTTTTTCCCACACTCAATCAACCTTTGACCTCCAAATATAAGGAATAGTCAATCAACGATTTCTTCTCGATTCCAATTAGGAAGCGGAAGGTTGATTTATTCTTTTGCAATTTTCAGGTGGAGGAATACAGTAATAGGATCGCCAACTATTTTTTAGGAGAAGGTTACCAAAGAGGAGACAGCATTGCGCTGCTTCTGGAATCCAAACCCGAATATATATGTATCTGGTTAGGTTTAGCCAAAGTAGGCATTCAAACTGCTTTAATAAATACGAATCAAACAAAAAATCCTTTATTTCATAGTATTTCCGCTGCAAATAGTCAAGCGATTATATTTGGCTCTAATTTTGTAGATGGTAAGTAAAGCTTTCATAATTCTGTTTAATTTTGAACAAACTAATTGATCTGATTTTCTTATATCTAGAAATTGTCGATCTACTGTTTATACCTCTTTGCATATTTCATGTAATTTTTTCAGTTTTTTAATTAGATGAAATTAAGCAGTTACAAAAGATAATTAAAATCTCCACATACTTTAGTTACCGGCACACTCCGCACCAGACAAATTATTTGATTAATTCGAAACAGTTGTTTCGGGAATTCGTGGATTATGGAATACAAATGATTAACTCCACTTTGCATGAATCAAGATTGATTTCAAATAGACGACAAGTATTATAGATAACAAAAAGGTACGGCGATAGGAAATCCACCGTCTTCCTTTTACAACTAAGTTGTTCGTGAGCAAATTTGAAAGCACTATTCTAGGATTCCTCGCGACGCTTCATTCAAAATCGAGTTTCGTAATTAGAAACAATAAGGAAGCTGGAAATAGACACATAGAGAAAAGAAACCAACACCAATAAATGCATTATAACAGATTCTAACCACGGCGGATAATACAAAATGGCCACGATTAGTTTCTTAATTAATAGTTTTGTAAAATTTCCTTTCGAAACTCAGCTGTTTCTGAATGATAACTGCGGTTCATCCTTCGAATTATAAGTTGAATTCTTCAAATTATAGCCTTTCGAGTAGAGATTTACTTAGACCACAAGTTATCGAATGTAGTGGAATGGTAATTTAGCGTTACTCTATGCCATTGTTTCATAGCGCTAGCGCCTGTTTTATTTCGACAGCCACCTAAAATGATTTTTACTGTTTAAAATACCTTGATGTCGAAACACAAACCGGAACTATTTACTTTTGATGTAGCATGACGCAAGTGATGCATGGACGTAAATTCTGTCATTGAATAACAGTCGATACATAACTGTTTTTGCTATTTGAGGCGATGAGGATGACCTTGCATCAAGTTGTAGAAGATACCTGCATAATAATGTCTTTTAATGTGCATTTATAAAAAATGTATCTATTTTTAAATAATTATTAATAATTAATCAACATAGGCATCATGTAAAAAATTCCACGACTTTAATTACGCCAGAAACCCCAGATAAGAAATTTTTCCTTTCATAGAACATCGAAAGGTGTTAGTGAAGTGATTAGGAAGCAAGATATGAACGCGTGTTTCGGTTCGCAAAATATACTCAGATACCTTTCAGGCAATCCAAAAGATAAATCGGATATTAAGGAAAAGTCAAAAATTAAGGAAAAGCATGTTGATAATGGGAATCCACGAAATCCCGAAGCAATTGTTCCGAACTAATCGAATAACTTGTGCGGTGCGGAGTTTACCGATACTTTGATATTTGCTACACCACCTTACATTCTATATTTACTATAAAAAGTTTTTGAAACATTATTATTTTATTAATTATCAGCTGCTCCTAAACCTGAATTCGTTAAAATGTGTTTGTTTTTGTAAGCTGTCATGCCTCCAAGACAACTGCATGTTATATTACTGCTTCCACTCTTACTCACTTGGCCTGTAGGATTTCCAAAAATTGTAATGTTTGACGTTATTATTTGACGAGAAAATGGTCTTCCGAAAGGATTTTCTGAAGACCCCTTGTATAAAGTTTTTATAAGGCTAATTTGTTGTGGCATATTTCATATTACTGGAGTCAATACTTTTGTTGTCTTTACGTTTCTAGTCCATGTGTTTTGCAACAATATTAAATATTTGGAATTAAGAAGAAATTATGCGAAAAATGAATTGAGAAGTAATTGGTGAAAACGTTTGCTCCTCTAACTAACTAGAACCTTGTAAGATATGTCTGTTTCCAACTTATCTCTATTTCGTATTGGTAACTTATCGAGAAACGGAATCTTATAGTTTGGACTTCATATTTAGGCAATAGATTTGTAAGTTATAATAAGGATTAGAGGCACGTTCACGAAAATACGCTCCTTAACGTGTACTTCTATTTTCATAAGCGGTTACTAAACCGAAAGTGGTGACATACTTCTGCATAATTACAGAAACAATTAATACGTAGTCAATTTTAACGATTTAATCTGCTAATATTAACACATCAGAACTAGATTTTAAATGTTCAGGGCATAGACATTATAGCGCGTTTCCAAATAGAAATTATTCGGAAATAAGTGTTACACAACATAAAGTGTGTAGTGTTAATAAAGATTTTCGAATTTATTTAATCAATTTATATTGACATCGTGTAATGGCTTAATTACACGACAATTAACTTTGCCTGGTCTCCATTAGTCAAACTTAAAATTGCTGAACCACCCATTAAGAAAACCCCCAAATATTAAATAATTTCAGACTTTTCCTAAAGATCTCCGGTAATGTGCCGTATACCTGGCCAACCTTAAATTTGATGGTGGAACGGACTTCGCCGGTAACACATGTATTCATTTTCTATTACAGTTCTTAAGGAAATTCAACCCAAAATAGACAACCTAAGGAAATATCAATTCCATGAGCAAGAATCTCTGAACATACCACTATTTGACAATGCAAAAGACTTGAGAATTCGCCTGAAAGAGTCTTCCGCGGCGCCAGTAACGGAGCATCTCGAAAAAGGCAACCTAAAAGACCCGTTCCTTTATATTTACACATCCGGTACAACGGGCTTGCCAAAAGCAGCTGTGATAACTAATGTTAGGTACAACCTCAAAAAGTTCCATTTCAAATAACATTTTTCTTTGTGAACCCTTCCTTCGTCGTAGATTTATGGTAATGACCATTGGTTTAAACTCAATGGTGAACGTCCAGGACAAAGATTGCATTTATGATTCGCTTCCGCTCTACCATACGGCCGGAGGAATCGTGGGGACAGGACAAGCATTGCTGTGCGGGGCAACCGTAGTTATAAGAAAGAAATTTTCCGCTAGCAATTTTTGGACAGATTGTGCTAAATATCAATGTACCGTGAGTTACATAACGTTTTCGTTCGATTTCGGCTATTTTTCAGTTCACATGCGACTTGCAGATAGCTCAATACATCGGCGAAATTTGCCGATATCTTCTAGCTTCGAACAGTGATGTTCTGGTCAAGCATAACGTGAGGGCAATGTTCGGTAATGGATTGAAGGCGCAGATTTGGAAACCTTTCGTTGACAAGTTTGGCGTTAAGGAGATATATGAGTTCTACGGTGCCACTGAGAGTAATTCACATTTGAGTAAGTATCGGTTGTGGTTTTTTTTTATGTAAATTTGAAAAAATAAGATACGTGATGATGATTCAATACAATTTTTTGGGAGATAATTTTGCGACAATTTGGTTCGATTCAATTTCATGACCAAACGGTTCACTGTACCGTTTGATTATGGTAGCGTAAATTAATTATTTGTTCCCTAAAAACTATTAAACATTGTTCTTTTTTTCAATGTAATTTGTTAATTTTAAAAATATTGGGACATAAAATTGGAAATTATTTAGTTCAGACCTGGCGTCTATATTATGTTGGAATTAGCGAACTGAATTGATTTTTCGTCTTTTTGCTAGGAATGGATTATACCATATTATCTACTCTGAATTTCAAATTAAAAGTACAAAGTGCGTACAATGAATCGGAGTTATCACTTACGAAGAATAAACGCCTAGTTTTTTTATAAACTTAAACGATTATAATTATCTCAAAACTGCGTTAAACAATCAGCTATGAGGTCTACGATATTGACCTTCGTCCCGAATTCCATGCACTTAATGAATACAAATAACGTATTTACTATATACAAAAAATAAATGCCAGATAACTCGGACGGAAATCGTGTTAGCACAGCGTCTAAGAATAGTCTTTTTTGTTTAATTTGTTTGTTTGTTTTTGACATTTTTAAAGAGGATTTTTGTGTAATAATAATAATATCGTTTATTGTCTAACGGCATATCCAATTAAAACACTAAATGAAATGAAACAAAGCAAGAGAAAAATTATGAATTGAATAAAAAAAAAAAAGCAAATAATTCCGCATTACGGCACGTAATAAGTCGGTACGATGAAAAGGTAATGAAAAGGTAAAAGGAGAACGGGAGGAAATGTGAGGCAGACGGGAATTTATTGAAGAGAGTAAATTAGGAGAATCAACGTAGTCATGCGCAACCTTCCGGATAAACTTCACTCCTGCAATATTACGGCGGTGTTTGAGTAAATTTTGAAAAACAGGTGTTTCAAGAAGCGCCCTTTCAATGACTAGCTCAAGATATAGATAGTGTATTTGCTGACAACAGCGCTAAAGTATTAAATTTTAGACAAAGACATACAATTGAATAATTTATAATTTTTTATAATTATTAAACCTAATGTTTTAGAAGCAAAGACACATAATTGATATGAAGAGAAAAAACATAGCCGAGACATGCAAGTCTATTATATATTAGCCCTTTTAAGAGCAGAATTACGTATGTATCGAATATGTCGAATCAATGTAGCTTCTCTGGTATAAGAGACGAACAAATACTTATTTTTTTAACTTTAACTTTAGTTTAGAGTAAGTTGTTGTAAGTGTTGTAAGATCTTGGAACGATGTCCTATTTTTATGTCACTGGTATAAGCTAATGCAGGACAGGATGTAAATATTAATAGGTCGCTAACAAACAGCACAAATAGAGGTAGTCCTAAATACGACCCTTGAAGTACACCAGATGGTGGACGCAAAACGAAAGATTTATATCAATTATAAAAGACATAATGCGATTTGCTCGTTAAGCAGGATTGCAAAAGTTTCATCGCTGAAGAGCTTAACTCAAATGCCGACAATTTTTTTTACTAGCATCTACTAGCATACCCATGATCAATGATATCAGAAGCACAACTGAAATCAGTGTATATTACTTGACTTTGAATATCGAGTTGCTCATTACTGAACCGACATGGAAACGAGATTTACAGCAGCTTTCTTCGAACCATGCTGAGTAGATCATACGTAAGGTATAGGTTTTATCATCCTGTTTAAAAACTGGACTTATTCTGACGCATAGGCAAGAAAGAAGTAGTGATCGTTAAGTTAATAACTACAGTCAACGGCTTTGCAAGTATCAATCTATCATCGTGTATAAGAAAACTTGCTGTTAAATCATCGCTGGCAATGCCTCGGTGTTGAAAGTTCGACATAATATGGACTATTTCTTCTTCAGAAACAGGTTGTGATGTGAAAGGAATAGAATTAGAAAGGGCAAATCTTTCAAAGCAATCTGTGGTGTCAATATGCATAGAAGAACCTCTCGATGGAAGCATCAACTACTTCTTGAGGAGAATCGATACATATATCATTACGAAATAGGACGTACAGTATACGCGTAGTTCATTTTTCTGTGCGAATAAATTTGAAAACTTCTTTAGGATTAGCTTTAATGAAGGATTCAACTAGCTGAAGATAACTGGAGGTAACACTGCGTAGGCTTTCACGGCCGGTATAACTAAACTGTTCAGTTTCGTTGAAGAAATCATGCATATAAATCTCGTACTCGAATACTATGGCACTGGAACAGAGGAACACTTCACTGTTGCCACTTACCACAAACACTTCACTGAAACTGTACGCACGTTTCGATAGCTAAGCTATTATCGTCAGCAGTAGTTCAGTATTGCTGCTGAAGATGATAGCTTAGCTTCAGCAGCAATACTGAACTACTGCTGACGATGATAGCTTAGCTATCGAAACGTGCGTACAGTGACGTGTTTCAATGATGCATATGCAAAATCTGATTGAAAATAAATATTTATAAGCAATGTATTAACTTATATAATCAGTTTGCATATGTGAGAGACCGGTTGTCTGTTGAACTGAAATCTTGGCCTTGATGAATTCTTCAGTTCGTGCTCCTAGAGATCTCGTACACTTTGGGTCATTATGAATAGATTCTCTAGCCCATTTGAACTGCTTGTACCAACATTTAACCTGGAAATAGGACGGACTATTTTCTTCATACACGATTACCATTCTTTTATGGATATTATTCGGGGTTCTGCAGTCTTTCAATAGAAATTTCAAATCACTCATTTACGCTTGTCGGGACTGATGTAGAAATAACGAATATTGAAATCCTCTTTCTTTGTTCCTAATTAAAATCGAAATTTCGGCACAATTAAGGACAATACAGTCTTAGTCATGTGTTTTAGACATTTTTCTTAGAGTTTAATTTTATTTATTTTTGCAAGTAATGGGAATATCCATCTGAAAATAAAATTTGCCTGGCTTGTGAAAGAAACGCTTGAAGCACTCTGTTGTTGAAGTAATCGGTTTAGATTTGAAAGTTTTTTTACATTTATGATTGATATTCTCATAAATTTTGAGTATTATTTGCAAATTGAACGATGTATTTATATTTTATGCTAATTGTATCTAATGTTCATTTACTTATTACTTGTTGTTAAATTGTAATGATCTATATGTAACATTATCCTTAATTTAGTTAACACTATTGGAAAATAAACCATCATCGTCCGGATCTTACTCAAATTTTGAAAAGGAAATATCCAAAGATCCAAAGTTAAAATGCATCTGTACCACTACGTTCATAGTAGGAGATCTCTCTCTTAGGAATATCTCGTAGATAGATAAGCGATTAATGATAACAATCCAAGTACAAGCCGTATCTGCAATTTTCACCAGGGCTGAACTAAAGATTTCGAAACATTTCTAAATTCGTTCTTATATTTTCCTTATCCGCCCCAATGAAACCATTTTCACCTCCAAACAATAATTTCAGTTAATATCGACAGCACCGTTGGCGCAGTGGGATTTGTACCGTTCTATGCTAGATTCTTACATCCCGTATCGCTCGTTAAATGCGACGAAATGACTGGAGAACCAATAAGGAACAAGAACGGCCGATTTACCGCCTGTCGTGAGAATGAACCCGGTGTCCTCATAGGCAAAATTAGCACGAGAAGGGCGATTAATCAATTCAACGGTTACGCTGATAAAACGGCCACGGAAGAGAAGATATTAAGGGATGTCTTCACCAAGGGCGATATGTATTTCAACACAGGGGATATTTTAATGTTCGACGATTTGGGATATTTCTATTTCAAGGACAGGACGGGAGATACGTTTAGGTAAGAAATAATGGTGTACACGATCATTACTGATATCCTTTTACCGAACTTAACATTACCTATTTTACCAAATAATTTGTCTGTTGCATGGATTTGTTTAAACTGCACACCGTACCAACAGCATGCAACAAGAGAAAAGTACGGCCAATAATTTGTTGTGTGGATCAGTCGATGTGTGTTTCGGTAAAAATGGAAATAATCGAATATCAACCCGTCAATAGATTCTTGCTGTACACAGTGAAATTTTGGGCTTTGTTGGCGATGAATCTTTGGGACGACCATAAACTGCAACTGGTGACAATAAGATCCGAAAAAGGTACCAGACGACCGTCGAATTAAGGTTAGAAAGTAACGTATTAAAGAGTCGAAAGCATTGCTGGGAAAAATGTGTAGACTTACGTTGGGAACTAAAACTGAATTTGATAAAAAAAACATTTATTCCAGTATCAGGCTGGAAATCTTTCAGACTAACCCCTACTGTGTTATTATTTACCTTTTAAGAAAGTATTCCTAACATTTCTTCGTTTTTTCTTTTCATATAACCAATACTCTGCTCAAATCCGGTTTACAAAGTTCAAAATTGGAACTATTTAAAAAAGAAGTTCTTGATTCTTTGATTCTTCCTTCCTTAATTTCTATAACACGCTGGTTACTACTTTCTTTTTTGAAAAATTCTAGGATTTTGGAAAACGTAAAGCACAAACAGCAGCGTAAAAAATGTTATTGGGAAATACAAAAAAACAATTACAAAACTCCGTGTTGGGATTACCAAAGTTAATTGAAGGTTACGACAATTACTCTCAAGTAGCTCACAAGACGAACGGCAATTAACAACTCGCGGCTATTTTTTTATCATTTAGCATTGGTACTGCTGAGGTACGGCGTGTATTTTAGATGACTACAAGTATTTCGAAAACCATTCAGACATTCTCCCGTGCTACCCAAATTTCTTAAACCTTAAACCTGTTTTCTTTCGCTTCTTAGAAATTGCGAGGTTTATCTAATAGAACACTTGTTATTTGCCAATTTTTCGTTTATTTTGAACAGGTGGAAAGGTGAAAATGTATCCACGTCTGAGGTTGAAGCTGTCATTAGTGATGTTGCGAATCTTAGTGACGCAGTCGTGTATGGTGTTGAGGTAAGAATACCATTTGCTTAATTTACTTTGTTACTGTCTTATTTAAAGTGAAAATTTCCACTTAGACTGCACGTAATTGGAAATTACATGCTTTTTAAGAATTTTTACCCGCGGAATAACAAAATTTAATTTTTAAAAGCAATCTGTTTCTATATCTTTAAATGATGCCAATGATATCCTCAATTCTATCCAACATTGGTCCTCTAAGCCTCTAATGTGCGAATTTTTGAGTTGGTATATAATATTTGGGAAAGTTCTGTCTGGTCTAAAAGTTACTTTTTCTTCGCTTTCGATTCTTTAAAATCGAGAAAACGTTAACAATTTTCAAGTTAGGTGAAGTACTTTTTCCGTTCACAGCATGTCAAAGTGTTACTAAAAAAAATTGTTGCTCAGAACAAAAAGTTATGGCGTTCATTTGAACTTCTCTTAATCACTCTCTGGCATACTGTGAACAGAATAGGAACTTTACCTGAAGCGAAAATAGTTTTTGCTCAATTGTAAAGGTCCATTTGATTTTAGCAAACCAAGAATAAGGTTCAGACCAAGCAAGATTTATTTCCCAAACATTAGTTCCAACTCAAAAATATGTTGAACATTATCCCTATTGTCAACTCCATCCCTGGACACACTGCATGTTGAATGTGCCTCAAAAGTAGTGAAAGATTCTTTCTAAACGGATAATATATTCCATAAAACAAAAAGTAACCTTATTATATTCTACAGGTTCCTGGCGCTGAAGGAAAAGTCGGTATGGCCGCTATAGTCGACCCTAACAAATCCTTAGATTTGGAGAAGTTCGCTGAAGGTCTAACGAAACATCTTCCAATTTATGCGCAGCCTCTCTTCGTCAGATTGATGGAATCCGTTGAATTAACCGGCACGTTTAAGCCGATAAAACGTGATTTGGTGGTAGAAGGTTACGATATCGATAAAATAAACGATAGCATATACTTTTATGATACCAACTCCAAACGATTCGTACCATTGACCAAAGAACTATATGAATCGATAAGGAAAGGGGAAATCAGACTGTAAACCGATAATAATAAAGATAATTATTTGTTTGTTAATTAGTGATTAGTTTATTGAATTTTAAAATTATCCTCGTATAATTTTATCCTTCGAAAATGTAGAAGCTATTAGAAATACGCGAAAATCGTTAGAATTTATTTGATACGCCACTGATATATTATATTGAAAATGGGATCAAATTAAAAAATAAATTATTTTTTATATATATTTGAAGTCTATGTAATTCTTATCTAATATTATAAATACCCTGTCCTTAATATTTTAATTAATCCTTCCGTGTTGTTCGATTTGATGGCTGTTCTGCAATGAGTTACCATATTTGAGGAATTTTGACCAACTACAAATAAAGACACAAATCAAAAAACTTGCTTTTTTAACAACAAACTTTAAGGCAATATTACATTACAAGAATTGTTCAATGCAGTCGACTTGTCGACCCATAGTCAAGACAGTCAGGACGTTACATGCGTTCCTTTACTTTTTATTCGGATTCATTAGCTTTTGTAGTTAAATTGACAACGAAATATTCTGTGTGTGACAAAAATGGCTGGACAATTTTACTTCTTAAAAATAGACATTTTTGCATCAATTTTGATTTTTTCTTCAAAATTGAGTACCTTACTTCGTTCTCTGCGAATTTAATTTTTGAATTGTTTTAAATAACTTATATTAAATAACCACGTAGAAATATCAGCCAATTCATGTGAGTTGTATCGAGAGAAAATTTGGGGAAAGTGGATATGTTAAGCACACTTTAAATGAAGGGCATCCTAAAAGAATTAATGAGAATTGTTAAGTCTGGATGACAATCTTTATGGTGTATCTTGATCGATTACAGCAGACAATGAAGTTTCTCGTCGATCAGTGTTATGTGTATTAAAAACAGAAAAATACTATCCTTGCAGAATGCAACTACTGCAAGTACTTAATAGAAAAGACCTTAATCGTCGAATGTCGTTTTATGATATAATGCCAGGTTTATGCAACCGTAATCCATGCTTTATTCAGCAAATTCTCTTTTCGGATGAAGTCTCATTTTGCCTAAATAAATCGATAAAATGAAGCATATGATGAAACTCTCACGGAGCGATATCTGAAGTTTTTGAGAGATGTACTTGTGCCTATTCTTTCCAATTGATGAATTAATGAAGATGATTGCATGTTTTGTTTACGAGTTTTTTAACAATTGTATCTCTGGGAGGCGGCCTTCCAAGTCCTCAGTTCTTAGGCCTCTTGATTTTTTCTTATGAGGGTATTGAAAATCAAAAATCAATGTTGATAAACATCAAAATCTAGAATTTCTATCTTATCTAGAATAGATTTGAAAAATAGCATTGGGTCGAATTAAACTTGACGTCAATCTGAATGTACAAAATGTCCACCAATTTGCTTACTGTTAAGAGGCCGGCGGATGGCATTTTGAACTTTTGATTTAAAGAAAACAATCATTTAACTTCTTGAATAACAACATTTACCTTCAGTTTTTGTCGTAAATAGAATTTATGCTTTCCGCTCTTTAAGTGACTTTTACTCTAAAATTTTGCTATATACGAGGTACTCAAATTTAGATAATTTAATAATCTATCAAAATAAAAAAAAGAATGAAAGTTGACAATTAAAAATATAACATCATTATTTGAAAACTAGAAGTGAAAGAAATTTTTAATTAACTCAAAAATATTTATTAAAAAAAATAAAATAAAATTGACCTATCTAAGTACTTCTACTATTAATTTTACAGCCCAATGTATATTCAAGTTTTTTAAATCTTTGAACTATGGAAAAACCGTAAACGTAATTGCTTTTACAAACCTCGTTCGTAACACAACAAAAATAACGTGAGCACACTTGACTTGTTCCCTAATGGAATTTATCTGCTCTTCGGCAGCATCCGACCTATTGTTCTTTGATAATCTTCGAAACGATATTCTTGTCTTCGGAAAAACGAAGAAATACAACATTACCAGCTTTAACTGTGGCTGGAGTGTTTTTAAATCAAGCATATGACGGAGATATTTTCATAAATTCTTTCATTGGTCACTCAGGAAATATCATTTATAAATGTAACAGGCAATAATGCAATAGCTAAATTTAGGGGGATGGAAAATATTTAAATAAGAAAAAAAGAAATAACACGATAATACAGCCCGGGATAGCCGACGTCATGTGGAACACAGATAACGGAATACAGTTACTTGGCTCAGAATACATTACAAGATTGAACAATCTTACTATTCTTGAGATAACCAATAAAATATGCGCCAATAGTTGTTAATAGCCAACTGGAATAATAATAATACAGAAGGCTCTTACCTCTTAGTCTTGACCCTTTCTGGATTATCGTGTTGATATTTTTCATTGTTTCAAGACCTTCGTTGTAGTTCGCAAGGCGTATATTGTAGGTGCTGATTAGTTCCTTGTTTACATCGTCCAATTCTTTATAGTACTGTGGAAGGCTATCTCTAAAAGTGTAATAGAAAACTAAGATAGTTGGGATTACATTTATGTACAGTGTGACCCATTGGAAATGGAAGCGCCCCTGCAGATTCTATATTTTGCATTAGAAAGGAAATCATTTTTTTATGCACAGTGGATCATCCACGAAGTTTATCTAAATTTTCAAAGCATGATTATTTTTCGAGTTCAGCGCAATAGAAAGTAAAAAGTGAGTAAAATCGGACTCGGAGAATCGATTCTGGCCACCCTTATTTACCAGCCTCGTTTCTTTTTTCGAATTACACCCCGAAAAAGCTAAAGATAGGGTTCAAAGTTTCCCAACATTCTAAAACTTATAACTCGGTTACCGTAAGAGATGGAAAATCGGGGTAACTTTTAATGAATCCAGCGTATCGAAATCTATAAATGAAGTTGTTGGTTAGAGAGAGATAGGAAAATGGAGAAAATTTCCCTTTGGGAATGGTTCCTTACGCATTTTGACCTGCTAATTACAAGGATTGGTAAAAAAGTGGTTGCAATACGAATACGAGAACTTGTAAAATTTGGAAGAGCTGTGAGGATGGCGCTGATGACTTATAACTAAAATTCGCCACTTTCTGTGCCAAATTGGTAAGTAAATAATTAAAAGACAATCCGCTTTTTCCTTTGACAATTTTTAAAAATTTGTAAATGATTAATTAGGTCACAAAGGTGTAAATGCGGTTTTGCCGATCGAGAATGTCGTCTACAGACCGAAGCGAGGCCGTTCGTGTTGCCTACTGGTTTACATGAGAGTCGACAAAACACGAGTGTGTCTAGTCTCTGCTAATTTCGTGAAGCCCATGGAAAGTGTCCTCGTTTCTGCAGGCTTAATTATTACTTTACGTCTATAGGGACTTAAAATTCCATTACTTCCCGCCGTCAGAGACAATACATTTTTCTAAAATGTAGATACTTACAAATCATTAATTCTGCTATCTTCAGTTCGAATAATCAGTTCCCTTACTTGACGCAACTTATCAGCAATATCGGTCCCTAACCTCAACCTCGCTTCTTGAATTTCATCTAATTTACTAACGCTATTCATCAACCTTTCCTCTTCTTCAGCGAACGAAGCTTCAGACTAAAATATTACCATACAGCACACTATAACAATCATAACCATTAACTACCAACCTCCAAAGATTCTAAATTCAAAAATCTAGCTAGGGATTGGACTAGATCCGCCGCTAAGCACAAATTTTGTGTGTAGATTGTTACTTTTCCCGATATCTCGAAGACAATAGCCAAATTTGAGTTGTCCCTTAAACATTTTAAGTTCACGCGAAGATTAGGTTCGTTTGTAAACTCTATCTCTTGCGGCAATAAGAAATTTTGATTGATCCACATGCAGATTCGTTGAAGACGCTCGTTTATCTTGAAAACGACGTAACTGTCTGGTTTGGGCATCGGGACTGGTTGCAAAGCGTACATTGAAAACCTCGGTAATTGTCGTGTTATTTCAAAAACGTGGAATTGTGCACTGTTTGGGTAACCAACCAAAATCTAAGTTAGGAAAGAGGAATATTAAAATTTGCAATCAGAGAACTAAAATCGATTTAAAATTTAAACATATACCTTCATGTGAATGTCGACTGGATTATCTTTCGGAGGATATAAAGGTACGGACAGGTGAGTGCTCAATTTTGAAAATGGTGGATGGACAACTAACGTTTCTCCGGTAAATATGCCTTCTCCAAATACGATAACTGCTTTTATGATCGTGCTATTGTTTGTAGCTATGAATACTTCAACGTGGTTCTGTAAAAAAGAACAAAAACTTACAGTTGTACAAATTTTTCATTTCCGCATCATTAAGAACAAGAATTAATTTTACAGATTACCTTAGACTTTGATTCGGAATTAGCCGAAATGCTTATCTGCAACCTAGTGTTAGCTGGAATAACATCCCTCCCATCTTGATGATCCATCTCCAACCCATTATTGTTCAACTTCGAATGGTTTTCATAATGCTTGAGCTCTTGAAGCAACGCCTGCTTTTGAGCTAAAAGCTCGCGAACTGTCTCCTGCTCTTGTCCATTGCCAGAAATTGAACCGAACGTTTTGGCCGTTGTATATCCTCTCACTGTAACAATTAAATCGTATCGTCTGCTATGAGTATGGTGCTAATGGCATGGGAAACCTTCTCCATCGACGCTAACGCAAATCAGGTCCGTTTTTCCAATGGAACGGTAATCTCCCTCAACTATTCCAGCCATGCCATGAGGCATAATATCCTTGAATAAAACTTCTCCCGTTAGAACGCACCTGCAGTCGATCTTTCCATTTGACCAACCTGTTATTAATTGGGTGTAGCCTTTGCCGAAGAGGTCGTAGCTGTAGGTGGAAATTGCGAAATTTTTAGACTAAAAATAAATAATTTTAAATGTAAATATCTTATTTTTGAGTATAAGCAATATACCTTCACTCTCCATAACCTGACGTCTTGCTCATAAACTCCAATTGTCCCATTAGACACTGAGTACCCAAACCTATTTTCTGGTAAGCAGACTAACCCAGTGACAACCTCAGTTTCTGCATGCTCACTAATGACTTGGTCTCCGCTATAAACCCTGATGTTATAATCTTCTGAACTTACGATTAACTAAAATATCTTAATGTTAATTTGAAACCATTAGCTTAAGAAATAAAGTACCAACTTCATTTAAACCATCTTTATTGTAATCTAACAGAATCATAGACGTGACCACATCTCCAATCGCTGTCCAAAATACTTCATTTCCGACATGGTCAAAACCATGGACGGATGAATTACCCCCCACCAGAACAATTGGGGTCTTTGAATCTTTAAAATTTCCAAGAGCCAAGGCTTTGACACCGTCGGGACATTCCTTGTAGAAGACATCCCTATTGTCGTGGACGTGATAGATTAAAATGTGAGTTGCCATTCCTGGAATTGGGACATTTTGGCTTTTAAAATGTGGTTGATGTTTTATCCAGATGGCGGAATAGTTTCATACCTATTATTAAGACGTCCTTTTCTTCTCCTGGAATTAATATTCCGGCACATAATCCTGTTATGGTTTGGTTTATGTTTAAGGTAGCAATTTCACGATTTGATTCTGACCATACGACTCGTCCTGTTACTGTAGAGCTTCTTCTGTGAGGACTATGTATGATGACCTGGTAATAAGCACAAAATATATAAATCATTCCGCAGTGTTTTTGAAGGAACACAAAGTTCGAAGCTTGGAGTTCCTCAGGTGCAACATTTAGCACCTCTATTATTTGTAACCCCTATTTATACCTCCATTGCTTGCACTATTAAGAAACGTACGTTGTTTAAGTAACAAACGCTACCTTATCAGCCGTTGTAGCTGCCGTCAAGCACGGATGTGTCCCATCATATTTGCCGATCGTCACAAGTCCCGAAATTATTTTGTAATTTAATTCCAACGTAAATACCGGGCGTATTTGTTTCTCCATGGCCGCAGTTGCTTATTCCCGCGTTATAAACTACAAACTAACGGAATCGATTCGCTATTATCCACAGCCACGTGCTAGAAAAATATTGATTTCTCGCGTTAGGGGTTGCTTTTGTTGTAAGAGACGCTGAGAATTCTAATTCCATAATATACAGGACGATAGAATTGTCGGTAAATATTTCATTTTACATATTGCATTTTGCTATCTAAATAAGTAAATCAAATCTAAATAATGGCATTGATAAACAACACGAAAGTATCGGCACACTTTGCACCACACAAGTTTAATTGATTAATATGCGACAGCTGTTTCGTTAAACTTGTATGGTGCGAAGTGTGCCGATACTTTTGCATTGTTTGCCATACTACCCCACAGTCCTTGCTATCGTTATTTATTATTAATGGGATTGATCTCAGAATTTGTAGGATTATCATTCTTACCAACTTTACATTTGATGCTTACAAATGTGTTAAAGGATTTCTTGATAAGGGTTACAAACATCCAATGTTCTTGCTTCATTTGAAATCGCGCTTTATTGTAACCAGGGAATAATCACTAAATGCCTTTGTAAATAGCTATTTGGATAAGATTGCTATTGCTATTTAGACGGGCCATGACGTTGATGCCTTTATGCTTCTAATGGATCTTATCACTACTCTTCCTTTAATTCAGCAAGTGTTAGGAATGGCCAACTAAAATGTTAATGCCATTTATGACTGGCAGGCGACAGAATTTTTCGGCTTCTCCTGTTGTATTTTAAGGCTGAACAGCCTACCAGTCCATTATCTTTGGTGTCTCTGGCAAACCTGAGATGAATGCCTTTGTCTGACTTTATCCTGGTATGTTTTAGTACCTACGAGCCTTTTTAATTTTCCTCATGGTATTAACTGTAAAGGTTGTAGAACTTGTAAGTAAGCGTGGAAGTGAAGAATGATAATTCCATTCCGTTCTTGACAACCAACGTAATTTTTTAATTACTAATATTTTGGTTCGGTAACTTACATATACCTTAACTAAAAATCGGCAAAATTGTGCTAACCTATAACAAGGACAACGTAAACATATATACTAACTACCGCCTCATATAGGCATTCTACAAGAATTGTCCAAAATTTTTAACGCGCAATCGTGGATAAACTGGATTTTGGACAGAGGGGCAACGTGGGTATAAAGGAGGTACATCCGTTTCCTCTGGGATTTTAGAAATGATAAGGCAATTGACAGCAATGTCTGTACAGAGGTGAGCATGCTCAACCTGTTCAAAGCTTATGATTCGGTCAGTCCAAGTCAGTCCTTCCGGACAAGCTCGAATACAACGGAATTAGAGGCTGTATTCTGGATTTATTTAGATCATACGTTAGAATGGAGTCTCCCAAAGAATTTATACTTGATCCTCTTTTATGTTAATGATTGGCTAGTAAAATTTTTCTGTAGATGCTGCGTCACTCATGCTCCATGCAAGTGATCGGCCAGAGCTTAATAGCTTAAAATCCAATGCTGCTTTTTTAGCATGTATGCAAGTGGTTTTCTGTCAACAAACTCAGAATTAACAAAGATAAAACCCAGAGTATAATATTAAATACCAAAAACGTCGAACTTACTTCTAAAGTAAAATTTCTGGGTTTAATATTGAACGTAGGATTAAAATGAGCATCTCATATTGACTCTTTAGTATCTAATTTTTTCTCAATTTTATTTGCCTTGAAGTGGTTTTAAACATGTTGCCACACGCATAGCAGTTGGGACTAGATATTTCTCCTTGTTTCATTCTATGATGTGCTACGGAGTATTATTCCGGGGATTATCATCAAGAAAACGAAGAAAAGGTTTCCCCAAACGGTGTGAATCACGGTTATTCGATGCGAACTTGTGCGAATACACCTCATCATAGATTGCCGCTAACACAAAATTAAAAGCTACAGAGAAAATTATTTGATAAAATGACAAAGTTTTAGAAATAACTTTAAGCTGATATGCGATAATTCACATTACATTTTAAAATTTTCCATTTGGGTAAATTTGCAGAAAAAATAGGAGGTAACGAATTTGCCTGCTATTGTTGGTCCCCTAGAACTCTTTTGGAGCGTACACAAAGAGTCGCGTCATTCCATTAGGCAGATTGTGTATTGCACAAAGGCGCCTTTTTCGCAAAAAAACCGAGTTACAATGAAATTTTAAAAAATGAGAACACTAGGTATTACTATATGGAAATACATAATATATGTAGAATTCTTGTTGTACCATCGTAAAAGTAGCAGTTTTTTTTTACTTTTTTTTTTTTAGTATGACTGCTAGGCTTTACCATAAATACGAATATATTTCCGACTTCGCTGCATTTTTTAATACATTCATTCCCAAAACCTCCATCGACTATTCTCTACAGAGGTATGAGCTCCATATTTAATCCTTAATTAGTGGGAAGTGATCCCTGACATTTCAACACATTTATAGCGACGAATACAGTTATAATCAGTTTCAGTATAATACATTTTCATTATAGCTTTTAGCCGATAATAGCACATAATTTTTTTTTTTTTGAAACGACAATTTCAAAAGCAATTAACCTACACGGCACGGTAGGGTTAATTGCTCAATTAATCAGCAAAAATCTATACGATTTCTTGAATAATTTATCGTACGATTAATTAAATTGAATAGAACATACTCTATTTTTGCCAGGATTTTTCGTTAAAAAATTATTAGAATTTAAAACGGTATATTTCTACCGATTTCTTAATCAAGAACTAATTTTCACAATTTTTTTATGAAAAACTTTTTGCACAAGGGCGCCTGATACACACGGGACGGCACCGTGTACACATATGTATATGCTGAAAAGAAGTTTATACACGGAGCTAGTTATTGCGAGTGGGATTTGTTGATTAGGTTTAAAGCAAGACAAATTAAAGTTTTACAGTGCTCTACAGTGCCAGTTAAAGAAGTTGCATAACTAATACCTTCATATAAAAACTAAGATTATATTTATTACGTTAAAACTTTCATTGCTCACTTCTGTAGAAGAGGCACGGCAACTAATTTTAACATTTTCAGTGATTAGGGTATCTTTAATTAGATATTCTCATCCGTACAACTAATCACTAGCTTCATTGGGGATTTTCTGTGCCAACCCGTTCATTAAAAGTTTTCGCTTCGTTAGTATCTTAGCTTAATTCTAAAAATTCGTAGCAGGCAACAAGCGAATCTGTTCTATTATTACAAATTATTTTTAGACTCGTATTACTTCCGGTTATACCGGAAATCCACCAACCAACTTCGATATTTTTAATGGAATGATTGGTTTTTAGATTTCTGTTGAGTTACTTTGGTCTCTTTGTTTCTCTTCTCTTTAGAAAGCACTTTTTAAAATAAAATCACAAATGTAGTTGAATGAATTTACGTCATATACCGGGGACAATGGAAACTTCATATCTTTTAGTAATAGTGCAACATTACTGCATGCAGGATGTTCAGAATTTAGGATTCAATTTATGAATATTCAATTCAGGGAAATCGATTTTTTCTTAACGGAACGGACTGTATATATGAGTACATTACCGTGTGCAAAAACGCAATCGCCATCGATGTCTATTGGGTACCCCTATACTTGTCACGTGTAGTCTAGGAGTTCAATAGTTGAGTGTAGGCTTTCACGACCGTAATCCATAGTAGAAATGTCTTTCGGGTGATGTCGTGTCACCCCAAA
Source organism: Marronus borbonicus (assembly GCA_902655005.2). Classification (NCBI taxonomy): domain Eukaryota; kingdom Metazoa; phylum Arthropoda; class Insecta; order Coleoptera; family Scarabaeidae; genus Marronus; species Marronus borbonicus. The sequence goes on from LR737397.1 coordinate 601,276, forward strand.
GACATTTCTACTATAGTCTAGGAGTTATAAGCAATTATTTTGTTTAGTTTAGTTCTGACAAAATCTACCGAATATGTATTTAATTCTCAAATACTCAAAGATATTACAGAGGATTAAATATTTGTTCGAATTTGTTCGAAGAGACGTTTTAAATGTATTTTATATCAGGAAATTAATACGTCTGAAGATCGATGGACTGGCTCCAATGGACGTCGACTCTGCTCACCTAGGTCTCCTCATTTTAGTTTCCTTGATTTTTATTTATGAGGCCTGGTAAAGGAACATGTTTATATATCTCCTGCTGAAGATGGAGAAGACCTGTTAAACTGAGTCCATGGACGCTTTAGAAATTTAAACAACGATCAATTTCAGAGTTCAAGTTTCAGGAAGAGGAATGCAAAAAAGAAATTTGCAGCGTCTTGGGCAGAATGGCATTTCAAACATTTGTAACTTTTAATAAGTTCTTCATCGTTTATATCATATTATGCACTTTTCATTCTACTTTCTATTTAATTGTTATTGTTATTGGCCTTGGTGGTATGCCATCAGCCACTTACAAATAATACCCAAACATATAAATATTTGTAAATATGCACATATGCACAACAGAATACCTAACAACACGAACTAACATGGGACACGCTTCACACCCGGAGCCGATGAGGTGGTGACGAGGTGACTAAAATAAACACACACAGGTAGGCCACCCGTAGGAAAGGATAAATCCGGCTCAACTAAATAATAAAACGTAAATTACACATATGCTTGTAAATAATACTGTTCACATCTTCTTTCTAAGGCTAATAGAGAATTCATATTAATTGGGAGCTGAATGTTGATGCAAAGCAAGTCGTTAACAAACAAGTTAATTTTTTTTGTATGATTTTGGCATCCCAAAATTATATGATTGCTATCCCCGCGTTCCGACTCACAAAAGGTGCATTTGTCACTCTCCGAAATGTGAATTTTATGCAGGTAAGCAGGAAATCTTCCATGATTAAAGGATAATCTTAGAATTTGTGACATCATGCTTGTTTTAATAGTACCACAGATAATTTTTAATGTTGGGGAAGAGCATATAATTGGTTGGTGGGGGTTACTCTTATACATATCTGCATAATGCTTTTGCCAATCTTTACGCGTATTTCCGTTAAATTCAACTGAAATTTCTGAATGTGGTAGTAAGACGCTTTCTAAAGTATTCTCGTCACTGCATGCTGCTTTAGCTAGTCTATCTACCTCTTCATTAAACGAAATGCTGGAATGACCTTTTATCCAAATATAAGTTACTGTCTTACCACGTTGCTTCAGGCTAAAGTCCAACAATAACATGACTCCCATAAGTGGGGATGATGAAAAGTTTTGGAAGCTCTTAAGAACACTTTTGGAATTAGTGAATATCATTATTCATCTGCAGTATGGCTTCCATCGCCTTTATAATTGCCGTTGCCTCCGCCCAAAAGCACTGGCTTCTTTCGGAAGCGCATATCCTTTGTAAAAAAAATCTCATTACAATAGCTTCGCTTTACCATGACTATTGCTAGAAAAAATTATTGATGCAAATAACTGCTTATAACTGCTAAACTATGATAGGATATAAGGGAACCTAATATACATACATCGATGGTGATTGCTTTTCCGCTCTCGGTAGTCTGCTCATGTATACTTAAATTGAATATTTATAAATTGGATCTTAAATTCTGAACACTTCGTATGTGATAAAGTAAATATTGCATTATTACTCGAAAGTATTTACTTGTCGTTGTCTTTACTGTAAGTTATTTCTTATATCTAATTTTGAAGAGTACACAGCAGATGGGAAAGGAAACATAAAAATTAAAATAAATCAAAATCAGTTAATTCTAGAGGTAGGGAATCTAAATACAAATCGTTCCATAACAATCCATGGAATCTAAAAAAGCAATAAAAAGTACGTCACTCCGCCAAAAATAACAAACTTGAACCCTGCGTATACGACAATTACAATTACAGCTGACACCTTTCACAAAGGTACATTGACGAGCCGTAAACAGCGAAACGCGCATCTGTGCATGGTGGACGTTGGTTGTTTGTACGATTATTATTAAAATTGAGGAAGAAAAAATAATTATAAAACGATTTATTTGTATTAAATATTTTAATATATTTAATTTTGCATATTATACAGCACATAAAAAATACGCCTACACAGATTACTTTACATCTGTTAGATTAGATTCAACACTTTTGACGAGGTATACACTGATGTACAAAAGTGATAGACCAGCACTTCAACGAACCATCAATTAGATGAAGCTGGTAACATTTTAATGATCACAAATCGACTTTCAAATTTCGTATATCAGTGTACACAGTCTATTTTATCATACTTCTTATTAATTCTATTACTACATATACAAAAATAATTTGATTCTTGTTTATAATTGTAATATACTTTAAAAAAACATCTTTTTACGCTATTCTACAAGTAAGTATAAGGCCTTAATATATATTTTAAATTATTAAAAGAGAAGGACTACTAAAAAATTAAGTTATACATTTATTGGAAGCAACAAGAAAGAACAGAATTTACATGTAAATTTTCTTTTTCAACGAGAAAAAAAGGAGAGTTCAATGCCATCTTTTCCAATTTTATACAATACAATATCTACGTAAGTAGTATTTACAAAAATACGTGTAGTAAAAAATTACAAATCCATTTTTGGAGCTCCGATACTAGATATGATTAACATTGGTATTTCTTTAAAGAATTTTCATTGAGGAAGCTCCAAAAATGGAAAATTGATAAGAACACATCGAATGGCAGTTATTAGTACTTAGTTGATTAACAAAAATAAATATTTCGATACGTCTTTTTCAAACAAACTTTTTTTCGTTTTACAATATCGACATACGCAAAATGGCACAGCATAATTAAATCACATCTTCGTCGGTTTCTTTTACCATTCTTCGAGTTCCGGCCATGCGGCCAACACGAACGATTCTATATCGCATTCGTTCTTGCCCCTGGCTATCTTGAAGAAGCCGTTCTCACCCCATTCAGGACCCCAGCTGTTAGCCACTTTCTGTAAACGAGTTGCGGTGAAATTGAAGCAAGCAAAATTTTGAATTTTAGAGTAAGCACGGGAATTTAATATTATTTACTTACCCAATACTTTCTACCGCGTTCCTCACCCCAGCCAACGATTCTAACGGAATGATATCCTGTTCTGTCCAGGACGGAAAGATCAGTATGCTCATAGACGCCAGTATGGTAGGAGTAAAAATCGTGATAAACCTTCATAGTTGCTGGAATTTAGATAAACAGCATTACAAATGATTTGTATGGTAGAGCTGCGGAAAATATTGACGGAGTGTCCGTGGACAACTTTTTTTTAATCTGTATCTATAAAATCTGTATTTCTCATTTTTATGGCAAAATGAGCATTCCATATAAAATGTTTTTCTTCCACGTACATTGAAAAAAATCTTAATCCATTCATTCAAAAAATTACATCATTTTTCTAGACATTGATAAAATCCTGATATAGTTCTTAGGATCTAAAAATAACTGTACTATGTGGCAATTGTCGCTCTATTGTTGGGAAGACGATACAACCGAGGTAGTTTGGGTTCACCTGGGATTAGACGTTATTCAGCTTCAGGAGGAATGTCTGATGATTTGATGAGGGTTCTAATTTCCCTTTGTAGCTTGGAAATTGGGCCTCTAGATAAAGGCGTATACCATCCGTCACCTAACAACTCCATCACTTTGTCAAGAACTACTGTAGTGTTGTCTTTATCGCCAGAAAGAATGGTGATAGATGAAATGAACTTCGTGAGAGCTATTCTCTCACCTTTGGAAATATTGGGCATAGGAGGTTTGGCCGTTTCAAAACGATTGCAGTTTGGGATGGTTTTTGGAGTAACTGAGAAATATAGGCCTTTTGATGATATGGATTCCTCAGCCTCAGCTAATTGGTGCGATGACAGATTTAACCTTGGAATTTTGCTTACTAGGAGATTTCTCGGGGGTGAGTTTCTGAAATTTCCTATGTCCACAAGGTAACAGATAGAATTAGTAAGATTTTGAAAAAACAAGACATCGAAACGGTCTTTAAACCCTTCTCAAAGGTTTTTTCCATCTCCCAAAGATAAATTTCCTCTCTTAACGAGTAAAAGGCGAAACTCATCTAACACAGCATGAATATTGCGTTAGAACACGCATTCCCTCGAATCACTCAACATCATCTAAACACTGGCCACCAGATACTATTCCGTACGACTCCATTACTGATTCTTCCCACTATTACAATCGAAAAATTATAGAGATCCTAAGAATATCAATAGGGACACAGGTTACCCCCATCCCAAACATGGAAACCCATCATCCGTAACGATCCATCCTCACCCAACCAATCAACGACAGGCCCTCGCCTGGGAAGGATCAAAATTTCTAGCCTTTGGTACATCAACACTGCGAAATTTCCTTAAAAGAAAAACACTTATCCACATTAACACAAGCTAAAACTGCCTCTTTTCTTTCTTTATTATTCTTGTTGTACTTCTTTGGCTTTGCTGCAGCAAACGAACCTGAATTCTTTAGTTCCCATCTTTCTGTATATAGAATTTCGTATGTTGTGCGTAACTTGTACGTTCTTGTAGGACCTTGATACACGTACAAATAAATCGTATTTTTCAAAATTTTAAATTATTAATTGGATTAATAACACTGACGCTGTTTGTTTCGAAGCATGACTTCGCAGATAACGTGAGCAAAGTTTTTGTGATCATGACGTAATTTCTGTGCGTAAAAAGAATAATCTCTTTTTTTTTATTTTTGAAGACGTTTGCAGATCCTGTGATACACTGATTGCCTTCAGAGAAAAATCCTCTCTTAAAATTTGGAAAACCTAAATTGGTTTTAAACTATCGTGAAACTTAGTGAAACGTCCTAATTAATAAGAAAATTACGGCAACTAAAAGAAATTAGTAAATTTTAATGTCTTCTTTTTAAATTCTAACCAAATTGATCATGGCAAATGGTATTTGAATATTAGTTCTTCGTGTTAATTTAACAATCTCTGCTTTTTCTCAAATACGAAAGTTATCCGTATTATCCCTATGCCGGCACACTTTATATCCCAAGTACCATCATGTATATCCCAAGTAATTAATGAATAGGGAGAACTAACATTTCTAGATACGCTCCAATAAGTTTGCTTGTTTAAATTCTGGGATGATTCTAAGAAAAATAAAAGAGGAATCCTTCTTTTCAAACAGTGAAATCAAAAAATATTACTTATGCTCAGCGATAATCGTAATATTTTCTTATTTACTTCCTTTTTGAGGAGCAGTTGAATCAATCAGAGACTGTATTCATGCAAATAAATATATTTTAATGTGAGATTAGCCGCGCCAAATATTTCATATAAAAAGGCAAACATAAGATACCCTTGAAAAATCCAATATTTAACTTGCTAATAATCATTAGTCGCAGTCATCTAATCAGGCATTCACCTTGCGTATTAAACGCGCAAAAAACTTACCTTGCACAGGTCCGGATTTGATTATCTCGTACATGATATCGGTCTCGTTGCCCAGACGATATGCCGGTCCGACCCTGAATTTGTTGCTCTTTCTCAAATGTCGTTTTGGGCAACCGTCCAGTTGGTGTCTATTGCAAATCTCCAACTTTCCGGTGTACGCGAAGCACGACTCCTCGACAATGCTGGAATACGGATGTTAGAATAGCGACGGTAAGTGCTGGAAATCGAAAAGTTACCCGTGTTTCCTGAAATACATCCAAGCTCTGTCCAAATGGCCGCCATCACAACTTTGCTGGCCTCTGTTGTTGCATGAAAGTAAATGCTGTGCGCTTAATTTGACCGGTAGCCTCCTCTTAGACATGATTGCGTATCTGGAAGTGGAAAATCGGACAATTGATCGGATATACATATACAGCGAGGTTCTGATAAATGTGATCACAAAAACATCTTCAGTAATTTTTGTTCTTTTTTGGGAATGCTGGTGGTTTAAAATAAGACAGTTTACAGCGTGTTACGTTACTTTTCAGAATGCGACATAGCATCGCTTCGAAATCCTACATTACCCACGTACCTATCTGATGCTACAGCAGCAGTAGAGACTGCCCACGAAGATCCGCACCATCCTTGCTCTTGTATTCCAGAAATGTAACCAGGCCACTCGGCTTCCGAATCAAATTCGCTTACTAAGTTATTGGGATCGTAAATCCGTCTCACAGGATTCATCCTTAGCACGAATCTTTCAGGTTGCAGCGTACCTAATTTATATTTAATACCTTCTTCCAAAGTCTTACCCCAGAAGCCCGAATAGTTGCTGGCCCTCCATCCGAAATCTAGCATGTTTACTGTGTCCACGATGTGAGGTTCGATGAGGCAGGTACGTTCGGGGTTGCACGTTAACTTGGTGATGTTGCCTAAGACTGCGCATGTGCTATAAAACAAATTAAAAAGTAAATCAGACGCATTTAAAAGAAGTAGGTGTTAATATTACCATGAGTTGCAATTATCCCATACCGTTTCTCCGCCTTTCAGATAATCCTGCTTATATTTGCAACCCTCGAGAATCGTAGGCGGTGGATGTACCACACCTTTGCAGGCAAATAAGTAATCTGGACAACAGTCGTCATCCTCAGACCTCTCACAAAAAGTGTCGCAGTAACAAAGTGTACCTGTACAGACGCCATATTAATGAATTTTCTTTTTATGTTGTTCGATGTTTGTTAATTTGAAAAGATAAACAAGAAATGTTAGGCATAACTTGCTTCCAAACATGATGCATGTATGTATTTCATGAATTCCCCAATAGAAGACAGAATAGTCTTGAAAAGGGTGGATTGTGTTCCAAATCAGAACTGCGCCAAACGTTTAGGGTGGTTTTAAAAAGTGTTTAAGCACGCGCTGGCAATCTGCGACACAGAAGATAACTACATCATCAAGGCGCAAATCGAACCCAATACACGCACATACCATGCGCCACACTACGCCTGGAAGAATAGTTATAATAGTGCCAGTGTTGCCAGATGTGTTGAAGCGATTTTCGGTAGATCAGCTCGTAAATTTCATAAAAATTCTATAGATTTATTTTTTTTTTTTTTAATTTTGCGACTTTCATTAGTTTCTATCTACTACGAATACGGAAAAGATATGTTTCTGGTGTTTTTGGCAATGTTTGGTGTCCAATATTGAACACCCTGTATGTTTTAGATAGAGCTAAGTATGTCATTTCACCTAGTAAAAATTTACGCTAAAATGTATTTGCATTTCGGATATTTTGAAGGAAATAGGAGGTTGAGGTTAAAATTGTAGATATCTCAATATCTATATATAGAGTGTTCGATTGAAAATAACATAACAAAACTGTTTTTGAAAGTTACTTTATATCGTCTATGTTTTCAGAAGCTTTAGCTGCGTCCCATTCACTAAACTAAAATAAATAAAAATTGGAAAAAGGTAACTATGCAGCTCACGAAAACACATTTGTCTAAGCAAAAATTAAGCAAAAACGTACTTTCTGGTTTTCTCCCTAAATTTTAGTTGGTAGCCAACGTGTTAACAAGGTTATCATCACATTATCCTTCGATATTCTACCTTCTCTAGAACATGGCCCAAACTCGGAAAAAAATTAGCAACTTCAATCAATAAAACGTTCGTTGTTAATAACAACAGTCAAATGATGGACGAGTGGGAATTCACGAAATATACACCGTTTGTTTTAGCAGATCCAGTCAGTAAAAGAATATATGCTAAAGGAATTTAGTGACAGCTTCGTCTGGCGCAAGAAGGAAAGCAAGTAGAATTTTTGCGAGAGACCAAAGCTATGGCGAGCCAATAAAAGTAATTTCCACACCAGCATATCTTATTATTCGCCATAGAAGCTTGCAAATCTAATCTTGTACCTTTTTGTACGCTACCAGATCCGCTACAAACTAATTACAAAGAACTAACCGTTACCTAGAATCGGAAAAGAACAACTATCTTGGCGTCCGTTGCAGCATACTGGACCTTCAACTTGATTACAAAATCTTCCCGCTAGATCGGGAGCATACTTTACGGTATGTATCTGGATTATATTGAAGCAAGCCGTTATTAGGATTCCTATGGTCCACTGCAGCACACCCATCTGAAACAAGGAGAAAAATGAAAGTATTAATAACAACGCATAAACTGATATATTGCTTCTAATATCCGAATAGGTATGTTGGCAACATGACTTTCTAATTTAAGTCTAGTCGTTTTTATGGTACAACTTAGGTAATTATAGAAATTGATGTAAATTTCAGAAACTTATCAAACGAATATTGCTTAACAGCTACAGAGATCGCTAAGCCATGAGAAACACTTGCAAAATCAATACGCCTAACATTTATTTTACATGTTCTCCAACTTATACGGAGCAGTTTATTTCCTAACATCAATACTCGAGGCTTTCTCAGTTTTATTTCTTCATGGAGATAAAACTCACAATTAAAATTAACGAAATTACTCCAGTACTTTTTAGTGATATTTAAAGTGTTTAATAAATATTGAACGTCTTAAATTTTATGGCTTTATTATTTCAGTTTAAGTGTATCAACCATTCACATACTACACCTACTTTTAATATTTGTAACGATAAGATAAAGAATACCTACAAACTATTTGTTTGTTAAACAATGAAACACGAGAAGAAAACATATTATCCATTCAATGTGTTCTCAAGGCGGAATTCGCAAAGCGCAACACTTCTAAATAAACAAACTGGAGAGCTACTCGGAATTTGCGGGCAGCTCAAGTGCGTTTTGCTGAAGAGCGCATTTCTGAAAATAATCAATGACCTAGTTTGAAGCATTTTATTAGGCTCCCGCATAAAATTAGTTATGATTGCAATACTCTGCAAGTTATTTTTAATGGACGGCGTCTTAAGAACCCGTTTATTTGGAGCAATGAACAGACGTATTTAGGAACGCACCCTAAATGTATGTTTGTTGATTTATTTTGGATAAAAATCTCGGCGACACGTTTAAATTTAGATGGGCGGCGCACTTATTTCCTTCGAACTTTAGTAGTGGTACAATAATTAAAATAATCGTTTAACAAGCACAATTTTTAAGTTAAAAAAGATTTTTATTGAATTTTTAGTCACTGTATTAAAGGACGTTTCATAAATTTCGGATAGAATTGACCTATTGACGTTCGAACGCTGCTACACTCGTTTGTATTCCAAGCACCAAATTCCAGTAACATGTAATTTGAGTAACTTGTTTATTTCAAATTGCGCTTCAACTGGCCACTTTAAAAGATCCTTCGGACAACATTATTGTTTACTTTGCTTCGCTTTTGTCAACATTGCCGCACAATGGAGACGTATACCGGAAAAAAAAAGAAAACAAACCATCTCCACTTCACATCGAGTTGTATTGCACTTGAATGGGATGCGTCCAGTAGAATTGGAAAAATAAACAAACGAAAAATACTATTTCCGCGAAGAAAATTTCTCCGAATTATTTACTGCCGCTGTTGATGAGTTTGACCGTATAATTTAGAATATACATGATGCAAACAGGTCATAAAGGAACCGTTTCGCTTGGGACAATTTTCAATCGCGTCAGTCCAACAGAATATTTTTGCGAGTGATGTCAGTACGAACGGGTAATAAAAAAATATATACAGGCATTTAATTTTCAATTAGAACGTAATGTGGGTCTTTATTCTTCTGAAATGAATATAACTTGTATATATAAATTTCAAGTTTCTCTAAGCCAAACATGGCTCAGCGGGACTTCTACCAGTTTACAATGGTTCAGAACTGGATTTGTTAATGCCTTTGCATATAAATTAAATTCCTCTCACCTCCCTTATGGTGAATTGGATTATGAGGATACACACTCTAATTGCGTTCCTTTGTGTGTAATGCTTGACACATTTTTGCCAAGCCACGGTAGATTATAATCAACTGCATGACACTTCCAGCTTTTGAGAAGGAAGACAAAAATCTAGTTGATAATTATAGACCAGTCTCGATCTTATCTACCAAGGTCTAATCTTGCCAAGGTCTACAAAAGTGCTTTATTTTGATCCATATAGTACTACACAGAACCATATACACTGGCTGCAATTAAAAATGCATCACCAACAAATTTTTGCAAATTAATATTCATTAGTAATGATGCTTATACTACTTACAGACATGTAAATGAAAGACAATTTAACAAAAAAAAGGTACATATTTAATAATGAGTAGAACCACATTTTTTTTAGTGCATTCAGTAACCCGATTCGGTATTAATTAATTAAGGTAGATGTTGTCTCTTGGGATATTTCCTGCCAAGCCGTATTGACTTAATGCCATAATTCGTAAACTTGCTCTACGTATTTTACCTGGACTTGCAATCCACAGGTTCCAACGCCGTAATACAATCGAATGATTGCGATTAAGTCTACGAGCAATTTACCGGAAACTAACAGCGCCTTTATATAGCCCAATAATCCGGCCACGTTCGCAGGGAGTTAATTCTTTATAAGATCCACGTTCTCGTATGTGAGGCGTCACTCACAATTGCTGCTGAGTGCTCATTCTGCACGCATTTTACTCATTTCTGTACATTTGGATAACAACTCTGATTGCAACAGGTGTTCCTGTAAAAGCATGTCCGGAACATCTGGCTCTTGTAAATGCTGCAATGCTAACTAGACCAACCCAATATGATAAACAATTGTTTAAGTTGATCTTTAAAAATACATTTGTAAAATTTTAACGAAATAGTCCAACAATACACCGTATAACTAGTTATACGGTTGACTTTCCGGTTCTTGCACGGAAAGTCAACAGTTACTAATCTTGCGTTGATTATCCATTTCAGAAATATCTTGTATTTGGTATGATTTCTATAACAGATTTAACTCCTATGAGTTTAGACCGCCTTCAGGCATTCCGCGGAGCTCCAATTTGGGTCCATTGTTATTTAATCTCTACGTAATTGTTTTACATGTTTTTATATATTGGTCTTCCAGCCTATACAGATGATTTTAAATTTTGTATGTCCATTAAGAAAGGGAATGACGTAATACAGTCATTAGTTTACTTTTTCCAGTTTGCTGGTAATTATGCACAGTTGCTATTATATGTCGTTTGCCAACGTATTTCCATTTGCCGGATGAATAGATGTTTATCGATCTTTTATTAAATTAACGATAGTACGAGGCCCAGCGTCACTAAATGGCAATATTGTGATTTGACAGTACTGCTTTCATAGAATTTTCATAGAAATTGTTAATCAGCCGAGTTGTTTATTTTAGTGAGCGTTTAAAATAAGCAATTATGTGCCAAAATTAAAATTTCAGGCGAAGGTTTTCGTTGGATGATTTTTTACGATTTTAGTGAAGACCTAACACGACAACAATTCCCGGAACTATTCAAACAAGAAAGAAATTTCGCTGTGGTCGTGCTTCCTTTAGTGATAAATTTCGTGACGGTGGATCAAAATCGATTGCTGTTGAAGAGGATCCGCATGCGACTTACCGTTGCAATGGAGGCATCGATTGATTCCGTATAACTTGGTCTATGGAAACGTTCCAGGAATACGACAAAGAAACTGCAAAATCCGTATACAACATCGTAAGACAAACAACGCTAAAGTATTGACCACGCAAGTTTACTTAATTAATGCGGGACAGCTGCTTCCAGGATGCCCCGATTGTCATTTTCAACCGTGTACCCGAATTATGTGAGAAAAAAGTCTAATTCTAATACACCTGTTCTATCACTACTCCCGAGAAAAATATTATTTACGAGTACCTGCTTTTGCGGCCTACATATCGTAAATACGGAAAAGATGGGCGAAAGGGACTCTCTTTTGTCATTGTAGGACGAAACGCGCTCGCATGCAATAGAGATGAAAAAAGAGTAAAGTTTTTAGAGGATAAGATATGAACGTATACTTCAGTTCGCGATATACACTTAAAAACCTTCTTGGCAATCCGAAATAAATAAACCGGACATTTATAAAAATTCACGTAGTGACTGCGACAAAGCCTATATTGATCAAACGAAAAGAGTAATAGGTACTAGATTCAATGAGCACATCAAGTGCTACAGATATGGTAGAATAGAATCGTCAGGTGAATTGATTAAGAACGTTACTTCACAGTGAGAATTAGACGAATACTCAATCCTGTGTGATTTATTATGGTTTCGTACCGCAATGGCTAGAAACCCATTCCTCTATCCGACGAACATAAATATCGAATTAATGTGTCAGTACCTGTATTCACCTGATTTATCACCGAACGACTTCTTTTTGTTCCCGAATGTCAAACAGAAAATGCGCGGACTGCGATCTTTATCACCTCAAGGAGCTTTCAGAAACCATTTTTTGGAGACACCACGTTTAGAGTCGAAAAAATATTTCGAGAATTGGTTTAAACGCATGCAAAAGTATAGATTTTAATGGGGAATATCTTTTTCTCAAATCTTAGGAAGTATTACAGCTTCGTGATGGAGTATTTTTCGATAAATTCTCCTGCTATCCCTTTAGATATTCCTTAACAATGTTAGAGTCTTTAACACGTCTAAATAATTTCCTATTATTAAGACTACTTTGTTGAACATACTTTTTACATGGTGTGGCTACTAAAGCGTAACTAATTTTCTATTTTTTCTTACATTTCATGTCTAGCTCGCCTAAACATTTATTTAAGGAAAGAAAAACGAACATGTTACGCGAATTGCTTATTTGAATAAACACCCTATTAATAATTGAGGCAGATACCTTTCTTTTTATTTAACCATTCTAATCAAGTGTATAGCAAATATACAGCAGCAGAAACTGTAGATGAATCATGGAAAAATATAAACAGAGGAAATGGTGATTAATTCATTCATTTTCTAAATTATCTGATGTGTTTAGTTTTTTTTTGTTTGACATGGTTATTGCCGGATCATCATTGTTGATAACTATGTGGCAATGCATTTCTGCTAGTTTACGTTGTTAAATTTCTTCATATAATACAATTATTACGTTATTCTAAAATACTACTTTAATATTGCTGCTTTAAGCAGCATATTAACTAAAGTGGAATAAATCTGTATATTGTACATCCATGTAAATAGGAAATGTTGCAGATCCTTAATTGTCTGCTTATAGAAAATATTGTAACTGTGTTTACAATAACCTTAAAAACTAAAAACAAATAGTATACTGGAACTTCATCTAAGGATAAGAGTAAGCTCTCTACATCCGCTCCCAAAAATATTGTGAAAAAAGACCAGTTCGTCAAACTCGCAAAAAAAACGCATAGATTTCTCTATTTACGGAAGAATTACGGTGGCAGTCAAATGTGTAAAATACAGCTGGATATGTGGCCTGGGGCAAGCATAGCGAAGCTCTTACTACAAATGAGCTCGTTGCGAGGGTTCAGACGATGAAGATATCGTGGATAAAGAGATAAAGACTTCGTTCTATCAAATAATAATGTTCCCAGTTTCAAGAAAATTATGCTTCAATTATGCTTAAACTAAGCAATACTGAACAGTTCAGTATTGCTTAGTTTAATGTTTTAATTAAATATGTGTTCAACAAATTGGGTTTCGGTTCATATCTAATATTTTTAAAAAAAGAGACTAAAATTTATAATTTGGTATGATGTTATTCAAGATATTATTAATCAAAATGGTCTCTGCATACATCTGTGTCTTATAGCGAGGATCGTTTTAATACGAAATAAAGATAGGTGTCCAAGTAGCCCCAAGTAAACGGCAACTTCACCCCATGAAAAAGCTTGTTTTGAATTCATTGACGATTTTTCAAAATTTATAAACCAGCTCTGGCTAGCTATGCTAGTTTGAAACTGCTTTGATAGGAAGTAAGAATTCCAATATTGGATATTCTTTAGAACCTTACTGTATAAACCGAGGTATACTGCCATGAAGGTTTTATAAAACGCCAAATAGTGGATGTGTGCCGGATCCCCGTCAGCGTCTCATGTGTGCAGAATGTAGGAACTGCAGGCAACACCGATGTTGACGAAAAATATGCGATATTGAAGAAAGCATTGAATTATAATTCCAACGTAGATGAAATAGGAAGAAAGTAAGAAAAAGACAGAAACTAGGTAAGGGAGAGATAATGAGATAAGTAAGAGTATAGAGATGTGATGCCAATCCACTTAGGGGAAAGCTGCTGAGCCGCCGAAGCATACAGTCGATTCCCGCCGACCAACTAGAAACTGTCCGCACGAGTCCGCACATTCACAGGAAGAAGATTAGTTGGTCGCCGGTGGGCCCTCACTCATGCTCCCCATATTAGAGAAGTTCCCTTCTCAACCTTTGATCGGTAACATCTTTCGGAAATTACTTCACATCCTGCTCGCCGGGGTCTACGCCAGGAAAGGCGACAACTATTAGCCCATCGGAGCCTAGGTCGCCCAAGTGCGACAACGAAACCGACCGTGAAGTACAATCGGCCCACCCATAATATAAAGCCTTACCCAAATCGTGCATGCCGAAATGTTCGTTACCCAGAAACCCTGGATTGAGTCAAACCACGACGACTAGCTCCTGGCTTTAGTGACCAGGTAAGGAGCTCTGGGCATTGGAATGAATCCAAAAAATTCCCTAACCAGCCAGGATACGGTCGCCACAAACGCTGTCTCTTCCCCTATGTATATTTGCCCCCTGCTACGCCAGTTATGCTGTGGCCAACCAGAGATTATGTAGTGAATCTGGAGGGGTTTATGGGTAAACGCAATGAGCTAAACGTAATCAAAATCAGGACAGCCGGAAAAACAGATTTGGTACGGTAAAGAAGAGAGGAATAGCTAGAAAAATGAGCGCAGAAATTCCGGTAAGTACTTGATATACACACAACAAAAATAGAGAAAAAAATACACTAACACACGGACATGTTTCTGCTCGAGGAATGGTTTGTGGAACAGTACCCGGTTTATGTCGCTGCTTCCTGAACGGCAGGCACTAGAGGGAGCCAAGAAATGTCGAGTTTGTCGTTTTGAAAATTGTGGCATTAACTGTGAGGCAACAGCGATAGAAGGTAGAGATAACAAATACTCTCGAAACCACTCTGATGACGCCGGGTAGGCAGAAACATGTCCGTGTGTTAGTGTATTTTTTTCTCTCCTTTTGTTGCGTTTGCCGTGAATTATTCCATCAATACCATGAGGAAGCAAAGCTATCTTAGCATTATATTTTTTGGTTATAAGAATATTTTTTCAATATTTTGTTAGAAAAGAAATGATGGTAAATAAATGCTGAGCCAAACTCAAAAAAACTGGTTGAGAAAGAACTGGTTGTGTTAATATTTTATGGACTGAAAGAAACATATCAAAACATGTTGACACTGACAAACAATGTTTGCATTATTATTATCATTCAAAAGCAAAAAAAAGTAATCGTCTTGTCTTGCGTTTTATTTATAAATATTTCTTGGCCATTAAACGCAAATTTAAAATACTTCTAATGAGCGTAATCTTATCTGAAATGCTTGTATAATACAATAATTATCCGTACACATATTTCTACAAGAACATGTTATAAATATAAAATATGCGTTCAACATTAATTTATTATTACTAAGACATCTTGTATGTCGTACAAACAATCCAAATTACTGTAATATTAATTGCCTTTGCAAATAAATTATATATCTACAACATATATATTGCTCTGCTAATCTAAAAATACATTAACATGTAACCATAAATGATGACGGTTAACCTTGTTAAAAATTCGCAAATAGATTTGTTTAGGACGTCGTTATCGCTCGTGGCATACTGTGTCAAATTCCATTTGAAAAATGTACGTGCTCCTCGAGATTTAACGAAAATTAAATTGCCAGGAATTAGAATTATTTCCTACCCATAAACCCCCAAAAATTAATTTAATAGAGATAACAATTAAAAATAACTTATTATTGTTGTAGTTATCAAGTGCAATGCATGCAATTTCAATTGTTATCTGGATAAAAATATTTCTGAAGGTTCTTTATATACTTTTTATTGTTTATTGTATTGAGATCTTATCAGATCAAATACAGATGTAATCTGGAGTATGTTAGGAATTCTCTTGTGAGTTACTATTAATATTTGAATTTCGATTTGCTCGTGTACGCTGAGATGGCTATTTTAAAGTCACGAAGATAATTTTTATTTGTCCAATTTAAGTTCTATTTCTCAACATAACCTTTTTCCAGTGAAACTTATGCGAAACAGGAATCAAAAAACGTCGCAGGGGGGCCAGATTTTCCTTAAATTAATCCGTTTTTGTGCAATTTTTGCCTTCAGCTCATCAAGTAATGATTTCCATTTTTTTAAATAGTCGATTAACACAATTCCATGACTATCCAAAAAAGAAAAAAAAAAATCGCTATCACATTTCCAACCGACCGACTGAACAGTCTTCGCCTTCTTCGGAGCCGATTCACCCTTCGCACTCCACTGTGCCTTGACTTCAAGAATGTATCCAAGTTTCATCTACATTTATTAATCGACTCCCAGAACTTCCCAGAACTCCCAAAAGGACTTTGGGGATGTTCATTCAAATACGTTTTTAGCCCTGAGTGAGCAAGCAAATTTTCAGTCTCTCCGAGATGCCCATAACCTCTGCTATCTTTCTAACCTTAATTCGATGGTTGTCTAACAACGTTTGGAGAACTTTTCCGTTAGTGGTTGCAGTTTTTAACCGTGTCGAACGTTCATCGTCAACCAAGTTGGTACGATCACGTTTGAGCAAATGATGGTACGGGTCCCCGTAAACGACGAACACAAAATGACTGCTAAACAACAACTGAACCTCCAACAATGGTTGAAGTTTTTAAAAGTATCATTCAACGCATATTTTTGATTTACGCCACCTTCACGTTGAAGCTTGAAACTTTTCAGACCAACCTCTAAAGAGTAATTCTTCCTCAATTATGGGACACATATAATAAGGAGAATTACCAGTAATTGGGATCTTAAATACTTTAAAGTATATATCGCGAGTAAGCTCGCAGAAACGAGTGCGCACTTACTGGCGGCGAAGTCGGGATTCATACGCGTACGGTTAGCATGTGTATGTATGAAGGGTTGGATTGATGACGACGAATCGACGGCGTGCTTTGTTATGTTCAACGAGTGCTAATAGATTTCTTCAATTAAGAATCTCGAAAGTTTTGGAGGAAATACATTCCGGAATGGAGATTGCCAACAAGAGGTCAATTCACCGTGGGTGAAAACACACGATTACGGATCAAATCAAGGCAGAGTTAAAAAATAAAAAAAATTGGCCAACAGTGGATGAAACAACGGATGCAGGAAATAATTGTATTTTACATGTGTTAGTCCGCACTTTAAAAAGCGATGCGGTATCCGTGCCTTTTCTTTTACGTAGTACAATATTACAGAAGACAAACGCGGAAACGATAGTAGAAATTACAATAGATACCTTTGGGAAGTTTTAATATATCGCTAACCTAACTTGTAATGTTGGTTACACATGGGTAAAGCTGGAAAGTTACTAAAACAATCTCATCCTCAACTGCTTCATCTTGTAGCTGAATTTATTAGAAACAGTTATCCAAAAGTAGATCAGTAAATAGTTCCTACCAAAACAAGTTGTTATTAAATTTCCGAAACGCATTCGCGATTTTAAACAGGCTTGTTCGCGCATTCCTCAGCCACAACAGCCGCCATTGACGAGATGGAGAAGGTAGCTTAATGCTGTTTGAATTATGAGAAATTTTTGCGCATTATTCAAACAGCATTAACTCAAATTTAAATCCGCGAGAAGCCGAAGTAATTTCAGTAAGTCAGATTCCGAAATCCATACTCGAATAGAGCAAATTTCCGAAAATTATTCAATTCTTTCAGAAATTAGGGAACACCAAGCTTTCATTACATGAAGCGCTAAATATAGTAGATGACATCAAAGCCTCGTTAGGAAATCTGACAGACAATGTAGAAGGATTAACAACCTTTTTAAATTCGCGAACATCACATCATTCAACGCAGAACAGTAAGTGATTACATACATTAGTTTTAATATTGATAGTGACCAAGCCGTACATTACTGCGAAAGCACTCTTTCTGCAGGCTTACATAAAACTATCTGCAAGCTTAATCGTGAGTTTTAAAAGAAGCATTAAGTAGCTATAAAATGTTTATTGAACGCATTAGATGCTCTCGTTTAGTTGAGAAGTTGTTGGGTAAAACCTTTGTCGTGCTTTAGATTTTTTTTGAAAATAACTCATGAATATTGTTTTTTAATTTTGTTTTTTTATTCAATGTTAATTCAGTTAGTTCAATTAGTTTGAACCAATATCCAATAAAAGCTAATCGTTGAAAAGCTTGCGTTTTGCCTAGTTAGCTATCACCGTTCAGTATTTAGTTTCCATTTTGCCTCCGTGGTGAATTTCTAAATCATTCGTTTTCATCCAAGAGATTAGATTTACTTTGTCTATCGCACCTTCTACGTGTATATACCATATATATATAACTCACAGGAAGTGATTTTGAAATAGATTCCCCGTAAACAATGTAAATCCTTATGACACACAGGCGAATACCTTTAGAGATTGTTGTATTAGTTACGTATGCGGAGATAAAAGTCGTCTATACATAAACTAAACAATTTTTCTATGGAATGTATTCCTCAAAGTAAAATTGTTAAATTCCAACCGTTATGGCAATCCAAACACTTTGTAGAGATTACTATGGTAAACGGCGATAACAAATCCAAATAAAAAAAATCCAACCTACGCGTTCATTGTAAATTTTTCAATGCGCCATCATTATAGATTTTACGACTTCACCGAAATTTCGAAAAGTGTGCATTACACTGATTCGTTGCAGGAAGAAGAAGGTGAACAATGTGTGTAATATAGTCCAAAAGTTCATTTAAAGTTGTTTATTATCTTGGTATAAGGGTGGTGCGTGATTAATTTTACAAATTCTAATGTTTCGCGAGGGGGCCTATTGAGAATATTTAGAAATTTGATAATTTGGATGGAATTTAGGGGCCGTGGAATTCGGAAGTGCCTCTAAAACTTTCGATAATTTAGATTTAATTTGAAAAAATAAATTTAATTTTGTGGAATCCTGATTTGGGACACTTCGTGAAAGAAGAAGAAAATTAATAGTAATAATTTATTTCATTCGGCAACGCGAAAAAAATATGTATCTTATTTGCATATTCTAGTGACAGAGCTATAATTCATTGCTTTTGAACTACGACTTGTGACTGTAACAGATTTTAGAAACAACGTTGTGTTTTGCAAACTTGTGCTTGCAGCGAGCAACCCTATGCAGAAATCAACAATTGTTAAATATATCGTAACTACCGCTTATTGTATCGCTTATACACAGATATCATTATCACGGCATTTCCCAATATGGTGTGATAACACTGAGTCATTACCGAGCCTGAGTGTATTATTTTAGTGATTATGTTCATTCAGTGTTTACACTTTACAATCGGGTGAATACAAGCCAAAGTATTAATAATCTAAGAGCTTTTTGTGCAGACCATTTTTATGCAAATTAATTTGGGTATTTTGTATTTTTTTGTGTTTGATTCATGTTTGTACTATACTTAGTCATCTGGGAAAATTTTAATCAACGGTCCAAAATTGCCAGTATCAGTATGTTTCGTTTACTGCAATCTTACTGCAAATTTGCAATCCGATTACTTATCTTGATCAGACTAACTAGTAGGTTAGGCACAACACCTTGTATATTGCGTCCTGAATTGCAGTGCGCATGCATAAGAAGTGATATCTGTAGGTTTCATGCATTAACGCCGATAGGGGTGATGTCGATCGAACCGCGGTTTTCACATTTTTTAATGCTTATGGGATGAAGGCGTAAACAATGAGCTGTTTTACAACCGACTGAATAACAACCGTGATCCTGGAGGTATAAATAGTAAGTTTTCCATTAATTATTAAAAATTTAAAAAGGGAAATTTTCTAATTTGCACAGGTGAATCTGTAGGAACTAGACTGGTGCTAACCACTCCATGTGTTAAGCAATATATATTCAAGAAAAGACATCCTGTGGTTTCAATTGTAATTTTTGTAAAAAAAAACAAGTAAAATGGATCACATGGTTCTCGCCGAATTTTCTTCGGTTTTGAGGTTTTAAGTGAATTATTGTGAGTTCCGCTTGTATTTTCTCACGTAACACCTTGGATAAAAATCAAAATTGCTAAATAATCGATGGTGACTCTGTGCGAGGTTTTAATTTTAAAGCATTTTATAAACAAACTCCTTATAATCGTACAAACAATGTTTTGATTATACTTTTTCCATAGATGCCACGAAGATACACAAAGAAAACCCATCATATTGCAGTTGATTACCAGCAAGGTTCAACATGATTCAGCTTCGTGCAATAGAGAACGAAACGTCAGTACAGACTTCAAACCTTCCTCAAAAATAAGCGCTGTATTCTTTACGTGTCTCCTTTTTGTTGATATGCGTTTTATTGCAAAATTTTGTTGATATGCGTTTTATTGCAAAATTTTGTTGCTATAACTTATGAATATATCGATTTCCTCTTTATTTCTAATTGAAAGACTTAAGCCTAAATCGTATTTTGATGTGGGATGAAGTCGACTATAAGTTACAAAAAAATGCCCAGTCGACAGTGTAAGTTATGTTTTTAACTGCATTGCGATTTCACCACGGTTGATGGCAATTATCATTGTATTGTTCGGCAAAAAAAACACTACTTTAATAAGATTATTCAGTTAGTATCCGCTAGTCCGAAGTTTTGTAGGAAGAAGCTCCTATTTTTTTCTCTTTTCTTTTAGTAAGAATTTTGCTTATTTTCTATGTATTCTGCAGTATTTCTATGTATGTGCTACAAACTGGAAACTATTTATTTCAGATAATTAAATTGAACGTCAACTATACTTTATGTATACATACGGATACAACGAGATACCATTTTAGCAGCTTAATATGTGAAAATTGATTTATTTCCGAGTTTACAAATCACGATATCATACCCAAAATATACTCGACTCCAAATTTAATTGACCCGTTAATAAATATATATAAGCGTAGAAATTTTTGGAAGTGCTAAATATATTTCAAAAATAACAATTACTACAAATGTAGAAGTGATAATAGCTACCTTTTTCATATGAGCTAATACGTAATCTCTCCTTTTACTTGAAGCACGAATAAAATATTACAAAATCAAAAAAAAAAAACAATGAAAACCTCGCGTAAACTTCACACGGTCCGGTAACACTCACGCGCGCGATTAGCTTTATCTAGCGAGGTACGCGTTGTAGTAGGGCTAGGCTCCAACCGCGCACTATTATGCCGATCTTTTGCCTGAGCATTATATATATTGCTCGCACAAGATAAATGAACTCGCACAGCTTATTATGCCGATTATCATTGACAGTCAATTAAAAAGATGAATTCATATCCTATATTAAGAATTTACTTGTGTTTGACCGTGTTTTGGCCGTAGTGATCGGTGTATATCTGCTCGATTTAAGGCTCGTGGATACCTGCGATGTTTGTTACTGGAGTAATTTGCAACTGCGTTGACACTACCTACAAATTTGCAGCAAATTTTTGCTAGCAAACATAGTCAGCAGGTACTCGCGGGGCGTGTTCCAAGAGTAATTAGCTCTTACGCTTCATATTATAAAATTGCCGGAGTTTTCAATCAAACAAAAACGTAGCACAGGTGCCCACGGTGAATTAAGGACTGAAGACCCGGAACAGTTAAAAAATTTTCTACTAATGTCAGCAGATGATGTTGACTATTTATTAAATGTGATTAAACATAAAGTGACAAAGTAAGATAGAAGAATGCGATGTGCATTTAGTCCTTTCGTCATTTTTTCACTCAATTTTTATATAAGGCGATCGATTAAAATCATTCGTTAAAAATATTGTGGGTTGTAGAAATCTCATTTTATTGAAAATTTTGACTTAAGCTAACTGAACCGTGGCTCACACAATGAAACTATTTTCAAGACAATTACTTTTCCTGTTATACCCGATGTCGTCATTCACTTTCTTACTTTAAATGGAATGGTGCCCTTTTTATTACATACTTCATTTCCACAAATTAATTTGAATGATGTTGCTATGTGTCATTTACCTTATTTCAATTACTTTTGAAAATTTTTTTTCATTACCACAACAACCTTTGACGTTATCTGCGGCCGTTATTTTGAGAAGTAAGCATCGGTATTTGCGTTGTTTTTAGAAGAAACCTTAACAATTGCATGGATGTATTTATTACAGTTCAAGTATCTACAGGTGGTTTCACTAAAACGTCAATTTAGCGCAAATTCAGCATCTTTAAATACAATAACCTATTCTTTTATTTCATATTTTGTCATTCTGATCTTAAATTTATGTTACGTGTTATTAATAATATTTAATCTTAATTTTTCTGAAGTTTAAACACGTAAAATTTTTAGGTTCTATTTTTTTCTTGATGCCTAGTTCGGAAATACAAAAATGGCCCCCCGCATTCGAACATCCCAGTGACGTGCGTGTAGCTTTGCCAAAACTTGTTATGCATTGTGTAATCTCAAGCAATCCTGTAACTCTTCTGCCTTAAAGAAGAAGAAGACTTTATCTAGTTGGTTTACAATAATAGAACACATTTTGCAAAATAGCGCTCTTCATGATTACACTGACTGACCTACACTTCCCGCACCGTACATCACAGCACTTAAAAAAAAAAACATTGTTTATACGCTGCAAGTTGCTTTTCATTATTTAAATTTAAAGTAAACGCCATATTGCTAAGTATAAATTATTATTTCATAAATTACTGACTTGCTTATTTACTGCTTTTGACTTGTTTCGAATATACATTTTTCTGGTATGTTGCTATGTATTGTGTATATGATCGTAATAAAGGCGTTACTATTCTTTAGTAGAAACTCTTTTAAATCAAGTGTCCTATTGGCTTTATGTACCGGAGCAATCTACTCAAAAATGAAATAAATAAATTAACGCACCTTGTTTATTTTTTCTAAATACTGCAGATAATATTATACGAGCCCTAACAAGTATTTGTTCGGATGATGTACGGAATGTAAAAAAATACATATTTATGTTTATTTCTTTTTCTTGTAGTGTAGTGTAGTGTAGTGTAGTGTAGTGTAGTATAGTGTAGTGTAGTGTAGTGTAGTGTAGTGTAGAGTAGTATAGTGTAGTGTGAACTGTACGCTGAAGATCGTCACGCAAAAACTTCAACTGATGCCGTAAAGTTTCAGCGACATACAAATCGGGGCTACTTGACGGCCATTATTCATTTTCCATTCCAAATTATGGTCTGCAAACCACTTTTCTGTCGTTTCTGCAGTGTGGCACTTCCAACACTTCGTTCTGCTGTTGGAATCAAGCTTCCTGGTAAAATATGCTCATACTTTTCTGCATCTATAATACCATCAATGAACTCATATTTGCCAACCCCTCTACTCATGCATCCCCTATATCATAACTAAAGTTCGCCGATTTCCGTGCGCTTCACGAAATTAGCAGAGACTAGACAGACTCGTGTTCGTTCGTCTCATGAGAATGGGGACGTGTTGCCCCGAAAGTCGACAAAACACGAGCCTGGCGAACTTTAATTATAACCCTCTAATGAAACTTAACCGTACGCTTCAGGCAGACTTTATGGAATGCTTCAGATTTTGTACTAGTCACCCTTTCTCGAAAATCACCTACGCAAACATCAAATTTTGATTCGTCGCTGAAGATACATTTCCGTTGTCCAAGATATTGTGTATTTTCCCCAATCCAAACGCGCTTAGTTTTTGTGTTGTAACGCGAGGAATTACAAAATTGCTTCGTAAAAATTGTAACCAGACTCAACCATAGCCTACAGCATTCCCTGGAGATGTTTAAATTTGCCTCGTGATTTCATTGGGCTTGTATTTGTCGGAAGGTACCCCTTCTGTTAATTCCGCAAATCTTGATCACAACACGATGTTCTCTTTCAGTAATACTACGAGGTCGGCCTAAACTTTTACCACGAATATTAACAATTTTTTTATATTTTTATTTTGTTGTATAGTTTATGCAAAATAAGAAAGTAATTCTTTACAATCACACTGTATGTTAAATAAAGAGTGTATGACTTGATTTTTCAATCGGTAAAACAGAAGAAAAAACAATTTAAAATGAACCTAAACATATTTTTTTAACATTTCGTACATCGTCCGAACACAGTTGTTAGGGTTCGGAAAGTTTAAGAATTATAACTTTTCGAACGCACTTCGTACATAATGTAGATAAATTCTCGCTTATCCTTGGCTAGATAATAAATATAAGATGCAGCAAGCGTTTGTCCGCGCATCAGGTGCAAATTTTCGAAAATAGACGATCCGTGGCAAAAATAAACGTCCGTGAAACGGAAAGTAAGTGCCACGCAGTGTAACGTAATATTTTGGCAAGCTTTCACCGGCCAATCTCTATATTTCCCGATGATCATATGTTCCGTATTGTATACGAGTACACGTTGTTTATTGTTTATCTTTTAGATGTGGATGCCAACGTAATTTCGGCGATTTCGTGTCGAAAGTAGGTGTGAATTGCCAGGAAAATTGTACTAAATTTCGCTTTTACATCATCTAGTGGCTGGTTACTAGAATACCTAGAAACGTACAGTTGAATGTTTATTAAAAACTACATCTGGATCTGTACTAAACTTGCCCTGCCACTCTAATCTTAGCAATATATTAAGTGCAACACATTGCAAACTGTAACTGCAGTGTACTATACGAATCAGGAATATACAGGGTTCGGCAAAAATAACGTTCGCATCGCAAAAGTGATTCTTTTCAATCGCTTGCTTGTAAATTGTGATATTTACTATAATTGAAAGAATCGGAATCGAAAGAGTTTGCCGTTTATTCAACAACGTTGATCCAGAGCGAACTGTTATCTGCCAATCAATGGTTTCGAAATTGGTTGCTAAATTTAGAGAAATGGGCGATGTTGAAGATGTTCTTAATCGGCCTCTGCAAATCAACCACTAATGAAGACCTATCTCTGGATATATTATGGATGTCGGGGTTTTATTGAATGGGTTACCCAATTTAGCTTTATTGAACTTCTTCCTGAAACTGCCTCATAAATCTTTTCATATGTTAAATTTTCAAATAGCTCCAATTCCAATTACAAAAATAAACAATTGCCACTTGGGATGAGGTCAAGGATATCCAGTGGGTGATCGAGTTCCTTGAATCCGCACTAGCGCACAATAGACTCTGAAATTCCAGCTGTATGGATAGGAGCATTGTTGCGCCAGAGCCAGGCACCTCCTCCCAGCTTTCTTCTGTGATTCTCGATAATGGTTCGTCTTAATTGGCGTAATAAGTCGGCATATAAATGGCGTTAACTGCAGTGTGGGGTTTTCTAAAGTCGTCCTTTCGGTTTCTGCGTTAGACAAATAACCGTGGCATAGAATAATTGTTTAATCCCCAATGGCTATGTGGTTAATGGTCGTAGTGTCCATCTCTTCTGAACTGCGCTTAGCAATTTCGGGATCCATCTTACGCTAGTTTCTATCATTCCCAAATGCCCGATCAATTTGATACTTTCTGGTGTCGCTACAGTGACAGCGCCCTTCTCTCTACCCCAACGACGCAATTTTGCCCAACGTTTGGTTGTCGCGTACGATATTTGATTTCGGACGATGTCTTTCCGAGGTAAGAAATGTTATTACTGCGCGAGGGTCAATTTTAGACATTTCGAAAATTTACCATGCAGCACTCAACTTCTCATTGTCCCACACACAACATTAACAATAAACTGCCAAACTATTTGGATGATCACTACAGATAGATCTGTCGAATGGTAGTTGATAAATTTTGGATTATTTTCTTACTAGATCTGAGGCTTAGAATAAGTGTAAATGTTGGGAGGCTGATTTGATTATTATTACAAAAATTGATATGTTTGAACCGAAGCAATCGATAGGGAATCATTAAAGCAACAAATCTGATTAATCACAACCAAAAAAAAAGTGCTGTTAGTACGGTTGCTCATGGTATCGGTTACGAACGTATGTCTACCCGCATCGCTATTGGCCTTTCGCCTCCTTTAAGAACGACGTTCCGGGCTTATCACCTGGCGCACAAGCGTCAAGCGTGCAGAGTGCAATCAAGACACACATTTCCTTGACTTGAAGAAATTTTTTTGCATAAAATTATATTTCAAAAAAATGCTATTTCATTTTGAAACAAGTAATATCTTCATATTTAAGAGAAGAAGAAGTAATACTACTTTCACTCAATCAAAAAATATATTGCTTTCATTCAAACAATCCTTTTCTCTATATAGAAGCGCAAAGCAATTTATTTGTAGGTAAATTAATTTCCACGCATTAGCACGTAGCACTATACATTCTTTATCATGCTTTAAGAGCATTTATATGTATAATCATTTACCTACCTCAGAATCCACATAAACCGAAGCAATCAGATCGTTCAAACATTGAAATTCAAACATAAACAATAGAAGCTAAACACAATCGTAATCGACCTTCAGACGGAAGGAAACAGCAGTCGGATGATAGATTTATGTATTTTATTCACAATGAATCACCTCATTTATTTATATACGCAATATACGAATTCATTGATAATTTGGAAACGTATTAGTACGAAACACTAAAAAAATAAAACAACAAACTCTGAGATCATCGCGCTTTACGTCAAGTGTGTTACGGAGATTTGTTTATATTTAATAAACGTATGACCACTTCAGATCTAAAAATATTTTAAGAGTGCCGATTGATGTTTCTGAAGAAAAAACGAGATAAAAAAGTTACCTAACAGTAACAGGAAGAATTAGCGATAGCGACTTCGAACATCAGCATCAGTATCGTTTACTTTGTATACATTTGAAGAGCGCTTTACGGGAGAAAGTAAACAAGCGAATTATTCCCTTAAAGAATCACATTACAAATTACGATGGTAGGAAAAGGAACGAATTAACAGAAACAATCTTAAGGCGCCCTTGTACGATACAAACCAATAAACATGTCGATTTCTTGTTTTGATAGTTGGATCGTCTCAATTACGTTAGATCGTATTCAGTAGCGCAGAGAATCGAATGCCGAACGTTAGCGAAGATATACAGGAGCGCTATTTCTATTTCATAAATGTGTTCTCAGCCCACCCTTACATAACTGTAAAGCACAACATCATCATCTTTCTATTATTCTGTTTAGATTAGTGAGCTAACGAAGGAACAGCAACTGTGTTTATGATGTTTCTATAAAGCAGCTGAAATATTTCGACTTAGTCTTTCGGGAAATATTTATAAAATGCGTTGGTTTGGTATTACAATCAAAGTTGTATTTTTAAGCGGGCAGAAGTAACTTGTTTGAATATTAGCTATAATTGTCCTTCTGCCAATGAAAGACTAACAAATTAATTTTTAAAACAATTTAATTGGTCGAAAAAATAAATATATTTAATAGTAAGAGTATGAGTAATGGAAATTTCTGTTAAAATAATATAACATGCGTGTCCAATCACTTCAAATTTAAACTTAGTTCCACTGTTATCGTTCCATTAAAGCAGTGTTTTTGCTTTATTTGTTGTATTATGCCCGTAACATTTCGTTGAACATGCGCTCAGCCTTCCAAAAGTTTTTCGACAAAACGTCTGATTCATTACAGAGGTTTCTTAAAAACAGTCTCACATACAATCCCGATGAATGTGTAAAAAAACATGCTTTCACTGGACGAAACTTCGCGAAAAGATTACCGTAAGAAGTTCCCAGACGGCTGCACTATTACGAAGGTACAAGGAACCAATAATAATATAAACATGTATTAAAAGATGTTTTAATAAACAACTTGCCCAAATGAAGACATTTTTGGAAACGATGAAATTGCCAGTACTGCCACAGCCAGGAAACTCTCTCGATTTAAACGCATCAGAGAATGTCGAATGTTTTAAAATCACAAATCTATTCAAGCCGGAAGTGTAATAAAGAGAAATTACGTACCAATATTGAAGATGTACAGCACAGCGATGAACAAATTAAAGAAGCTCACCAAGCCTGTATTGATACTATGCCAGCCAGAGTAAAAAATCTACTCAAGGCAATAGGTGGCATCACTGAAGATGACTAAAACACCTGTTTGAGTCGCTTTTTGTACGTTTTGTAATTTTGTAATGTCGTAGGTGGCCTTAATATTGTGGTCAAAGACTGTGTAATGCGGATGAATCGGCCTTATACTGGAAGCTTCTACTATGCTAATGCTAGTGAAAATCGTACCAGTGGCAGAAAGACCTATTTCTAAACTATCCCAAATCAGCAGTTGGTTTTCGCCTCTGGCATGGTTCACATGCTGAGTTACCGTGACCACTGCTTCCCGCTCAGTTAGTTTCGCCTCTGGCGTGGTTCACATATTGAATTACAGTGCTAACTGTTGCCATCACTCTCCTGAAGAAGCCCCATACAATTGTGGGCGAAACGTCGAGTTTTATTTTAACCAACGACATGACACGATTCACACCCGGAACACGTTTAGTTTCAATCTACTCCAAATCAGCTTATATGACCAAGTGAAATCTAGGCACTGGTTTCACGATTCTTCTGTTCCTCAGTTCAGTAGGCATCAGAATGTGGAATTAATTAAAATAACACTTGTAAACTTTTTACTTTTCAGTTTGTTTTTTGTTTACTAATTTTTGCACTGCAGCTTTTTCTTCCGTTTCATTTTTAAGCAAAGGATCCTAAAATGTTTAGCCATTCTTTTTCCTCCTGAACATACGAAAGTAAGGTTACTGTCACTTTAAGATTCTTATTCTTGCGCTAGCGTGAACACACCGCCTAATATGAACACTTCATGTTTTATTTCATTCACTATATAAAGGATGTATTGTAGTAATACAATAAGTTTTTGTAATAAAAGTTAGTTGCGCAAGCCAATGTACAACTCGCTATATGCCAACGGTAATTTATTGTGTATAATTTGATTGCTTGATGTCGCGAATAGCATTGTGTAGCTGTAACTCTATGAAAAGGAATTTGAAAATCGGTATGACCATGGGACCACAATTGCGTGAGTGGGAGGAAAACATCGTACTAAAAAGACTTAAGAAGTAGATTGTTGAGGTTGATGCCCGATGTGCAATTTAGATTCAAGGAAGGAAAGGAAGGAAAGGAAGGGAATATGCTTTCGATGAGAAAGAGACTGTCGAAGGAGTCTTCCTGGAATATGCTCGTGCGTTTAACACGGTTTAGCATGATGCTTTGGTTTACAAGATGGTTAGAATGATGGTTAGAATCTCATTTGGAAAGAGGATTCTTTTCCGATTTGTTCTCAGGGTTCCTTATTGGCTCCGTAACTGCTTCTGCTATACTCTTCAGATCTTCCGCATCGTACTGTGACCATTCTGACCACGTACACTAACGATACGGCACCGAGTGGAGTAGGTGGCCAAATAGAGATTGAAAACCAATGGGTGCAAGTCTATTGTCGTTGGATTTCCAACAGGAATCTTCAGGATAAAAACATCATCATCAACGACCGTAGATATCTGGACTTACAGTTGGAGAGTCACTTAATTTGGAAATCTCACATCAACAAGATCAAAAACAAGTGCATTAAAGCCAAAGTAAAACTGTTCGCAACTACCAAGACTGTTTACTAGAGCACTGGTTCGTATATAACCTGCAGCTTTGACTGGATCTCCGTGATCTGACTACTGAAATGCGGAACAGAGCTATCTGCTCTGGGAATCCTGCGTCAGCTCAGGTTGCGAAGGATTCTGCGGCCATATAGAAGAGTGACTAGGGTTCGGAACACAATTAACATTTGAGAATAGTTTTGGATCCAATTAAATAGAAAGTGTTTTACGTTTCGTTAACAACTAAGGGTGGCAAAGAGCTTACGTAAAGTTGTCGATCAGATATTATTCATATTACAATTAACCGTGCTTCCTCCTTTAAAGTGATGGGGTGATAGTAGTAGACACATCAATTTACACGCTGGGAATGTGACAACCTTCATAGTTTATATATGGGGTAGGGCTGTCGCCACATGAATTTTTTAACCTTATGATAAAGGCTTATTGCAAAGCTC
Organism: Marronus borbonicus; assembly: GCA_902655005.2. Taxonomy (NCBI): domain Eukaryota; kingdom Metazoa; phylum Arthropoda; class Insecta; order Coleoptera; family Scarabaeidae; genus Marronus; species Marronus borbonicus. The sequence continues at coordinate 631,365 of LR737397.1, forward strand.
TTTTGTGTGATATTTTCAAATGAACTCATATTGACAACCAGAGATCAACAATTGATTGTCAGCTAATAAAGGTAATAATAACGCCCTATGTATCGTAATAAAGGATCGCAAGAAAAGAAAAACCTGATTAAAAATTATGAGTATTGAGAATATTATGAGAAATCGTGTGTGGTCCAGTTACAATTCTACCCGAACAAATAGAATAAATCTATCTCCAAGCATTGAACGTGTGTGTATGTACGCCGTTATTCACATCTTTCACTTTCTTCCATTGAATCCTTCCTATTGATATAATTTACGAGCTATTATGAACAGATATCGGCTTCTCAGAAAGAACAATTGCGCTCAGCTGATCCAATAGCGCTGACGATGATGCGTAATTCTAATTACAAGAAATGTTATTAAAAATTGCTCTAAGGGCATCGCTATCGTACAATTTCGCGGTAACAAACACGATAAACAATTCTTCTCCCAATGGCGAACAGATGGTATTCCACATTCACATTAATACGTTTCATAAATTCCGGAAAAAATAAAACTCGAACAAAAACGTAGATAAAGGCGTACTGAACTAGTTCAAATCGAGTCTACCCGTTCTATTTTGAATAGCGAGTTGCGTTGCTGTTGTCAACAAAAGGCGCGCATGCAACAATTTAACCTTGCGGAAGCCTTGAACTATAAAAATTGTACGATATGCCTATGGCTGGTAGAGATGCTTCGTTATTGGTTTGCATATAGCGACGGGTACAATAGCTTTTGTGATGCTTCTCGGTTTCCATCACTGGATTGATCAGCTGTTTCAATCAAGTAACTATACGCATTTTATATCAATTAACAGCTCCGTTTCTACGTGAATGTTAGTGCTAGGCGTGAATTAGAATGAATTGGTTGTGCCATAAACAGCGGATAATAGGCTACTAATATTTGTGATCGTCAATTATCTAAAATGACATATTTTGATAAGTGATGGTCATAATAATAAACATTTAGAACATTATGTGTTATATGATAACACATTCTAATTTGTTAGATATATAACACGGATATTTTTATGATATGTATGTCACTGCTGGTTATTAAAATATAAAAATCCGCTACGTCTAAATTTTCTGTTTTGCTCATCTTAGACAAAAAAGATTATTTGAATTGCTTTGTTACAAAAATTCTTTGTCTAAAATGATCACAGAGACCAAGAGGACCATGTTGGAATGTAAGGCTAAAGCTTTTGTAAAATAACCAAATGCATGAATAGAAGTTGCTAGTTTAATTTCTTTGGCAAGACTTTGTATGAAACTTTTCCCAAACTAATGACACCTTTTATCAACAAACGGAAGAAAACGGCTTAGCCCCGTTTATGGCTAACATCTTTATGGGTAAATTTGAAACCGGCCATAATAATACCTTAACCTATTTGCCTGGGCTTTGGATCAGATACGAACATTTTTTGCATCTTTAGTGCCAGCGATTGTTCATCTAGAACAAATTTACCATTTCTATATGTTAATAATAACAACAACAAAAAACTTTCGGCTATTACCTTTTCGATACATCGCAAAAATAAACTAACAGAAGTCATCAAGAGTGCTAACTTTCACGGATTCCGTGAGGATGTAATCTATAATACTATTAGGAAAGACAAGAATAGATTAAAAGTTAGAAATATAAGCACACTTCAAAGTATTGACAACGATAATAAGAAATATGTTAAATTACCCTTTCATCCAAGTTGCACGAAAGGTCTCAAAAAAAACGTTTTTTAAACTTGATCGTTCAAATGAAAACTTCAACCTAGTAGGTAACATGGACAAATTCGCAGTTTACAAAATTCCCTAAATTCTAGCCTTTATCCTTTGTGCTATAAAGGATTAATATTGATTGGGGATTTCAATCTACCTCATTTATTCTCTTACTTTGATACACATTACGGTCTTTAATAACTTCTTACACATGCTTGGTATTAAGCAACACAATAACATATACAATACTAACAATAGACTCTTGGATTTATTATTTTGGAAAAATTGCTTTGATTTTAATGTAAGTAGGTGGTTCAGCATCCCTGTTTTCCTAGTGCCGATAATTTCCCACACGATTTCAGGCGAGCAGATTATGTTTTACTTTATGAAGCGTTACAATGCTGAAACTGGTCACTCCTGGATAATTAGAGTGAAGGAACCCGACTAATCAACAGTTTCCTCTGTGGTTTACCAACACGATTAAGTGTAATCAAATGAAAAAATAGATTTAAACTAAACAATTAATTTAAACGCATCCGTATCATTAGAATAGCGTTAAGAGCACTCCTTCTGATCTCTGGAAATTTATGAGTTATATAAGAAAATCGGCTAGAATTCCTGGCAGGATGTATAATGACGATCAAAGCGAATATACGGATCTTACCGAAATTGTGAATGCCTTTGCTAAAAATCTATCTTTCTAATACTGCTAATACTATTCATCCTGACAATAGAATATGCAAAAGCCTCCCTTGTGATCTTGTACCTGCAGCGGATACTGAGGTGTTTAAGATTATGTCTATTTTCTCAAATATATCCTTTAACAATAATTGTTAATCTATCAATTACTTCTAGTGTTATGTCTCCACTGTCGAAAAGGACTAAAATTTGTCAAAACAGATGACACTTGCCTTGTTTCCAATTATCGTCCAATATCCATCCTGTCAAAGTTTGCAAAAGTTTACGAAAGAATCATCTATTTTTCATCACGGTCGCTCTACGGCTACGAATTTGAATTGTCCTGCACAATTTATTGGTAAAGTGTTGAATAAACGTGGACAAGTGGATCTTATTTATACAGATCCGTCAAAGGTCCTTGACACAATAAAGCTCCCACCGATTCTCCCTAAGTTAGATTCCTTTGGTTTTATTCCATCTGCTCTTGACTTAGTAAAATCGTCGAATATTCGTCTTACATACTGGAGTCCCATAAGGATCCAACTTGGGCCCTCTTTTATTCAATCTCTCTCTTGGCAGGAGTTAGTTATGCACAACTGTCTTCTAACAACGATGTGAACATGCTACAGGAAATTTTAAACAAACTTGTTAGCTGGTGTAGGTCCATCAAGCTCAATCTCAACGTTGAGACATGTTACATCGTGTCATATACGCGTATCAGCTCCCCAATCATTGCCGATTACAATGTCAGTAATATTTCCTTAGCACGGAAAACAGAATTTAAGGATCTTAGTGTTCTTTGTGACCTTTAAATCGCAAATTAGATCAATTTGTAAAAACGCTTTCTGCTCTCTTGGCTTCCTGATGCATGTATCATGTTATTTTAACGATGTTTGAATTATTTAACAACATTTCTGTCCTTAGTAAGCTGGAATACGCGCTGTTGTGAAAATAGAAGATGTTTAAGAAAATTTGATAATGATTGATTTATTTATTGATTTATTTAGATCTTGTTAATCATTACTACTTTCAAAATATGTCAAACATGCTTGATCCAGATACAAAAATTAGTAATAATAATGTTAATGATTCGAATGAACACAAGAGAGGCGGAATGCAATAAGGTACTATTGCCTTGAATCGAAGCAAAGATACCGATAATCACTAACGTTAATTTCTGCAAATTGTGAAGACGTGGATGAACGTACTTACCTCAGAACACATCAAAAAATGCCTAGAAACAATAAGGAAGCTATTTTATAACATTATTAGTGTTTTGATACCGTTGTCCTGATGTGTTCTGTTATACACATCATGGTAAGTTTGCGGGAATCTTTTACATGTGCGTTCCTTGCGCACGCCATCTCGTGGTAAGCCATTCAAGAGCTCCAGGGATGGCTTGAGGAACAGCATTGCTGCTTTCTAAACGGCAGGCGTTAAAGGGCGCTCGTCATTTCGAAATGTTGTAGCATTAACTGTGAGACAACAGCGATACAAGATAAAGCTAAAATACTCTCGGAACCATTGTGTATTTTTTCCCTCCTACTTACTTCAATTTGGTACATTTACTATTTCCTATTTCTAAAGAAATATTCGTATTTACTTGCGCCTTTTATGTCTTCTTCCCTAATTGCCACAATTAAAACTGCACAAGTTATTACAAACACCACTTTTCAATCGAAGCAAAAGCAATTGATGTATTTTAGCTCGTTCTTCAAGTTAGATGGGTCGAAATATCTAGGTTAGAGATCGAATACACCGCGCCGAGCGCCGGGATTTCGTAATTGTCACTTAATTGCTGCAACTGACATTTCAAATAAATACAATGATAAAAATAGGATAAATCATAATTGAAGCGGCGACCCGATACTTTTTCTATTCCTTTAGACGATGGTACTCGCTTCAGTTGTATTAATTAATTTCGGCATGTGGAAGCGAGTCCTCTCATGTTTTATTGTTGCAATTAAAAGCGAATAAATTCGGCTGTTATAGAGCTGTTGATGGTTTATATTGTATAGCGTCTATAGCGTAATATGATAATTACTTCAGAAAGATTTAGTTTGAATTGCTTTTTTAATCAATTAGTGGATGTTTATGTGACATTTTTGTTTAAATAATACGATAATATTGAGTCAATCAATTACAGCATGTTTTTCTTTGCAAGTACCATTTTACATTCTAATTATATTAGTAAAAAATATGTGCGTTGCTCAAATAATTACCGATAAAAGTGAATAGTGGTCATGAACAAAGAATTTTTTATTCTGATTCGTACTTCCACCAGAGCTTGGCACCAACACACTTGAATTATTACTGTTTTAATCCGAACAAATATCTTAAGGAAATATTGTCACAATATCTAGTAGATTTTTACTGTTTGACTTACCCTTACACTAATAATAATAATAATGTTTATTTCATTACTTGACACAAATGTGTATATAACAAGTCAAGAAAAACAAAGACAAAGGAAACAACAACAAAAAATGTATCAATATTTATAACTGTATAACCAACTTATGTACGCAAATATTCATCAATGGAATAAAATAAGGACTCTAATAGAAATCTTTTCAGGTTGCTTTTAAAATAAAAGAGTGTCCCGCTCTCCCTAATAATCAAAGGAATCTTATTATATATATAGTTATGCCGATACTGTTTACGCCCGATCGAGTTATACTCAGCAGTCTATCAGTAACATGCAAATTATTTCTGGCTCGCGTAGCGTAATTGTGTATGTCTACATTTTTGATATGCTGCTCTTGATGTTGGAAAATATGACAACACACTTCAAATATGTAAAGGCACGGAAGTGGCAGAATGTTAAATTGCTTAAACAGTGGTTTACAGGAATCAGTGTAGTGAGCACCCACCATACTACGAATTACCGCCTTCTGCGCTAGAAACACTTCCTTCGCAGCTGCCGAAGAACCCCATAGCAGTAGTCTTTATTGAAGTCGTGACTGAATTTCAGCAAAATACAGTGATCTGAGGCAAGGTGGTGCAATCTGTGATCGTATACGACGAAAAACATAGCTTGCTCGATATATAATGAACTATCTTTTGACAATGGTTCGTCCAGCCTAGGTTGGCTTCGAATGTAATACCTAGAAACTTAGATACATAAGACTGCTGCAGTAGGGTACCATCGATTACCAAGTTTCCAAAATTCACTTGTCTCTGTCTTGTGTGAAATATCATGTACTTTGTTTTTTCTAAACTAAGCGACAGCTTGTTTTCAGAGAACCACCGTATTAAAACTTCTAATAGACGAGTGTAGGCTTTCACGACCGTAATCCATTGTAGAAATGTCTTTCGGGTGATGTCGTGTAGTTGATTTTTAACTTGACGTTTCGCTGACTATCCTGTCAGCTTCTTCAGAAGATGACGACTTCGTAGTGCTAGGCTAGCACTACGAAGTCGTCATACAACGAACGACGCGATTCAGAGGAACGGAACGGTTATGGATCAGCAAAGCAGAACGGTTATGGATCAGCAAAGCGGAACAAAAATAGGATATATAACGAGCAGCAAAAGACAGCAACAGCAGTCTTTAGAAATCTTCTGAAGAAGCTGACAGGATAGTCAGCGAAACGTCAAGTTAAAAATCAACTACACGACATCACCCGAAAGACATTTCTACAATTCTAATAGACGGTTAGATATATTAGAAGCATCGTGATTAACAGTTAAAATAGATATATCATCCGCATAAATAGTTAAATACATTTCCGACAGAAATAAAATTATATCGTTTATGTATAAACTAAAAAGAACAGGACCTAAAACGGATCCCTGTTGTAAACCCATTCCCACAGGTAATGTTCGCGAGCACATACTCCTTGAACAACCGTCAGGAGTACGTCAGCTTCACAAACTGCAGTCTATCCTGAAGGTAAGATGAAAACCAACTAGCAGCAACACCTCTAATCCCATATTCATATACCTTTTTTATTAGAATGTCATATTGTACACAGTGCAATTACGTAAAGTTGCTTTTACTTTTCAAAGGTCCGGTTAGGTTTCATGGTACAGTACGATTAAAATCGGAATGTACTTGCTTAGAAACCAAAATACACCCTTAGAAAGAGATAATATCATGAAATCCGGTGAAATAGACTTTTCTCGTGTAAAGCTGCATCTGCAAATATCAGCTGTCGACCAGCCGATCAGCTATTCATTTTTGGTTGGCGATTGTGCGTTATTGTGGTGTAATTTCTCCGAGAATTCTCTGTAGTGCTTGAAAACAGTTTCTTTAAACCACCTAACTGTTGTATTACTATGTCATTGTGTTCATAATGATATCAAACAATTTTATTAGATTCTTGGTTAGGTTATTGGTAACCACAGAGAGGAAGGATATTGAGAGCATCCTAAAGACGAGAATGATTATTTCAGAACAATCTCGCTTAAAATTCTTCAGTATTTACAATCATTTCAAAAAACATTATTCAGGCGGTAAATGTTTAGAAGCTACCTTTTTTTTTAAATATATTTGAAAGCAATATCTTCGATGTTGTTGTAGAGATAACTCAAATTACTGGTCGCTCTGTAGCCCGAATTGTCTGAGAAGGGCATCCCATCGAGTGTAAAAGAAAAAATTCATTTCTTTCGATACCTACTCTAACTTATCTCCGAAGTCAACAGTGGATACATTTGGAGAAGCTATTTGTAGAATATTTTCAATTTATACGCAACAGAGAAGTAGCGACCAACTGTTTATAGTAAAATAAAAAAAAAAGGAAAGGAGGATTTTAAGAAGACTGTTAATCGCATTAAGAATATTTAATTTCGCAATGCAGAAGAAGGCAATATATATGTTATAAATAGAGGTCATCTTAAAGTCATGGAAGATTCCCAGAGTCACCACAAGAAGTTCGAGATGGATGGAAGGTCTTCTATAATGCGGTTATTATTACACATATCTTACATCTATCTACATATGGCGTCTACGATGGATCTTAATATCTTGCATTGTTCAGTCCCTGCGCTGCGCTGCACTCTGAGAGTAGAAGTGTAGTGGAGCTTTCTTTTAATTCTTGCAATATGGCCGTTGCACGTTAGTCTCTTGTCGACATTTAACCATCGTGGACCAAGATAGAACGACTCCACCAGCACGGAAACCTCGCAGCGATGCACTTTTCTTCATTTCCACGGAGTCTCCATTTAGTTAACCAAGCGATACTGTTGCCTAAAGCACCTACAACCTAGTAGCAACACCCAGTTTAGTAACATCCTCTCATCCCTAGGCTGATATGTACTTCATATGTAAATGGACCGGCCCGACTGCCAGAAGCGAGCATTTGAGGACTCCAGTGAATATGGGTCTGCTGATTAATCTTTTCCTGTCCATTTTTACAATAAAAGTACTTCCCACAAATCTCACACAAATGTTAACCCAACTAGTTATTTTGTTTACATAAGCATTCAATTTGCATGATCCAATCAAATGTACATATGTGATTGCACCAATCGTTTTAAAATCCATAAGTTAAGATAATGTTTTACTTTAGATAAACTTCTGATTCTACCAAATCCCGGGCTTGATTCTAATAAATAGTTTGCTCAACAAAACAAATAATTGCTACTTTAACAAAATAAATTTAGTTCACTCAAACATAGTTCATTTAATTCATTCAATTAAAGATTAGCTACAATTATATATTCAGAAATGTACAAAATATTTCTAAAAATACTCCACTCCTGCGTCTCAAAACAATGACTAAACTTATTGTTTATATTGCATGAAAAAGTAAGAACAACATTACCGAAAAAAAAACAAAACAAAGCACGAGTAAATATTATCTTTTAATGCATCACCGTATAAAATAAATTTAAACCATCGATAAGAACGTATAACAAATCAAAGCCCCGACCACATAAAACAATAGACTGAGCACAATATCAGTATTCAAGGTTCGTTTATTTGTAGATACGTACATCTGATACATATTCGATCAATCAACGTATGATTTATTTAATTAGAGTCCGCTTGCCACCTACAGAGAGATTGTTTTATCTACGCTTCATTGTCGCTTCTATTTGGTTGTCTCTTCTTAGCTCTTGTTTACAATTATAAAGATTGCTTTCCTTTCTCTTGTCTTTGTTTCATCAGGAAATATGTAGTTTTTATTTTGTTCGTAATTTTATGTTATTGAAAAATCCTGAGGTAAAGCATATTTTGACAAAATTATTATAAAAATCGCGTTTTGTTTTTCAGGTATTCGTAGAAATTCCGTTTTTTGAAATAATGCATTTTATACACAGAACGTGATCTCCTGACTCCCATCGCTAAAGTATCTCGAAAAAACTAATTAGCTTAAGTGAAGCAGCTTAAAAATTAAAATTGAAAAAGCACCAATATACACAAGTTGCTTGCCTTGCTTTATCCCAGCTCTAAAAGATATTTACAAGTATCTACGTTTGCCGCCTACGTACCGCAAACCTGTGAAATATATGAAACTAAAAGAAATCAAAACACAAACATGTGTTCGTTTTGCACTAAGAAATCCATTAAAGCCGAGCGGCCAAGTAAACCTTTCACCTTGTTCGATAAATTTGAATAGTTTCGTAAACGTCTAATTCTCGCTGCGCGAGTTACGTTCTTATTTATTTTAAAGTTTACTAATTTAATATTATGCCCGGTTTCGTTTACGTGTTATGCTGCTCTTCCAGAGCAATAACATGTTCTTTGTATCTGGTGTCGTCTATCGCCCGTTTCGTTTGCCCAATGTAGGCTTTATCATAATCACCGAATGCGATTTTATGAATTTCCGACCTTTTCTATATCACTCGTATTTAAAACCGTGGTTCAGTGGCGCTTGACTGCGCAGAGTTAAGCGCTGTATAATCGAGTCTCCCTAGGACCAAATTTTTTCTTAATATCAGCTGGATAAGTCAAAACGTTCTGCCAAAGAAAAGACATATTCAAGAAAAAAAACGCGTGGTTCTATTGTTTTAATTCTAAGAAATGGCCAAACCAGGAAAAATGGAGTATTATGACTTATTTCTTGTATAGAAATTGGGAAGTGTTAAAGTGGCGAAATGGACTAGAGACACCACGGAGGAAGTGAAATGTTAATAGAAGTTATACAAAATAAGATTGGAAATCTTAGAACAAATATTTCATATTCTCTTATACTTCACAGAATACAAACTTTAAACGCTAAGGTAATGCGGGAAACCGTGATTCATTTCAATATTGAACTTCTAAGACACACCGTGCGTTAGTGTGCACAATCTTTTATAGACATTTGTCGTGCGAGCATACATATGCAACACCGCACATTGTATAACGTACCGCCTTGTCATTGCAGTCGTAATGCATATTACAGATGCGTTAAGATTAGAACTCTGTGTTTTAGAATAATAAGCAACGTCTAACCTATTGATTATAGGCGCATAGTCATTGAATATGCAGATATGTGCGAGGTATGAAAAGGCAACTCCGCTAAAATGGGCCCTGATATATTATGCGTTGCAATTTGCTAGATGCTCGCGAATAAATTTAAAACAACTCTTCAAGCAGTATGAGGACCCTGTTGAACCTATGTGCCCAGCGTATATCGAAGAAACGTTTCCTTTCAATTATGAAATCATTGCAAAACAGTGGTATTGGAGGTAGATACTATCGAAAATCAAAAATGTATTTATGGTTTGAAAAGGTCATGTTTGTTTGTAGTACCCGATTTGCTATAGACACAGTGTTGCCATCAGTGAGGAAATTTCCCCAAAGTTGGTGATTTTTATTAGTGAAGAAAGAATGAGGAATAGAGGAAGTTTATTCACTATTTGGGGATTTTTTAATGTAATACGTTACTTTTGTAGCTTTTAATGTAACCGTTTCGAATTTCATTAGCCAGTAAAGAAATATTTTGCATTTTGCTAAATAGGTGGCAAGATATCTCAAAAGGTAAAAACAGTTTCAAGTTAATCACGCATTGTTTGTCGTTGTACAAGTCTATTCTTACCAAATTAATAAAAACCATATTTTTTAAACCTTTATTAATTTATTTAGATTAATTAATGCAGGACCAGCATAAACAATTGTTATTGTTGGTTTGATAAAATTGTAAATAAATGTAACTTTTTAACTTTTGAATTTGCCGCTTATTTGCTGCAGGGTTTCTTATTATAGGTCAAGAAATGTGATAATCTGAAGAAATTTTTAAATACAAAGCAAAAACGATGGTTAAAGCGTTGGGTGGAGGGAAATTGAGATGCAGATAAATCGTTTTTAACTCTTGCCCGGCATTGTGGAGTCCCCTAAACTCTGGATAAAATTCTCGGCCACGCTAGTTAAGGGTTAATTGGTAACTAAATGTGATCAATAATTAATAAAGAATCATATACAGCTATTTACTTATTTATTTTTGTATTAATCCAACTTGTTATAAATGTTCGAGAGCTTCCAAATAAAAATGAATTGCGGATAACGTAAGCGGAGAATTTTTGCTTTTTGTCGTACTGCGTACTGTCAATTGAAGATCATGTCTCAACATCAGAACTTGTAACCTGTTACAAGGTGCCAAATTAAAATATCAACTTCTTTGCGTAACGTATGCACCTATGCCTGGGTTTCTTTTCGATATGAAGTCAAGTTTTGTCGTCAACTTAACGGAGAATTCACCGGATACTGTATATATAGGTTCCTCTAATTTCAAATTTTGATTTTCAAAATATTTTATTCTTTGTGTTAAGTCACCAAAATGACCAGATTAGTTCCTTAAAGAACTTGTTTGTGTTGAATATACACTTTTCACATAATCGTTTAATTGAATAATAATAATATTAATAATCACTATAGACAGACGTTTGGTGCTGCAATGGGTAATCCTTTGTCTCCCTCTCTGACAGATCTGTTCTTAAATAACTTAGAATATCATACAAGACAAGCAACTCCAGAATTTTCCAAGCTTTGCATAATATTAACTTCCTTTAGTGGAACATTCTTCATAGCAGATCGCTACGCATTATGTATTTATCAAATTCAAAGGACCATCAAGTTGTTACCGCTTATTTTTTTTTTAGATATTAGCGTATAACAATTTCGCACAATAAACCTTTAAAAGGAAAGCAACATATCTTCGTAGAGAATATTTTCACCAAATAAAACAGTGAGTCTACATATATTTTGTAAAATAATTTTCATGAAAATCAAGGAAACCATATATGCTGGTCATTTCATGATATTCAAAATTCCAGCGCTTTTAAGCATTCTCCAAACATGGAGCAAGAAAAACTAGGAAAACTTTACTTTGAGAGTGTCGTGGGTGCTTTAGTTGTCGTTTTGAGAACTGTTGAAAATGAGCAAGTTTATGTATTTGTGGAATCGTGGAAAAAGAACAGAACGGTCAGATACTGGTTTAATGAATTTAAGCATAGTCGAACATCTTCGTCTTTGATGAGGAGCGACCAGGTCGTCCTATTGAGATAACTAAAGTTCATAATATCGGGCGAGGATTAGAGAGATTGCTGATATGGCAAACATCTCGATTAAACGTGTGCCAAACATCCTTCACGAAAAAATTGAGTAGGGGATAGCTATTGGCGAGATGGGTGCCGCATGTGCTGACCATTGATCAAAAACAGAATCGCGTAATAACTTCAAAGAAATGTTTGGATATATTTCAGCGCAATACAGACACCAAAGGTCGTTTTTTTTCCCAGCGAACATGCGCCAAAGAAAGCGAAGGCGATACCATCAGCCGGAAAAGTTATGGCGACAATTTTCGAATTCGGGGGGATAATCTTACTCTTACTCCAAATAATCAGAAAAGAAGAACAATCACAGAATGCAAACTAGAGAGAAAAAGGCCCCACCTAGCGAAGAAAAAATTGTCTACCATCATGCCCACCATCAGCAGTTGCGATAGATAAACTAATCCAGTTACGGTACGAATTGGTGTCTCATCCACCATACTCGTCATATTTGGCCCCATGTCGCTTCCTTTCTTTTCGAAACTTGAAAAAATTGCTTGGCGGAGAGCGGTTCCCCCCAAATGAAGCAGAAACAGAGACCTGCTTTGCAGAGTTCGACGAATCCTATTATTTGAATGATTTTAAAAGATCGATGAAGCAATTACGTATGCTTTCTTAACTCTCTTTTATTTATTACTTCCATGATCCACATTTCTCATAAATGAATGTTCTGCAATGTAACTACTGAATGTTATTTTTTGTGATGTTTTAACTTGTATTTCCATCTCGTGCTTTTTAACATGTTTGGAGCTGTTGGCATGTTTTTTGTGTACATTTAAAACAGTTTTACAAACAATATTTACAAAATGCTTTTGTTTTACTGACTTCTGAACTGGATACTAACCAATTAGAAAATCTAATAACTTAATATATCCTTCTTTCTTAAAAACAAACTAATTTGTACTACTTTTCAAAAGTTCTTACTTTTCACAACCGTGTATAATTTTGGCAATACTTCTTTGTAGCGGACATTGTATTAACAAAAACCAATTGAAATAAATGCCATATTATTATACAAAGTTTGAAACACTTCTAACCCACTAAACACTAAAGTCACTAAACGTAATTGTTGAATTACAGATCACGCTATAAAAAATAGCGAATATATTTTGTTTTCTTAAAAAAAAACTTAAAATATTTTAGTCTCCAGAAGGTCCTCATTTGAAATGTTTGTTCCTAAATTTAGGGACAAAATCCCCAAATTGGCAACCCTACTAGGATCACCGAAATTGTATAATAATATTGCTATCACAAAAAGTTACCAGTGATAGATGCTGCTGCGTGTGAACTATAAAGATTATAGCAACATAAAAGCTTTATATTAATTTTCGCAAAAGTTATGATTATCACAGAATAAACTTCCTTCAACGAGGTTTTGCCAGAATCAGTGTGCTTCGATGATGATCCTGCGCCATACGCTTGGCCAAAAAAAGAAATTGTTTGTACAAAACTATGATTTCTTTAACTTAAAAAAATATTATAGCAAATAATTAAAATAATGTCTATCTAACACTAAGTGATTGACATCCATTGTTTAAATCTACTTTAACAATTTTATTTTTCTTAAGTTAAATATTCTTCTCTATCAGTGTAATCATCATGTATAAAAGAAGAACCTTTAGATCATTTACATCCAGTACCTACAGTTATGAACGACATACAAAAATGAATACAAAGTTCTATATCATGAAAGAAAACATCGAGAAAGTACCGTTACATGAGATTTAAAATTATCTCACGTTTTGACATGCTTGTAACATTGTTGTGAACCAGAAGCGTCTATATTTGGTGCATATGCAAAACGAGCCGTAATCTGGTTGCTGGCTGGGGATGAAGATAAGGATAACCCGCAGAGGAAGTAGAGTATTGCCTGCATAATGGCATCAAACGTGGGCGAAAGAATGTCATCTTGTTCTTCCGCGTCTTTCGAAAATTGACAAGTTGTTCGAGCATGCTTATCGAAGTTTAAGATATGCGTATTGCCATAATTTCGATGTACGCTTTTTAATTAGTTACTTTGGATTATGATTGCTGCTTTTAAACATATGTCCGTTGATAAGGCTTAATTATAATCCATCGATCATATCGTTCTAAAGAGCCAAAATTATATCTTCGAGGAATTAATTTCTTTTGCTTACAATCAATTCTATATGTTGCGTCTAAGATCAGCTTGTATATTAAAGGTAAATGTCGAAGAAATAATTGTGTATGTATATGTAAGTATTATTGTTTTCAGCATAAAATTTGATCATAATTCCAATCTAAGTACAATATCATAAAGACAAAAACCACTCCTAGGATAGCTAAAGAGGGTTCCAATTTTTTGCAATTAGTTTTCGAGTTATTGAATAAATTAACGTAACCAAACGTGAACATTATATTGAGCTGAAACTTAAAGTTGAGTGCTATCTCGCTTTCTGATAATGATTTCGATATTTTTAACCGTTTTTAAGTTACGGGCATTTGAAGTTTCCGGACAACCAAAACCACCGCCAGAACGCTGCCTGAAATCGACGTCGCTGTAGTTTTCGTCGATTTTGTCGTTAGCTATGTATTTCTGGTAGACAAATGACGGCTGCCGTTAAAAAATTAACCACTGAATCGATTGGGACCAAGCAAAACCTTCTAACTCTTTTGGTTTAGGAGCTGCGGCCTTTCAAAGTTAAAAAGTCGATCTTTCTTTAGGTTTAAAGAGATCTCTCAAATGGACTTTAAAACTTAAACTATTTGCTATTCAAGAAGAGAAACCGGTATCACAATAAATTTGTACAAAATACTGGAAACACTCAAAAGCGGTATTGTATCTCATATCGGGGTCGGTCTGATTTTTCCACAATTTACAACGATTCTAGAGCACTTGTTAGGTGTTATAAATGTTGCACTAACCCAAAATAACTTTCAATTAATCATTTTTTTTTGCTCTTACCTCCGAGATAGACGCCAGGAACTATATTCACAACCTATGTTGTTACTTCACATGTGATCTGATATTTAAAAAAAAGCCACAGATTACATCCCTCTAGCGTTATTTAAATCATCTTTGTTTATATCCAATATTTAAGCAGGGTCATGAAAGTATTGCTAATTACAGACATGTAAATATGAACAATTTCTAAACTTAAAAGAAGTGGTTGTGAACGATAGAAGTACTACTTTTTTTTTTCTTTTAAATTAAGCGATTACTTACATCCCAATCAACGCGACTTCATAACAGGAAAGAGTACCGATATTGCGTTCTTTGAAATTTCGAATGATGATAGAATCTGTTGTGCTTTGAATTCAAATTTTCCGTTTTTGCTGCAATCTGGAATCATTTATTGGGAATTATGTTTGGACCTCCACAGAGTATTTGTTTGACAAAAGGAAGCATTGAGAATCGTTAGCTAGAAATATCTCGAAAAGGGGTAAAGCGCCGTAAAACATGTGATGTGTAGAATCGATTAAGCTGATAAAAAACATACCATTGTATTTAAAATAAGAGACTTGATGGGCACTTCCGGTTCAACCGGAAATGTTTCCTAAGTGAAAATATTTTTAATTAATAGGTCCGATGCTATAACCACCTATTCTAAAATTTATATATTAATTTATAAATACCTTTACCTTCATCGTTGTAATCACAAATTTAGTTTGAACAACACAGAGCTACAGCTAAACTTTGCAGCTATAGATTTCAGTACAATTTGTAGCATCTAGGCTGTAAATTGTTTAGCAAAGCACCATTAGCCATAAGGAAGAGCTTTTATTCTTTTAAAAAGGAATTACAAGCGATACTCTTGGGTTTAAACTGTTACGTTTTTCTTAGTGCTTTAGGCTTATTTTTTCTGTTTTATTTTTGGCATACTTCTCGTATGTTTGTTTTCAAGCTTAGTAACGGTGACGTAGGTCCATCCAAACAAACAAGACAACATCTTTATTAAATAGCAAGATTCTAATATTTCGGACCATCTAGCACTGTTAGCCTCAAACAATCCTCCAGGCTTCTACGCTTTTGAAACGGTTTCTCCTTGTGGTAATACGATTTATTTATAATTAATTCTTGAACGTGTAATATGTACCTGTCTCGTACTTTCCCTGGAATAGCACAAAATCGCATCTACCATGAAAGCATGCCACAACAGACACCTTTCGAAAAGCAATCATTTCTTACTTTTGTAAGATATAATAGCAGTACAATCTCCAAGCTGTCTTAGATTTTTCCTTCTGGCAACAAAAGTGTTGCTGATTCTATACTCTCATCGAAAAGTTTAATACCGCTCAGATTGATATCTTTCGCAAGATCTTTGGATATGTAATGGCCTACGTAAAAACCGTTTTAGCTGGTGTGAATACTTGCAGAGTTTCAATTTTCTTTTTGATCTCACTAGATGCTAATAAGTATCTTTGGTTTAATTCCAATGTAATTTACGGCTGCTTGATTTGGTGGCCTAAAATCACACCGAAGCATGCAACTGGAATAATATATTGTACAACTGGAGCAATTAAAAGCTATTCAACTGATGCTGCTATAGAGCATACGGTTTGAGAAATGCTGATAATTGGAGAACCTTCAATATTTCGCGATACACCAGAATAGAAACAATAGCAGCAAACCCCCAAATCTTTGATATTTGTAGTAACGCTATTATCTCGAAGATCTCCTGTGGTAAACCCTTCAAAGTAATCTTGAATTGGAATGGATGGAATCAGGGGGAAGTGAAAATATCGAAAATACTGGTATTTATGAAGAGAAGCAGTTCCTAGTGATCATAATCACATCGAATAAAATCGAATGTTGCTCATTCGACAAACAATAAGTAACGGTTTGAAGAGAAAAGCAAATGAACAATCCGCATTTCGTATTGCATCGACATCAAATACATAAAGAGTACTTTATCGCACAATAAATTAAAAATACTTTTCTAAACTTCGAACGAGCATATCAAATGTTCATTGTATTTAAGTGCAATTGAAGTGCAGAATGTCCAATACAAAGTAGTGTTAAGTTATACAAATTTACAGCTTACAGCTTTTGAACACAACTTTTAATTTTTCAAACCAAATTAATATATCTCTTCCATTTTGTCCGGTGAAAGACAAAAGAAAGGTAACACATAGCTGCTTACTTCAATTACTAAAAAAAAAGTGCAAAAAATTGGGAATTGCCTTTTGGCCCTTCGGAATTATTGTTGATTGTCAAATGGCCGTACATTTAAGTGCGAACGAAACTTCTCCAAACAATCGTGTAATTAGACTGGCATTTCCGTGCGACACTGTAAAGTACAAGAAGTTGAACTGTCCAGAAAGACGGTTATTGGTAAATGGCTCCACCGTGTTTTTGGCTTAATTTTTATTAAACCCGAAGAAGTGGGTTGCATTTAACATCTAATCTGACCAACCAACTGACCCAAGCGTCATCGAATTTTCGGACTATTTAGTCGCTACGTATGTCTGCAGAAATTCAAGGTTTCCTCCAGAAATTTGAGCAGAAACTTTGGCATGTCTATGGAGAATAATCTATTGTTGTGAATCATTCCATGGTATATTTTTGCAAATTGTGAACACATCTTAATTTATTAATTATTTACTTCTGAATTGGGGGCGCGAGCAAAATGTTTATTAACAGAACTCGGGTATTTGAAAAGTCATCTGCAGAAGATGGATAAACGCCTATACGTAAACTTCGTAATGACGAGAAAGAAGCAGCCTCTCATATTATTTTCGAATGGGCAACGACGAGTCAGCGTAGATTTAGTCCGAAGAAACACAATTGAGCTGCCATCGGAAAAAGATTTGGGCTATTGTGCCCGATCAAGGGAACTAACCTTTTTAAATAGGACCGCGGTGTTAAGGATGCAAGAGACATTACCCTGCTTTTGGTTACAATTTACAATCAATCAATAAAAGCAAAATACTATTTGAAGGCCAGTAAATACGCTAATTGGCATAAAACCTTTGGATGCTAGCGTAGAATCTAACAAACATTCGAATTCCACAAAGATCAACTTTATAACGAAGAACAAAAAGCAAATCGCTAACAAATTAGATATGCTTTCGAGATTGCTTCGTTTGAGGTCGAAAAAGTTTCCGAACGGATAGTTTGCCGTTGTTGTTATTCGTATCCCATTTAATAGAGCCTATTGCGGGATTCTTACCTGCAGAAAGAAACGTAACTATGTATAACGATACGCCAACCTATTACCTATAATGAATGACATGCGTTTTAAATCTGGTTCTCGCACGATTGTCTTAAGGCGCTGACTTCCGTTAATGAAATTAATACCATCGTTGCCGTGCTGCATCGTGATTCTAGAAACCCGAAGCGTTGGTTATATAATAGATTTAGTCGTTAACGTGCGGTAACTGTTTACCGATTCGAAGATAAACCGAATAAGTTATGTATGTTATGAGATTTAAGCGACTTCAAACAGTATAATGAACGATTTCAATTATGCTAACTACGGAATAGGAATTGTGGTGTTATAAATGTTTATAGGTTATTTGTTGGTCTCCGTAAGAATTTTAATAACATTTAATTGTTACTATGCAAAAGAAAAAACGCGACCAACCCTTTTTCGAAATGAATTTGTGGAGCAGTAAACCTTTTTGAAACTACTAAAGGTGTAAAAAATTGCTACTGATCCTGGCAGCACGGGGCAACATTGTTAAAGTGAAGCTGTAAAGTATTGCTGCAATTCCTGAAGTTGTTTAATAATTACAAGGTATTTAATTTGAATTTAGCTCTTTTAATGTACAATTTGTTCAATATAAAACCTATATATATGGCTTCCAGAGGATGGTACGAGAAATACCCGTGGTTTAAACCGATGACTCTTAATGCGAGAACATCATAACAATTATCCGACTAATCTCAATTCTATAAACCTAGGTTATTCCTCCTACTCTTTATTGTTACTATATCGCGCATTTTTTGCATTTTGGTTTTTTCCTTACTATTATTTCCCTTATTAATCGTAGTCATTTCCTCCTTTAACGTACTTTGATTGAATTAGTTAGTTATGAAAAGTTCTTTTAATTTTTTTTTTTATTTGGGTAATCTGATAAGTGCCAGATTAACACAGACACAATTACTCTTTTTTGAAAAATTCAGTCTGTACACTTTTCTTAACAATGCTCAAATCTCTTTAATCCATCCAAATAGTGGTTGGGATCTTGTTCTGCGAAGTAGGCGCTTACTGATGTAATGGTCTCCTCATTGGATAAAAATCGTTGTCCTCTGTGTAAAACTTTGAGTCTGATAGAAAAAAGTAATTGGGAGTCATATATGGTGAATGGCGTGGGTGGTCTCTATCAATTTGAACCTCAAGTCGTGCCATGGCAATCACTAAAGTATGAGACGGTGCGTTACCTTGGTGGAAGACGTTATTAATGGACGCCAAAGCTCCAGCTTATTTCGCTTAAACTATTGAAACAGGGCGTTGAAAATGTTCATTCGAACGCGTTTGCGGTCCTGAGTGAGCGAGCGCAGCACACGACGCGCAGTTAGCTTCTACACACCCAAAAAATTCTTCTTCATCTGCTGTCTCTCTAACCTTAATTCGACGGTCGCTTAGTACTATTTGATGGACAGTTCCGATATAATTGGTAGTAATTGCACTTTTTGGCCGCCCTGAACGTTTATATCGTACGACCACGCTGCCCGAAATTTTGCAGATGATGGTGCTGAAAATTTGCCTTCCACATACAAGACTAAAATGACGGTTCGTTAACTGATTCTTTATATTTTTACAGAAGCACTAACAGCGACTGTTAAAGTATAACTGAGAGAATATTTATAACGCGTAACTCAATCTTCATGTTGAGGCTAGAAAGTTTTCAGACGTACGAGGGTATATGTCTGTTTTTCAGGCTTTTTAGGAAGCCTTTGATACGAACCACGGAAAATTGCTGGGTCAGCTTCCATGTTCTCTAAATTTTGCACATTATTTACCGTGGTTGCAGAACAAATCGTCCAATAATCTAAATATTATTACCTCTTCGGACGGACTCTCTCGGAATGCTTCGTTCTATTGATTTCATCCTACATATCCTGCCTTGCTTCGCGTAAAGTCAAATTGTCGCCTATACGAGGGCAGATGATGCCATTGCAAAATCAACAACAAAAAAGTGAAAAATAAGCACATCATGTCTATTAAAAACTAACAAATTTAAACAAACCTGCCATAAATAACTAGTTCGCAAAAAAAAGAAATAAATTTACGTTTTAAGAATTGAGATTTGCTTTGGCAATGGTTACGATTATGCTACCTACTAACGAGTTCATTATATTATTGTCCATATTAAGCATAAACTAGAAATTTCTCGAAGGAACAGAACAATTGCCATGTAATAGTCCTCTGTCGAAAACTTACGTTTAGATTTAATTCTTTCTCACTTCAGTAAAGTACGATTGAGAAATTTGCTCCGTAATGTTCCTTAACAAGGTTTCGGTTATCAGCATTTCGACTTCGAATTCTTGCTACCAAAATACATTCAGAGGAAACGTAAACTTCTATATCCATCTCTAGAAATTTCCAATCACCAAACGCATCGGCACATTGGCACTTATGGCATCATAAAGCTGTTAGGCACCTATTTTCGTCTTAAAATTAGTACGCCGCGGCGTGTAATTAATATTTCCTTGTATTTTTTGCACTGTGTACAGTAATGAATAGAAGTTTCCAAACGCTAGAGATAGTTACCTCTTAGTTAGTTTCTATGTTATTTATGACTTTTGACGATTAATTGGTGTACACTTTAGATCGAAAAATGACAAGAAAGTTATCAAAATCGTTTTTCTTTATTAAGTTGAAACGAAGCAATACTTGCAAACATTTTTCAGTGCTTGTTATGTAAATTAAAGATCTGCTCATTCTTTTCTACTACCTGCAGAGAAAAGTTAAAACATATACACAAAGCCACATTTTTCTCTCAATTCTGGAATCTTTAACACAAATACGGAGCACTATTGTTCAGTATTGAATCGCAAAAAATATAAACCACAAAAGCCATAATATCGTTTTGGATTAAACATTTGGGAATACGTTCCAATTATGTATGAAGAAGCAATGAATGGGGAAAGGTACTTAAATTTTCTTCACACATACATATCTAGCTTCTTACAACAAGACCCCATTAAATAAACTGCAGCATTAATTTGGCAATAAATATGAAACCTTGTCCAATTGTGCATTAACGAAAACGGCAAATTATCTGAACGTTTACCGTAATTGTTAGTTTCCCCGTGCATTTTTTGTCAAGTACAATGCACACAGTATATAACGAACATACACGAGGGAATCGTCACCACCAGCTGCCATTTACATAAACATAACGTTGCTCTATTCTCGACAAAGATTTTACCCAAAAGAACAAAAAAAAAGCACTAATAAAGTATGATTCCCGGGTTCAATGAACAAGTAAGTAGGTAGCTCTATTCATACGAAATAAATAACTTTATAAATACAAGCATTAACAATGCCTCTTAGATATTAATGAAAACTCCAATTCAACATTCTTCTTTTTGATAATTCATGTATAGATTTTAGATTAAGAGCTAGTTGTGATGCCTTTTCAACACCTTCATGTAGTTCTCTATTCCATGTGACCGTCTTTCTTCTTCCTTCTATTGTACCTTCTTGACATCAACAGTTAAGTGGGATTCATATAGGGTAGTGCAAAATTAGTGCAAGATTTAATGAAGAGTACAAAAGTTTCCACAATTTAATTTAATACGACCGTTCCCATTGTGGTGTAATGCAGAATTAAAAATGAATAGAATGCGAAACCATACACACGTCAACCTTTGACACTGACACGGGGCTGCATCAGCAGTTTTTCACATTTGTCTTTGAATTTGTAAGTCATAATGGCTGCAGCTTGTTGTCTTCTCTTTCTAAACTTTTAGAGACAGCTTTCTCGTTTAAAAAATAATTAGCACGATGTTGAGCCCTTGCCAGACGAACAGTTTGGATGTTGCGCCGGGCTCTCGGCAGATCTCCAACTGTTTCGTCTATGATACGCTTGGCGCTGCGGTCTGATTTAAAAACCGAGGAAGTTTCTATCCAGAATGGACGGGTCTCGTCATTCAAAAAACTAATCCAAATGGGAGCACCACAGAGATCCCTGTTGGCACCTCAACATCATGTACAAATACGATACCCCGCGTGTCCTACAGATGTATTTTTCCATCCTTCGCCGACGATACGGTGATTTCTACGTCGTTCGCGAGTGTGACATTTCGGTTAACGAGCTTCCTCCAAATAAAATGAAAATCGAAGATATAAGGATCTCTTGCAGCTCCTCGATAAAGCAACTCGACGTCCTTCTAAATCAGCGTTTAATGTGGAAGTTCCACGTCCACTATATCTAGCGAATTTCCTTTAGATTCCTTAAAACATCGGCAACGCGATGATCGTCTGAATAAACTCAGGCAGGGCGATTTAGCCTGTACGCGATGGAGGAGATTAAAGGCTAAAGGCCTAACTCTGGTGCGAGGAAAGGATTGCTGCTTTCTACTTTTGTCTTTCAATTCCTATGTCGTGATTTGTCAAATTAATACGAAAAGTTACATTAATTTTTACACTAATTTTTTACAAAATAAGATCGTAACTACGCTTACGTCCTTTATGATATAAATAGCTAGTTTTTCTGTAAATATTTCTTACTTATGTATTCATTCCATTCGATTATTTTTACTCACTAGTGTACCGCGTATAAATATAGACCTATACGAATGCATTTACATATGTTAAACGTGCACACATAACTCACATGTACACATTTAGGACGGTATGTTTCTGTACTCGTCTTTTACGATCTGGCGTAAATTTTCGATATTGGCATAATTGCGCGCGTTATAATTTTAGACGACATGTTAATTGTTATAGACGCGTTACATAAACGTGCGTTTGTTAATGTGGAATTAGCTACCAAATGGCCTTGATTTAACTGTAAAATACGGCACTTATCGGCAATAAACACCTCCGATAAATAACAACGGTATACCTATGGATGCGCAATTGTGTTTTTCCTTTTGTTAGGTCATCCTACTTATGTTAGAATGCTTGACACGTAAGTACCTGAGGCAGCGCCTGAATTCAATCGCAAAGATGAACCTGATTTCAGTTTCCTATTGGATTCATTAAGAAATTGATCAATTTTTAAACATAAATTTGATCATTTTTCAGTTCTCAGTCAGAGTATACAGAACCGCTTTTTGCCCCTCTTGTATGGTGCAATAAAGCATTTATCACGAATCAACTTTTTGAAAAAAAAAACTGATTATTAAAGGAAAAATAAGTAGAGCTAAATAAAAAAGTTAATATTTCTGAAAAAAGAGGTAAGGCATTGGAACATTGTTCCGACATTGAATGAAAGTTGTCAGTTATAACTAAAGTTCGGCACTTTCCGTGCGCTTCAAAAGATTAGTAGAGACTAGACAGACTCGTATTTATTCGTCTCACGAGAATGGGTTCGTGTTGCAAACAACGTGGAAAGAAGCTTCAACATATGCCTTAGTGGTAAGATTTCTAACTTATTCAAGGGATGCAATATTCAAAAAATTGCCACTTATCATTTAAAAGAACTTTTAAACTTAAGTGAATTATTTGAAGAAATCTAATGTCATCTATCAGATTAATTGGAATGAATGTTCGATTTGTTACATCGCTCAAATGTCTCAAAAATTGAAAAATCACATTTCAGGTCACAGAAACGATGTCTGTAACAACTCACATTCCACTGCCTTGAGTACTCATTTCTTGTAATACGGTCACTCTCTTGATTTTGACGAAGATTCTTGACGTTGAGCAAAATTATTTTAAACGTATCTTGCTTTTGTTTTGTAAAACCTTGTATATCAGGCATACATTTCCTTCAATAAGAATATTGGAATCGTTACTTCCTTATAGTTACATAGTACTCCGTTACTTCCGAAAAAAAGATAAGATGAAATGTTAAATATTAAACGAAAAGTATCTTAATTCTTGGTTTAAATGAAAATGTTAGAAAAATTGGCACGACATCTAGTAACAGAAATAATTTAAAACTAAAAAGGAAGGTAGTCCAGCAACCAGAAAATTTTAACAAAACCAATCACGTACTTAACTGTTATGACAAGTTCAGATCATTCGCTTTGCCGTTTATAAACTACCTGTCTTCAATCCTCTCAATTTAGTTTTCAAATGTATTTGAAGTAACACAGTTACGGTGTTTAAGTGACCGTTGAAAATTTCGTTCGTGAGAAATGAACAGCAAAACATCATGAAGACAACACCTTTCGGACGTTTGCTTTGAAATAAGCAGGGAAATGTCTCATGGTATTGATTGATGTTTAAAGCAAATAGTGTTTTCTTGGATATTTATAAAAAAAACACAAACAAACAACCGACCATTTTTGCCGAGTTAACTGATATTATCCGTAACGAATTTAACGTTATACAACTTCCACGGAGTTCGTCAGTTTGTTTATATGTTATTTTACTGTATCGTGGCTATTGATGTTAAATCGCTTAATGGATCTATAACAATCTGTTTCTTAACGGAAAAATTATCGCAAACGCATTAGCAGCGGTGTCATTTATTCTGTAAATCGGCACATTATGTGCTAATTGCTTGCTTTACAGTTTTCAACTAAAATTACTTACTTTCCCTTTGTGTAGTAGTAACACATGCCTTAAAATATATTCTAATTATAAGTATGTTAGTTGCAGAGATTAATAATCGCAATTTTCGATTAAGAAAATTAATTATAGTTTCTTTTGTGGTTACAAATTGATTAGAAATACTATTCGTACTTAATTTGATACTTCTTCCGGTTGTTAATTTCCTTTTTGTAAACATATCTGTACATATATAGGATTGGCTAAAAGTTTTAGAACGCCTTATCTTGCACTTTAGGACTAATCTTTAATACAAGTTCTTATATACATCGACAAGCTACTTATGTAAGTATAAAATAGTACTTGTTAAACATGTGAACGCGGTTAACATTTGTAAATTAACACAAATCTTGACCAGGCCATTAAGCTTTTTCGTTTAAACAAAATTACATCGGATAATACGACATACAGAACGTAGAATTGCGAAGTTTATTAAAACAAACTACGGAAACTTCTTCTGTGCTATCTTACGAATCTTAATGTGTTAAATGTTAATAACAACGTGAAGGTAAAATAGGTTTCACAGTATTTAAGGCACAATTGCCCTATTGCACGTATGTATGATATTGGAAAGGCATCATAAGTTGAGCCCAAGAGAATCGGCCTAATGGCGGCAAAAAGTAAACAATATTATCCTTGTAATAATAAGTGATACCATCGCAGGACGCTAGCAAAGGCAATTTTCGGCTTGCCATACTGCCCTGCACTGTGGCAAATTTTTCGTTAATCCCATCCTGAAAGTAATTTTCCAGCCCGCAATGTCCGGTCAGATCCCACGAATTATACAGAGGTTATCAGAACAAACATTTTTTAATGCAAATGTCCACTTTAAGAGAATTATAAATTTCTTATACGAGGGGAGTTCGACGTCGGCAAGAGATGGCCTTACAAAAATTGAAATTTTTTTTGTAAAAACAACCCGTGACAAGAGTCACGGTGGCAATTGTCAGGTTTTCGATTACGAATATTTGTTTTTGAGAAATAAAACAAATAACGAGATAAAACTGGAACTCGGTAAAGCTTATAGGGACTCTGCACCTTCGTTATCGACCATAAAACATCTGAATGTAAACGCGGCCATACGACCATTCTTGTTGAAGAACGTGTTGGTCGTCCAAATGAGGTTACCATATCAGAAATGAATGATCGAAGATTGAAAGTGCGTGAGACTGGTGAGGCTGTGGCCTTCTCAATTGACCAGTTTAACAACTCATTTGAATGTAAGGAAGCTTTCCGCAAGATGGGTGCTGCGATTGATCACAATTGACCATAAAGGCCACATGTGTCAACTTCAAAAGAATGTTTAGACAGAGACCAAAAAGCGGTCCCAACAGTTAGTTTTTTGCGGCCAACTGGTACCAAAGAAGGCCAAGGCTGTTGTGGAATGTACGTGGCATAATATAAATTGATTACTTTGAAAACTATAAGACGATTAATGGCGACTACTAAGGGAACTTATTGCATTCTTTCAATAATGCTGTTAATGAAAAAGACAAAGAAATCAATTCTGTTGACCTGCCCTCGTATTTCATTTCATATGGTTTCCAAGTGCAATTCATTCAATATAATAGCTCGTTTCCGCTTTCACCTGCAACTATGTCGTTCACCACAGAAAAACTTATTGGACATGCTGTCTAGTGATTTCAAATATCCAATTCTCAAAGTTCTAGCTGTGATCCAAGCTAAGCTGCCATATTTAACACATTTAAGAGATAAAAAGTGTAAACCGTACTTTAAGTAAAGTTTGCTTATAATTACTTCGAGTGTTACAGAAATTAAAGGAAGCGAATTTTAGTAAACAATCAAATAAGTCCCCGAAAGTTAGGCTGATATGTAGACTGAACGATTGAATTTAGGAAGGGTTATATTACGTGAATGTTATGATACACATCCTGTTTCGTTATAGACGCAAATGGATTAAACAAGAGCTAGGAGATCATATAAGAGAACGTTACTTCGATATGCTGCAGAATTTTTGAGTTATTTTAAAATGATTAATATTGTTTAAAAATTCTAGGACTCGGATGATTTTTCAATTAACAATAAATCAATTTCAAAAGAAACGAAAATTTTTGTTAACACCACAGTTACGCATTTCTCTACAGCAATTCATTAATAAAAATCCTAATTTTCCCAACTTTCAAAACTCAACAACTTCGGTATTACACACTTTTAGGCAGGTCATGGTTCCCCATTACGTAATAACCTTCTAAAGTTAAAATTTATGCCTATATAACTATTCCCAAACACATACATATACTCACGACAAAATGTTTTGCATATTATCTAAGTGTTTCACGTCTTTATGCTGTCACACGCAAATAAATAAATCTCCTATAACATTACGCTACGCGTATTTTTAGATAATGATATTTTTCGCCTTCTACGGACGACACCATTAAGAGATGGGTCACGGTTATCTACGATATTGTCAGTTAATACTCCTTAATGGTCGATCTACAAGACGCAATTTACTGTTTATAATTAGCTTGCTGTATGCAATCGGTACGTTCTAAAATTTATGAGGAATTTGCGAAGGATAAAGGATTTGTCCTGAATAGCATCTAAATTGTACGTGATAAACTAGAATGTAAATAATAATAGGATTGCTTACCTAACGTAAATACTGATAAAATGTTGTTGAAATGACGCCAACCGAAAAAAAAAACGGGGGCTAACGTACCCATTAAAAATTATAGACGATCACAAACTTATCAGGATTATAAGTAATAACATATTAAAGAAAACTCAAGAACGCTTGCTTTAGAATTATCGTTGGTAGTCGATTTTTTTTGTGAAAAAAAGCTCCCTGATATGGTCCTCATAATTTGCTACAGTTTCTACTAGAGGAATTACCAGGTGTGTCGGTAATTCCTTTCCGGTTTTTCCGGCAGATGTCACTGGCCATAAGTATGAAATGTTATGATTCGATACATATGTAACTTTATTCTACTGACATTAACCTTAAAACTACACAAGTTACGTTCCGCCAAAATAACAGCGTTATAGATTTATAATTTTTTGAAAATGTCGAGTTTTGTGCCTGAAAACGTGCATTTGCGGCACGCATTACTTTTCTTGTTTCATCAAAAGAAAAAAGCCGCTGAAAGTCATCGTTTGCTAGTAGAGACTTACGGTGAGCATGCTCCAACCATAAGAACATGTGAAACGTGGTTTCGACAATTCAAATGTGGTGATTTCAACGTTCAAGATAAAGAACGTCCTGGTAGGCCGAAAACGTTTGAAGACGCGGAATTGCAGGAGCTATTGGATGAAGACTCAACACAAACTCAAAAACAATTAGCAGAAAAGTTGAATGTGGGCCGAGTAGCAATTTGTGAACGATTACAAGCTATGGGAAAGATCCAAAAGATGGGGAGATGGGTGCCACATGAATTGAATGACAGACAAATGGAAAATCGAAAAATCGTTAGTGAAATTCTGCTTCAAAGGTATGAAAGGAAGTCATTTCTGCATCGAATAGTAACGGGTGATGAAAAATGGATTTATTTCGAAAATCCCAAGCGAAAAAAATCATGGTTATCACCTGGCGAAGCTGGCCCATCGACTGCAAGGCCAAATCGCTTTGGTCGCAAGACCATGCTCTGTGTCTGGTGGGACCAGATTGGTGTCGTATATTATGAACTGTTGAAACCGGGAGAAACAGTTAATAGTGATCGCTACCGACAACAAATGATCAATTTGAACTGTGCATTGATCGAAAAACGTCCACAATACGCTGAAAGACATGATAAAGTGATTTTGCAACATGACAACGCGCCGTCTCATACAGCAAAACCAGTCAAAGAAATGTTGAAATCACTTGGATGGGAAGTTTTATCGCACCCGCCGTACTCTCCAGACCTGGCTCCATCCGACTACCACCTTTTCGCATCGATGGGGCACGCGCTTGCAGAGCAGCACTTCGCCGATTTCGAAGAAGTTAAAAAATGGCTCGATGAATGGTTTAGCTCAAAGGAGGAACTGTTCTTTTGGAATGGCATTCATAAATTGCCTGAGAGATGGACAAAATGTATAGAATCAAATGGCCAATACTTTGAATAAATAAATTTTAACTATCCATTCTAAGTAACGTGTTTTCTTTAGCGAAAAAACCGGAAAAGAATTACCGACACACCTGGTACTTCAACTGCTGCAACTGGCTGTATTTCGTTACAGAAATCATTAGTTTGGTTATACAACGCGTCCACCAACTAGGCAAATAAGTTCTTCATTAAAAATAACGCATCTATTCGAAAAGAGCACCATTTTCCATCATCCCCATATTTCATAGAATTTTTGCTAACATTTCGGTAGATATATTTTGTATATCCATGTAACATACTTGGAAAATCCACATCCTTAGCCTTGGAAAATCCACAAAGAATATTGTTATTATTATGAGGTAAATGGAAAGAAGATGGTCCAAATCTTACAAAACTCTTTAATAAATAGCTATCGGTTTCGAGCTATGCACAGCTCATCCTCAAACCAGAGTTATAAAGCAAACTAACGAATAAATCATTAAAAAGAAACTAAAAAAATCTTAAAATAACTACCGGTAATGTAATTGTTCCTTCCTGAAGCCTATTAACAAGAAGTTGGATAACTTCCTGTTTAAGAAGATTCGTGAACAGGCGAAACACATCTAAAAAAATAAGAATATTTGAATGTGTAAAAGTCCAAAGAGTTCTTCGTAGTAAATGGAAAACAATCATTTAATACATCTTTCAAAATAACACTTGGCCATCTAGAGTGTGAATATTCGGGTGAATTTGTATTAAAAGCTGCTAGCCTAATCGGTATCTCAATAAAATGATCTGGTTTATGGATACTAAGAAGTCCGTATAATCTGGGTGGTAAGGTATGATCAGGTGATAATTGCTCCCTTAATTTGTCATCCAACAGGTAACTGCAAAACTGGTGTATGTCGACGTTTCGCCAAACGCAGCTGTTGGGATGTTCAGGACGAAGTTGACGGCTCGCTGGTCATCGAAATAATGGTGCTTCGACTGGGACCGCCGCCCACTCGGACAACTAGCGCGCGGCCCGATTATTTATTGTAGAGCGGTTCCTGTTGAAGCGCCATTACTCAGACGACCAGTGATCCGAGAACTTCGTTCTGTGTTTGGCGAAACGTCGACATACACCAGCTCTAGACCACGGCCAACAAGCCCGGAAATACGAACTCAGACTCCGACCGTGAAAGCCTGCTGTTATTTCTCACTCCCTTCGTTGTCAGTTTTTGTAATTATTAAATCATTAAAGCTAAATCATCGTGGTAAAAGGATTTTGCGGATGTTTTATTACAAGAACTGCTCTGATGTTTCAAAAGATGAATGGCATAATTTCTCAAGGAAGATATTGAGGGGAGACTAGTTGATAGCAGTATGTAAATGAGATAGATTTGACTGTTTAACGTTATTAGAACCATTTTTTTTTCGTTGACGAGGCATCAAGTTTTTAATTTTAATGAATTTTATTTCATTTGAATTGTGAGTGAACGAAAGAATGAATGTTTGTAAGCAAGTCGTCAAAAACAATTGGACTTAAGTCTGTCATATACAGCCTTTAACATCAAATCTGTTTAATGTTTAGTGGATTTTCGTCCTTGATTAATAATCTTCGTAGTGTGTGCAGTCCTTGATGAACGTGAAAGCTACAACGAAAAAAAACGGCCTTATCAAGCAGGTAGAAAACACTACTCCTCTATTTAAAAAAAAGAAGTCATAACGTCACATGTCAAAACAATGTTTTTCTTGCATAACAAAAAAATTCTAAGATCTCGCCACGGAATTTGAACACGCTGTATGTCTACTGCAACTCCTTTAAATACTTAAACATCACTGTACTCGTGTTAATCCAAGAGAAGAAAATTAAACAAATCGAAATAGACTTTTTCTTAGTAATTCGAAACGACGATCAAAAAGGAATCTCGTTTCTACCCGGTGAATTGTTTACGTTACACGTCCCAATAAAAGTGGGAGATCTTCAAATTTCACCAGGACATAAAACGTCCAACCTATAAATTTTAACTAACCGAATTACTTCGAACGTTTTATGTCCGAGCGGCAGCGGTACACGGAGCGATCTCCATCCCGAGTAGTCGGCGATAATTTCACGTTCATTGAAGGCAACCACTAAATGTCATATTTCTGTTTCGGGTCGTAAATTTCGTTTTATATCTCATTCATAGGTACGTAACTTTATTGTCGTATGGTATCGTGTATTTCTTTTTCGCGTTGCAGTCAAGGTTTCGAACATGGAATCGTTTAATTATAAAAAGATGTCGTGTGTATGTTCCGTACATGATTTCAACTAGAATCTAGCCTTGAAGTTTGAAAAAGTACGATATATATGGGCTCTGCTTGCAAGAAGCAGATCGTTCTATTTGTAAGGTGAATTAAGGGGATTTCTAACAGGTAAATGTCCATCGAAACCTCGCAAAGGTTTATGTGAACAGCCGGGATCTAAATTGATATAATATTTCAAATCAAACGAATTGATTAAAAATAACGCTGGATTCGATTACGTTCAAACCATTTCAAAAAATGTAATCTTTATGCAATTGCAGAAGGACGAAATTTATTTTTAACGCGCTTTATGTCATGCACCATTAAGTTTTATGCGATATATTTCAGAGCAGTTGCCTTGAACTAAAATCCATTGAACCATAAAATTTAATCAAAACATCGGAATCGCATTAAAAAGAATGTAGATGTCATTATTTACGATCAAAACAGCTTTTATACAAGGTTATAATAAAGTGAGGGATACATTTCAACTTATTACACAATCTTAACAAATTAAGCTAATAACAACGATCAATAGAAGCTGAGTTTCTTAAATAATCGTTCAATATTACCTCTTCCAAGTTATACAACATTTCAGGTTAAATTATAGCAATTGGTTACCTAATATTTAATTCTTCTAGCATTTCTGGCCATATTCTAACCACAAAATTTTTTAAATAATCCCAAAGCTTAAAAATCGCCTGGTTCAGATCTGACGATCTTGGTCGCCATGATTTTTTAAAATATCCTCTTATAAACGATTTTGGGAAACAGCACAAATCTTTAACTGGTCGGTAAATGTACGGGTCCACCATCCCGTATAAAAATTATGCCTTTTGAGGAATATCAACTGAGGAATTAGATAATCTCTTAACATTTGTAGAAATGGGTCAGATATAATAACAGATACAGTTTCGAACTCTTCTTTCTGTACTTCCGCCAAAAATTACGGACCGATGATGAGATTAACTGTGAAACCGCACCAATCAGTGACTTTCTTGTCATGAAGACGTTCCTGAATGATTGCAAGTGGATTATTTGTTTTACCATATTGGACAGCTTATCATTAACAAAAGAAATGAGCCTCATCTATTCATAAAGTACCGGATAACGATTCGGATTCAGTTTCAATCTGAATCATTATTTGCACAGAAGAATCGTTTTGTTGTTGCCAAATCTACCTTCCTAGAAATCCTACAAATTAAGCAGTAAATAAGCTATATTAGTTTTTCCAAATAGAACCTTAAATGTCGAATTATATTTCGAGACGATACGCGGAATAAGAAACAATAACCGCTCAAGCAGGTAGGAGCAATCAACAGTGTTCTTTAGAAATGCATGTAAGAATTCTTATTTCTTTCAGGGTGCACTCCAAAGAAATAAATTTCGAAAACTCGCGCTAAATGGGCTCCAAATCCAAAATATTAGAAATGGACGGCGGAAACCAGATTAAGGAAGCATACTCAACCTTACTCGAAACGAAGGCAAATTATAGTAATTTTAGTAAAATTATGTCTTGCAAATATATAAATATTCTCACCGAGTGTATTATAAGCGCTTGAACACACTGACGAGATATGTCCTTTAAAGGTAAAGCTGGCATCAAACACAATCCGAAGACTCACAAACTCACATAAGAACATTGCCGCCAATGTGGTAAGGTGAGATGAGAGGCACTTGAGTACGAGTGTGAAATATTACAAGTCGATGATGAGAGTTTGTTTATATTTCTTAAACGATACTGAGGTTGCGTTGAAGAATATGAGCATCATCAGATGCGGCCACCTCAGAGTATATGTAGATGCCATCAGCATAAATGAGAACAGGACATAAATAAAAGTAGGAATAAGTGGATTCAAATTAAGGCTCTGTGGCATCCCGGTTTGATCTCCCGCTGCATTTACTCTGATGCAAGTATGAGTGCATCACCTCAAGAAAAAAACCAAACAAGCACGAACATTTGATTTCTTTTAAAAATAAAACTGCTGTTTTATGCAGACGAATTTTTGAATTTTTTTATTAAAAGTTCAAGAATTATTTTGTCCATTTGAGGTAGCGAGTGTCAACTCCTGAGGGCTTTAACTGTACACTAAAGTCCCATTATTGTAGCAACTATTTTCCTGCTTGAGACTTGTTCAATTTCCTAAAACTGTGTAAGATAAAGTACCTGACAACTTTATTCGATAACCCCAGACGAAGATAATTTTTCTGAATGTAAACATAACACGCAGACATGCAAAATGCAAAAGTTTTCTGTTATGCATCTGTAAGTACAATTTTTGTCTACGCCGGGTTGAAATTTATTTATGATTACAAAGGTAGGTATAATTAGAACATGAAAATCAAACAAAAAACCGACACTTACGAAGAGACACATCATTTCGCAAAGATATCGTGTATACGATTCTTATCTCTGGAAATACCAAGAGTTATGCTGACTTTCAGAAACGTTGATGCAATAGGGCTTAATGCAGCGCCATGCATATTACTGGTGGTACTTGCGTAGACATATTAAAATAAATACAAGAGAATGAATACATTATTTCGTTATTAAATAAGATTACCGGAGGTGAGGTTACAACAAACGCACGCATGTATGTAGTTCATTCAGTGTTTGATTAGTCTGGGTTAAAGGTTGCCTAAATACAATTTATTATGCTTTTATTTATTGTTGTTTTTACGATAGTTTATTGCTGTTGTGACAGTCCTAAAAATATGTAATTGACTAACTTATATTAAAAGGACTGTGTAAGGTTGCAGTTTTCTTGTCTTTTTTTATTTATCCAGTTACAGATGAAAGATATTTAATATTTGTTTTCGTCATCTGTTAACATTAATAACTGACTAATAAAAGCTTATTTCTACTTAAAACTTGATTTTTCTGCAACAAGCTTCAAATCTACCAATATTTAAATTAAGTCTACCCAAAAATTTTGATGACATCTACTAAAATATATTTCAACTCTGACTATGGCAAACATATGGTAATCCCCTCAAGCATACTGCTTGAAATTCAGTATAATTTCTCAACATTTTTCCCATATCTTTAATTCGTTCAAATAATAGTTGGGCTCTTCTTCTGCAAAATAGGCGTTTATGAATGTGATGATCTCATTCGATGAATATTTCTGAAAGTTTCAACGTGGCAAACAGAAAAAGGTCGTTGGGAGGCAGATATGGTGAATTGGATGGGAGACTTAGCCAATCCATGAATTTTTGCCACCGCGACCATTGAACTATGAGACGGTGAGTTGCCTTGGTGAAACAACGCTTTCTCCTTCTTCATTTTTCGCAATTTCTGCCTTCCGCTTATCAAGTAATGATGTTATGATTTTTTTCAAGATAGCCGATGTACACAGCTCCACGACTATCCCAAAGGACAGATGCCGTCCACTTTGCAAATTCTCGGTCAATATAGGGCAAATACGTTCTTTCGAAATGCCCACAGTTTCTGCTATCTCTCTAGCCTTATTCGACGATCGTTTAGCACCATTTAGTTGATGATGGTTACAGTTTGGTCAACAGTAGTTATAGTTTCTAATTGTTCGGAACGTTCATCGTCTACCAACCTATGACCGGGTTTAAATTCAGTTGCATCCCCCTAAACAACGCCCACGTCAGTTTTAATTTGGGTAGCCATATTGCCTTTCAAATGCAAGAATTTAATGACGGTTATTCGATTTGTTCCATTTTTGCAGAAACACTAACATCGACTAATTAGTAGTCTAGTAGTACTAGTATTAGTATTAGGACATTTTTAAGATTTTCTCAGTACGAGGTCCTCCCATGCTTTAATTACTTGTTTTATGTAGCTCCCTTGTAGACCACGGAAGGGATTAGGACCGATAAAAGGCATGTTAGCTGCTTCTCTAGCCAGCTTGTCTGCCTTTTCATTGCCTTCGATCCCTCGATTACTTGGGACCAATCGCAAAGTAACGTGGTTTTATGTCCTAATTGCTTTAAATTGTGTATCCATTAATGAACCAGACCAGACTCGTATGAATGGGCTTTGATAGCCTTTAGAACTGCCTGACTGTCACTGAATGTAGTTATGGTTGCGCCTCGTATCACTGTCTCGAGGTTCTTTATGACGCACAAGTTCAAGTTCAGCTTCAAATATGTTGGTGTGGAGTCTTGTAGTCCATTTTAAGGTGGTAGTTAACACCTGTTCCAATAGCTTCTATTCTTGAGCCGTTCGTGTACTGTGCCAGGCTACCTCTTTTACTTTGAGGCTGCCCGGATGCCCACTCAGTACAGCTTTCAATGATCACCTTATAAGGCTGATTGCATAGGGATCATGTCCTTTGCACTACTAAGCTGCAAACCCTTCATTCTACAAAGCGTGAGGGCAGTCAACATCGACTGATACACACGACTATTAAGTGACAACCGAGCGACCAACAGGGTTGAGATATCTTTCGACGCATGCGTAATTACACTACCAAAATATTTTTAACGAATAGCGGCATTGTATATGGCAAGTTGCGTTGAATGCAATTTAGTTTAGAGCTTTTAAATGTTTTTCTATGGAATAATTGGCATACGTTATTATATGTACGCAACAATAACATAATTTTATTCAAGTTAATCATAAAATATAATGCATACAATTAACACATTCTGAATTGCATATGAATCGTGACAGTTAAACTATTTCGTTTCTTAAATATGTACGAAGGGTAAACATTCCACACGCAATACGACAAATTATAACCTTTTCTTGAAATAGCGTAGAAAAACCAACAACCATCACATCTCCTCAGCCGTGAATAATGAGATCATAACCAGCTTTCAAACGACTAATGATAGACCTCCTTTGAAGAGTCACATCTTAGCGGCACGTGACGAAGATTATTCTTCTAACATTTTTTTTTCTGTTTTCTCCTTAGCTTAAAGGACGGAGTATTCAAATTTATGCAAATCTGAAAGGTGTTTGTATTAAATTTCAACCATTTAAGTATAAATATTATATCATTGGTAAATGATAAAGGCATCCTTCAGAGCAAATATTATTAATTGATTCATTAATTGAAATAGGCATATGTTTGCGATATAATGATGATGATGCACCACAGTAACCTGTCTGTTGGTTCCGGCATATTTCTCTAATGATATAATAACCTAATATTGGTGATTATATCTTCAACTTGGACATGAGCGAACAAAAACAAGCGCTCTTGAAATAGGGATGCAGGATCTTGCCAATATGCTATCGGTATGCTTTGCCAAATGCACACCGTGAGTTGTTAGGCGATTTTTAATAGTAGATGAATGAAAGTGTGCAGTTGCAATGTTATTTTATTACGGATAACTTTGAAGGTCACACCGCTTGGATTTAACGTAAATATTATGATGAGTTTTTGGCTCGGATCAAGGATTAAGACATAGGTAAATCATTGTGTAATAATGAACTCCGTGATAAAATTCAATAGTACAAGGCCATTTCACTTACAGAAATAGTAAACTTAAACGATCAATTTACAAGGCAACTTAAAAGTTTGAATCTAAGAAAAATATAGTTTGGAGATTTATTTAAATTGGAAAAGTGTGCGGATGTGAGGGCTCATGCAACAAACAGGTACATTTTAAATAGCAAACGGTTAGAAATTATTTAGAAAAACTGAAAATCGATAGTTTTTTTTTAAGTAAAGTATCCTGGTAATTACGAGGAGTTCGATAAACATCTGGTTTTGGGAGGTGATTTCTCCAATCCTGCAAAATAGGAAACAATCGCTGGGGGCTAAATCCGGCGAATGGGTGGGGGCGACTCATAGAATTTGCATCGTCTTGATGAAACAGAATTCCTTTCTTTGCCAAATGTGATCGTTTTTCTTTCACGTCATTGTTAATATTAGTACTCGCCATTCATTTTCAAAGCAATCAACATGTATATCCCAAAACAATCTTGTTGGCCGATAAAGTGACTTTAGCCTTTGACGCCGACTGGTCACGAAAAGCGCACTGTTTGGACTATTCTTTGGCCTTTGGTGTGCTGTGATGAATCCAATTTCGTCAACAGTTATGAATCGATGCCAAAAATCATTAACATTACTAAACATTTGTTTAAGATCAATTGTGAGCAATCGCGACACCAACCTAGAGGAAAGCTCCCTTACATTCAAATGAGTTGCTAAAATGTTATGCACCCGGCCAATTGAGATGTTCGTAGTATCGCCAATCTCCTGCAGTTTCAATCTTCGGCCATTCATTACCACATTGTGAATTTTTTAATTCATTTCTGATGTGGTGACTTTATTTGGACGACGTGGACATTCTTCATCAAAACGCTCGGACAGCCGCGTTTAGATTCAGCTGTCGAATATTTTTTGGTCAATAACGATAGTGCAGAGACCCCGAAAACTACACCAAGTTTCACTTTTATTCCATCATTTGTGTTCGATTGTAATCTAAGAAGCTGAATCCAAAAGATGTCAATATGTTAAAAAATATTAGGAGTCTTTATATCAATACACCTTTAATTTAACTTTTTTTTTCAAATTTAACATTTACTTTTGGCTTTACAAAAGAGCGAAGTTTTTTATTTCTTCTTTCCCCTCTACTTTTCTATAATTGTGTACTTTGAAGTGTTTTATTTTTCTCTTATCCGGAGTCTTAAGCTTATTTTCTTTATAAAATACCATTATTTAAATAACACGTAAATGTAAGACAGATATAGAGTTATTAACAGACAACGATACGTCATCATGGAGACCAACGGTTGTACAATTTTTTTTAATTTATTTCGTACTTACGTAAATTACTCTTAAGTGTAACAATATTTAAGTCTATTTTCGTTGAAGATCCCGTTTCTTTGAAAAAAAAAATTGAAATCGTATAGCAAGAACGGATAGCTAGTGTTTACTATTTTGGAT
The DNA here is from genome assembly GCA_902655005.2 of Marronus borbonicus. Classification (NCBI taxonomy): domain Eukaryota; kingdom Metazoa; phylum Arthropoda; class Insecta; order Coleoptera; family Scarabaeidae; genus Marronus; species Marronus borbonicus. The sequence goes on from LR737397.1 coordinate 669,065, forward strand.
AATTTATACACCTTGGATACACCTTTTTTGCTTTCTTTGGTGTAAAAGCTGAAAACATAAAAGCTCAATGAGTGTGATTTCTGCAAGGGTGCATAACTTGCCAATCCTAATTTTGAATAAACACTATTGAAGTGGCACGACGAAATATGTAGCGAATATAGCGATGTTGTAGATTACAACAATAACTTTGAACAGGATGGAAAACAATTTGCCGTATTTGCTATTTATGTAGTTACCTGTACTAGGTTCAACCAGTGACAGTGACGCCGTTGCTATTACGGACACATTACATGAAGAAGAACATTTTATTTTTATGGATTTAAATGGGCCAGTAAATTATCAACTTCCATCAGAGGTCATCCTCCTCAATGCAATATAATTATCAGTTTTTCGGCTTACGTTCAACTACGGCTAACACAGAAAATAAGGCAGAGCCGTTGGTTTGTGGACAAAATTTTAGAAAATTTATCGCAGTGGAAAAATTATAAAGCTGGGCAAAAACAAAGAAAATGTAGTCTAAAAGTTTCTTCAACATTTCAAATCATGGATAGAGCCAAGTCACCAAGCACCATAACGAATCTAGTGATCCCCAATGTGGGAAACCAGAAATAATCGGCTACTACAACTCTATCAAGGTTTAAATGAAAAATGTGCAAAATTTTCGATGATGATGGCCATTAGCGATATTTGACAAGTTATTACAAAGGCAATGTTAACATTTCCAAGTCAAAACTAATGAAGAAATTAGCATATCAGCTAGTTACTCTTCGTTTATAAATGGGTGCATATTAACCGAAAATTGAGCCATCCATGACCGAAACCGTAGGGAAAAAAAGATGCCAGCAGAAACGCACGTTCATATCTCGCCCCATATTGTATGGAAAGCAAGTTTCACAAATTTCTAATGGCAAAATTATTTTGGCCAGCGCTTAACAATAAACTCAGTGACAACGAGTGGGTACACTTCAACATCCCAGATAGTATCCTTTTATAGCTGCTGGAACAGAATTCGAAACAATTTTTAAGCTCCGCATACTTCTCATAGTACGTCATTAAATACTTCGTTAAACACTTTATATTTAGCGAAGTGATAAGGTAGGCAACTGAAGTACTTCTCTTCAAAAACAAAAATTCTATGGCCAATAGTACTTGAGCCAATTCGTCTGACGCTTGCGGGTCGAAGGAAATTCTATCGCTTCATATATTTAATGATTTCGTTTAACATCGCATCCAATCCTACGTAAATATTGCTCTTATATCACGACCTAAAACTGTTACTCGTAATTGTAAAAGTATTTGGCCCGAGTATCAAACGGTGTTTGCATCCAAAATTATTCATTTTCTTTTCTGACTTGGCGAAATATTTTTGTATTGCTACGCATGATATACGTACTGACAATTGTACAAGTACTTAAAAAGTACGTGCAGATCCTTCTATTTTAAAATAGAGACGACATACATTTAGTTTATAACAGTGCAAGCGGTAGAAAATTTATTCGGAAGCATTTGTAAATACCAGGATTTGTAGATTCGTTCAGTGTAGTTTATCTAGCTGCATACTTCTCTCACCTGTAAACCTAGAACTTCAATAATAGATTTACTGGTATGAAGAGTAAAAAGAACTCTGCATACAGGTGACCATAAAGTAATGCACAAAATTGAGTAATTTTATTTTTATGAAAGGCACTAGTTGACGCAAAAATTGTGTTTTTTGAACCATAATCCTATATTTTTCCAGTTGTGTGTTATTTTACAAATACAATGTTATCTCACACTGTCAGTCATTTTCGTAACGTTAAAAGATGTAATCGAAAGGTCCACGTTTTTCTCCGAATTATTTTTTATGTGAAACGGAAGAAAACGAAAGACATTCAGTTGCTTGAATGTGTAGTATGAAGACATTTTACTAATAGGTCCACGGAAACGAAACGCATTGTCCAATGCCAGTCCTACGTTTGTAACATTTGTAGCCATGGATGTTTCAGTGTTATTCATATGAATCTGGATCTCATTTTATAACAAACTACATGTTTCGCCATTTCCACAGATCAAAACTTGCGATTGATTGTAAATTATAACAATTGGAAAAATGATAATGGTCGGCATTGATTTTTGAAATAGCCTCGCTACACTCTGATGGCTTAAAAAAGTAATATAATTACGCAATAACACAATACAATCGTCCGCGTAAAAATAAGCTCTTGCCTAGCGAAGATGTATCATTAACGAAGTATAGAGCGAAAATAAAATCGGGCTCAAAATTGAGCCCTGTGAGACACCCCTCGGAACTAACAACGGTGACAATGTTATTCCATTCAGCTTCACCGACCGCGATCTACCAGAAAGGAAACGAGCAATTAGGTACAGCGCTTCATTGCCAAAATCCTTCGCTCTTGCGAATCCTTCGGACCAATCCTTGGTCTGAAGCCGCAAGGATGACACCCGTTACACACAACAATGCGTAAACCAGATTGAACATTCGGGAGTAATTCTTTGACAAGCTTGGTAATACACTAATCGCTCTTAAATCTTTAATGCATTGTACATTGTATTTCTTAGGGCTTGGGGTAACAAGTACCCACTTCCAGCTGTGAGGAAGGATGCGGATCATACGGATATTGATACAGTCATAGCCAGTAGCGTTAGAATTAGGTGTATTAATAATATTAATGATTTCATTGTTATCGACAAGAGAAAATGTAAGCGAATAGGAAGTGATGACCGTTAGGATTGGTCTCGGCATGTTATTGGTTTAGTAGTGAACCTACGTGAATATACATCAAAAAACAGAATAAAGAAAACATTTTGTCAGCGAGAAAGAGAGAACAAAGATAAAAGTAAAATAGAATATTCTTTTACATTCTTTGTATGCAAAATGCAGAGCAAGTGTTGCGTTGGTGGGTGGGATCACTCGCATTAACTTATCTTATATTAATAAATTTTAAAGCGTGTTTAGTACAGATCACTAAACGTCAATCACTGGGAATGATCTTTGCAACCATACATGGACGAATCTTGTATTCGATTTTTATGTTTTGCAGTATCATATTTCGGTTTATATCAACGAATTGTTCTCTGTGTTGCTAAATTTCGTAATAAGTTGCCAACTCAGTAGTGGTAGACCCAAATAAAGAACTAAGGATCCTATTGCGGGTACAAGGAAGCGTATAGATCATTATTCACCTAAAAAATCAGTTAGAAAGCTTTCACGGGAAACTACCTTGTGATGTAGTTTTTGAGTTTGATTGTTGACACTAAAACATATAAAATCAATAATCTGGTTTAAATGACGTCACCATTGTTCTGGAATGAACATAAGATATATCGCGGTCCCAATTTTTTGTTTAAAATCGGTAATCTCTCGTCGTTTACAGCAAAATTGCGTTGTCTGTGTCCTTTGTAGTTGCTTATCCGTTATTTCTGTCTATTTTTAACGGTGTCAGCATGCGATTATCTCAAAAATCCGTAAGACTTTGTTCCTGTAATAATAAATTTAATCGAGTTTTCTGCGATGCTCCTAATAAAATTTCAACAGGTGACTTATTAGTTGCGCAATGCGGAGTATTTGTATAATCTAAAAGAGAACGATTAATTAACAAATTTGAATCATTTGCCCTAATAATTATAGATTTCTTAATAGATTGTACGGTGTCGATGTTTTGCCTTTAATTCCGTTTTGTTATAGTAAACATTCAAATCAGGGATAAAAAAAGGTTGTTACATTTCGGTTCTGACCGAAATAGTTATAAGAATCGAAATAATGCCAAAATAGTTATTCTTATGAGTTCTGATCTAATATCGGTCTCGGTTACGGCTCTGCATCGGTTTCTTCCGTTCTGTATCGGTTTTATTTTAGGTATATATCGGTTATGGTTATCGATGTAGAAAAGAATACCCTTTCTGCATTAATAGTTAAAATTAAAGAAATGTATACTTTAATCAATGACGTAGTAGCAAAATCATTTCTTCTGATCTAGATTTATCGAGGATCTACGATATAATACTCAATTCGTGCTTGGTGCAAAATAGTATTTTTCTGGAAAGTAAAATAGTATTTTATTTGGAAATAATAATAATAATAACCCGGGTCACGGATCGCTTGGCTCGACGTGGAGGGATGTTGGCATTACGTGAAAGTGCACTTTTGGTCGAACACTGGGTCGCAACGTTCACGCATACTCGCCTAATCTATCTCCTTTTATCGTGCACCAACCTTCACCCGACTTCCCGATTGTCGACCAACGTTTTTGCCAGCCGATTTTGCTGACCTACGATACTTAACGTTAGAAAAGTACCATTGGTTTTGTATACCTAACTGACACTCTACCGACCGTGGCTAACCATCACGGACATTGCGACTTTGTACCATAATAACTGAAGGCCAACCGTTAGCCAACCAACTTTGCTACTAGGGAATTATAATAATCACATATTCTTCCCATAATACATAAGTGTGGAAGACATCAATTCTGTTTTAGGCGGTGAAAGATGTAAAGATTTAGTACCTTTAGTATTATGGTTGTGTAGAAGTTCATACCTTATAACAAATCTAGTATTTCTCTAGTAATCCTGTCTAACAAACACAGCACACTCCAACGCAAAGATCGACAGAAGCGTAGTCTCTAAAAATATAGTTACATCTCTCCATAGGTTTCCATAGTCCGAATATTGATCTTATCCAAGATATTCAAGCTATGAATATGCATCCAACATCTACAGTATTACCCCAAAACAACTCCATACTGGAGTCTGGAATAGGCATTAATGGCAGCGTTCACAGTAACTCTCCGCGTAATAACTCTCAAAGCATAGCAGTAACTGTTCGACTCTGAAGCCAGTTAATCCACCGATCCGCCAATCCCAAGAATGTCGTCTTCTCGACACAGGTAAGCACTTCCTTTTGATGCTTTATATAAAGATTAGGACTAGTTATGTTATCGTATAATTAATTGAGTGTTATTAAACAAATTGAGTTTATTTAAGTTCGCTACAATTGTTTTTACTATATCGGCACTAATTTTCCCCCGCGCTACCATCGATGAGTCATCCGCAAACAGAACCATCAAATCTTCCACCGCGTTAGACAAATCATTAATATAAAGTGAAAGTGGGAGTGGGCCGAGAATAGAACTTTGTAGAACACTAGAAAGGATATGTTTCCAATTTCATTTTATTCGCTACATACACCACATCGTTTCCTTTCAAGAAGGACTGAATCCACTCCAAGATTACGCCGCAAATTCCATTTTTTCTAGTCTGCCTTTTGAAACTCCACAATGCACGTTAGCAAACGCCATGGACAAGTCCATCGTTATAATGGCTGTGATGTCTCTGCTATTCAAAATAAATCCTTTTATTTTCCATCTCTATGGAAAACACTAGGTTCACACTTCGCTCTTTGTATGAAGAATGGTCACAGTTACATTTATCAATTTTGAAATCAAAATCCAAATTAAGAAAATAAATAGGAAAAACACCTCGTGAACAACATGAAAAGACGAGGACCGAAGGGAGATCACTTGAAGCATTTACTATAATTGAGAATAATTAAAGAATAATTGTTTACTCTGTTAGCTGACTGAGATTACCAGTTCCACAATATTTACGATCTAAAGATAAATATTTGGATTGTAATGATGCAAAATTATTTGCATCGTTACAATCAAATATGTCAAACGCAATTTGAAATTTCAATCTTCATATTATGATGTAGTTGTAACCAACGTAATAAATAATAAAAAAAAAATCCAGCCCTTCTTCCTCTCCGATTTATGCTCATATTGCAGTTACTTGCTCTTTGCACTTCATTATTCATTAATTTTTAATTGGGCGCCATCAGACGACGAGAGTCCTTCTTAATCCAATCCCAGAATCATTAAACTTAAGATTAAATTTATTTCAATGTAAAGCAGTCTTGTTATTGCCAGCAATCAGCGGACAATTACCCGGATGGTATGCAAAGAAGTATGTTGGTACGTCATGAAATTGTTTATTAATTGCCAAAATTACAGCAATTGTGCATGCAATTATGAACCATCGGAATGCTGACGTCGTGGATATTTATAGACTAAATGTTATCGGTGCAAGCGTACACAAAAGTACCCAAACTTTTAAAGACATCTAAAATTAAAGATGAACCTAAAAGGTGATCGCAACGTGATAGGCACAAGATTATTGGAATTTATACTTAATCGTCTGTCGACTCAATACCTTGATTGCAGAGTGTCCAGCAGAAAAATCTTTCTGGCTCCAATATTTAGATCAGCCCATTCTCTTCAAAATATCAACAATTTCTCTATTTTTTTAAACGTTTCCAAATTATTTTTAAATTATATCAAACCTCATGTAGCAACATACATACGTAAACAAACGACAGATATTCGTATATATCAATGACATCATTCGTTTTTATTCTATTGTTTTTTTTTCTGCTAGTCGATTGTTATGTCGAAAAAAAAAACATTTGAGGTGTTTACGAAAATTAATGATCGACCAGCGTTTCCAGTTACGCAAGCTTATAGGATGTGGGTCACAGAGCGTGTCGTTTTCGCGTTTAAGCATCCGCGACTTCCTCGACTGGCTTCCATTAAGGCAGACGGTGCTAATGAATGACGACGACTGAAACTGAAATTGTTGCCGGTGCATTCTGTAGAGTAACCGGCAGATTTCGGTGGATGTCAGAGTTATTCTTGGAACGGATAAAATATTCTAGGTGTGCGTTGTGATTGTGTGGATGACGTTTGATGGAAAGGAACGTTGATATTAATGATAGAAAATATTAAGCATATTAATAATTTCTCTAGCAGTTAATGTTCATTAAGCAGACGCTAGGGTGTCTCGATCTTTTGGATTTGTAGCAAAGCTACTTGCAAAATTAATTGCCTTAACGTGTTAATGAATATAATACATGCATGAATGCCGGTATCTTTTGTTTACTGCTATTATTATGGAATCTACTTGCTACAAATTGTTTTATAAATCTCTGTGTTGCTGACGTCTTCGACACCATCAAGATCTTTAGTCCAGGTATTCATGAGTTCTTGACGGGGACGTTTGTTAGGTAACGTAGTAAATATAAAAGAAAACAACGAAAACCAAATTAATATATCTGCACAAATTAAAAAATAATAATAATTCCAATAATAAGCGATAAAAGAGAATCAAATTCAATTAAACTAAAAAGAAATTCTGAAAATGTAAGAATAAAGATGATGAAGAACGACAATCGGAGACAAAAGAAGATAACTGAGGAAGCTAAAGCGAAAGATGAAACACGCACAACCGTGTTTTCTAACTACACATTAACAACCTGAGTCGCGTGGAGGGCGGAGAGGATGTGGCTTGACTGAGGGGCGTATGTAAGCCGGCACGGCTCTGTACAAACCCCTATGCTAAATGATAGAGGCATTCGTCGATCCGCATTATGATTATAAGACAGAATCTATTCAAGGATTATTTATATTCTCTTGACCTTTTCGAAGGTGCTTCAACAGTAACCCATTTATCCTTTTATTACCGCATATGATTGTGTATGTTTCTTGGTATATTTCAAGCAAGCCAAGTGGGGCTTAGAAAAATCTTGTAAAAAATGTGCACCACAGCAACTTCGACATGAATGTTTTAAAGAATTAACTTTAGTTTCTAAAATACATTTCTTCCATCAACAGAGCATTGCACGCATTTCATGATTAGTGGAGATGACAAAGGTAGGTGAAATGATTACTTTTTTGAAGCGACTAGACAGACTCGTGTTTTGTCGACTCTCGGGGAAACCAGTAGCCAACACGAACCCTTTCTTATGAGACGAATAGACACGAGTCAGTCTAGTCGCTGCAAAAAAGTTATAATTTCACCTGCCTTGGTCATCTCTAGTGACTAGAAGCATAATACGCTTGCTGGTATTTCCACATTAAAAATATAAACTTAAAATACGCTAAATTTAAATATTTAGAAAACCTTTGATTACTTCCTTCATAAGCACGTGGGAGAAAGTAAATGCCATTCAAAGGGCAACTGTTACATTAACAACGGTACCCTCTACATGGTATTTCTAAGGAACAGAAGCAGACACCGGCGGTCTCTCCATTAAACGAATTGGTCAATGACTTCCCAAAAATAATTTTCAAGTTATAATTTCTTAAGAGGTAATATATTCGGAGCTGAAGATTTTCCGAACTTTCACGATTATAAATAATATATTTAGAAAGAATAGATCAACAACTCAATTCAGTAAAGCATATTTTTCGAGTTCAGATTCTGGCATCAAAGCCTTTTTGTTTTGAATTTTAAGTACTTGTTATGTGCGTGGGTGTCGGTGTACTTAGTGGTGGAAAAACACATAATCTCCAGGGCCGGTTTCAAAATTAATTCCTTTGTTAATTAATGCCACCATTAAGTAAAAAATCCGATTTGATAATCCCTTTTTAATTGTCTGTTTTAATTAAGAATTAAGCTAATGCCTAGTTTTTAGCACATATTCTTCCTATTCCTGACGTTAAACTATCATCGAGGTTACGTCCTAGCAACTTGGCGTAGTAGTAGTGAATTGGCGTAAATATTTGTTTTGTGAGTGTCGTTTGGATTTATTTCTTGAATGAGGTTATTACAGTTTATATCGAATTGAGTAAACAAAAGAATATGAATATTAAGCACGCCGTGCCCGCAGAAGCGACTTTTCAATTTGTGGATTGATTACATCGAAGATTCTATAAACTGTTTCTTGACGCAAAAAGTCATAATCATCGATCGATGAAGAAGTGCTTATTTAAAGCAGATTCTTTGCCTCCTATAATTTAACAAAAATTCAACTTCGGGCTTCGACGTATTGCTGCATTGAGGACTATACTTATAAATTATTTATCTCAAAATCAATCTGAAATCATCATGAGAACTTGTGCTAATATTTTCAGTAATTTTTGCTTAATGCCTTTACTTTAATGCACTGCTAAATCTGTCACTTAATTCGTCGTTAAATTAATTACTCCTTACGTAAACATTTCGAACTGGTTTAATTCCTTTTTTTTCTCGTTAATATTGATAGATACCGAAGTGGTAAGTAGTTGCACAAGAAAGAAGAATTGCTGTTAAATTGAAGTATATATAAGGTAAGACGTACGTTTATATTTTTTTGCACGTGGTTATTGTATAAGTTCGACCACGAGCCGCAAATAAAGCAACAAACATCAACTCACCGCAAACTATTATGACGTTATAATTTCTTCTCCATAATTGTAAATTAACTGCAAAGCATTTGCCATTCGGAACTAATTTAATTCTTAATTAAAATAAATGACTACTTGATTAAATATTACCTTGAAAAACTAACTAAAATTCTTTATAAATAAGATCCAATTTTATTATCGTTATTATGATTAGCCTCTTACAGATTTACTCCTTTCAAATGAAAACAAATTGTAAAAATTAACAGATTCAATTAAGATCCTGTTCAAGTTCAAAATATTTTGCCAACGTAATTACGTTTTACGTTAACAGTAAGTTATGATGTGTAACACATGGAAATAAATACGGTAAACATCAACCTATTTCTCTTCTGCTTTCGTACCTGGAAAGAAAGTAAAAAATATTTTTGGAATTTCTATAACCCTGTCTAAATAAATATTTATTCAACGTACAGATAACAAGCACCAGCATAAAAATGCTACTAGGTAGGTAGTCACGACAGAATTTATATCACGTTCTTATATTCAAAGTAGCACTTCAATTTAATTCATGCTCGTAAACGCGATTTTTCTTTACGAAATTCGCGAATATTTTATTACATCTGTTTGACTAACCTAGATTCTTACATTTTGGCAAGTTACGCGTGATAGTGAAAACAACAAGATTTAAACTATAGTAGCATAAGGAACGAGGAAAAGATTTATAAAGTTTTTTTTTTTAATCGTTTACTGTACTACAACTATAAATAGTATTGGAACTTTTGTAATTGAACTGGTTTATCTGCGGTGTAGTGTTTACTTAAGGAGATATCGTTTTTAAAGTTGTTAGTTTATTTATTGTACACAAAATGTGTTTTAATGGACCCAGTGAAGGAAACGTATTGCCAAAAGCCGGTTTTAATGATTTCTGGATTGCTCAATTAAAAAATTTAATAATAATAATAAAATGTTTGTTGTTATTGTGTTCACAATACAATTTAGAACCATCTGTACTATTTGTGTTGGCTACACCCTATTACCGTATGTACAAGGTAATCCGCAAGTAGTAAATGGCACATACTGGCGTTGGAATTGTTCGGTTGCGATGATTACAGTAAACAAAACAATTTGTTCTTAATTGATGATTTAAAATTTAAATAGATAGAATAGTTGAATGATCTATATATGAAATTATGAAAAACGCAGTCATTCTGAAGTGAAAATTTCAAGCGTTCACTGTAGATCGATAAATAAGTTGATAGCTATTAATTATCACATTAGTGTACCTATATTAATCATGTTATATGTTACTGATTTTGTTAATTTTTTGTTTTGATCTTAAATTGACACTGACATACGTATGTCCTTCGCTTATTAACAACCTATATGAACTTTTATCAAAGTATTGTTTCCTTATTCTTTTTCACTAAGAAGATGAATTTTAGTTTGAAAAACACAGGATAACGCAGCTTCTACATCCGAGTAGCTAAATTACATATTTTCTTTCAGTCTTTCTTAATACATAAGTGCTATTACTTAATTCTTCTTTACTTATTCTCGAAATCTTGAGTCAACAGTCTACGATCGTTAATGTCAGCATGTTTAGTTTATTGTTGTCATGGTAACCAAATTACATTGATATCTGAAATTTCCAAGTGCGAGCCTCGCTTTCGGCTGCAGGTAGCTGCTTGGGTTCAAAATTTTAAATCAGCAGTTTAAAAACGTCTGCGTTCGTGTCCTTGTATACTATTGGATGCAATACTCAAATGCTGAACCAGCGTTTAACTTTGTTACCTGTTTTAGTTCTAATATTAGACGTTTTTCAAAAATGAACCGCCTTAAGATAAATTGACGTTAATTACGTTTTTGAACGAACAACGTCCCAGTCCTCTAACTTACTTCAGATTTTCTAGCATATAATTATATTAACAGAACACAGAACACAGAAACAATAACCAAAAAATTTAAAACATTTACAGCAAAAGCAGTGCAAGGAGAGAAAGAGCACGCCACCCATGGGCATGTTTCTGCCTATCCGGCGTCATCAGTATGGTTCCGAGAGTGTTTTTACTCCACCCTGCACCACTATTTGTCAAACAGTTAATACTACAACATTCGAAACGACGAGCCAGATATTGCTTAGCGCCCTCTAGTGCCAAGAAAGGCACATAAACCGGATACTCTTCCTTAAAGCATCCTTCGGGCAGTTCTTGGATAGCTTAACACGGGAAGGCATGATGTATTTTTGATTTACTCTGTTAATACATCATGGCAAGCCTGTGAGACAAACAGCTATACGAGGTGGACTAAAACACTCGGAATCACACTGATGACGCTGGGTAAGCAGAAACGTGTCTGTGGTTAGTGTGCTTTTTCTCTCCTTGCATCGCTTTTACCATAAATGATTCCATCAATACCACAAGGACACTATTTCAGCGTTATTTTTTGGTTATTATTTATATATTTTTTTTAATATAGCAAATGAATTAAAGTAACAACTTTTGTTTTGCATTATACTCCTTACTTACCTTTAAATAAATATAATAATTATTATTAACGATATCTAGAAACCCTTTTTGGAAGGTCGCTTTAACATTTTTTTTTCTTTACTAGAAACCTTAAGCTTACATTTTTTGGCCAATCAAAACATTAAATAAAATAAGAAAAGTAATATTTATTATTATTTTATCTAAATAAGAATAAGAATATAATACTGCATTAGAGACAATATTTAGTTAGATTATTTAGATATTTTTTCTATTATTTATAGTTAAGACTAGAAGTCATTCATTTTACAATCTTTAATATCTCATAATACACACAGGTATTCCCAAAAATAAATAATACTGATTGCTATTGTTAGCAGAGAATTGATATGTTGGAATTTCTCCAATATCGAATTGTGATATAACAAATCTCTGTGCTTAAGAACAGTACAAACTGATCCAGTATAAGACGCTGTGCGATACTAATGATAAGTCCGATGGATTTTCCGTTTTGTTTGGGAAAACAGAAAATATAAGTAGTATGTTAATTACCTTATCAAAGTATTAGCGTTAAAGATTATCTCAATAAAATCCGATATACAAACGTAAATAAATACCATAATCATCGAAAATATCGTCAATAATTATAAAGGACGTTTAAAATCTCCTAAATCAAACTAAAAATCAAGCAAAATGTGTTGTGTCGTGATGATGACTATTTCCTATATCTGTGCCCTGTTGATTCAACTTATTAAATTATCGTAATTTTCTTGAAAATAACGGTTCTTTTAATTAACGAACTTTTGGATATTGCCAAAAGAGTTACAATTACACAAAATAAGAAAAAAAGTGTGAATAAGATAATAAAATAATCGATATCGTGAAGGGGAATCCCTACAAAATCTTTCTTATTCTACAACAAGTGGTTAACTTTAAGACTCAAACATAAAGACTACCTACTGTTTTTTTTTTACTATTATTTTCATCTTACGATCATTTTTTTTAGAAATCTTTAAAGAAAATTCCGAGCTGAATAAATAGCTTTTTCGAGAAAGTAATTTATACAATTTAAAACTTCATCGAAGATCACTTAAAACAAATGCAGATGCTTTTGTTATAAATTAAAAGAATTAATAGATTTCGTTTTAAAATCATCCGCATACACGAACTTAAAAATAAATAACAAGTAACAAAAACGCCGATTAAAAACATTCAAAAATAGAAAACTTACCGCGTTTGGAGTCGTACACCAATAGCTTTCGTGAAACGATCACTTGTCTCTGGCGGTGGTTTACACAGTCGACTACAATCAACTACTGGTATACAAACGTAAAGGTGCTTTCCATCTAGCTTTGCGAGTTGCCTACGTTGCCCAGAAGATAAAAATATCTATCCCCGATAGAATGCATATTCACGAGTGACAGCGTATAAACCCAACGTATGTAGATGTGTTTCAGGATTCGAATTCGTCATAACGCTGCGAAGTAAAAAAAAAATACGACGCTCTGGAGATTTCGAAATATTTTATTTGGGTGCCAAGTGGCAAAAGCTTTCTCTAATTCTTCTGAAAGTAATCGCGCAGCATTGAAGCACCACCACCTTAATGTATTGATGGTATTTCTGTAAGAAGGCGAAATATATTGATTTAAGTGCTAATTTACATTTGATAGAACACATACGTTTGTAAATTAGCAACGTAGTTATCCTTTGCAGCCGTTTAACGAGATGCAAATAGGATTAGTTTTGATAAGGTTATAATGGATGTTTACGTAAGATTTTTATAAAAATACTGCGCCACGGAAGCACGTACATTGAATTTTTACAAATTAGCACATGTTATTGTAATAATTATCTTTGTTGTATATGATGCTGTTAAATTAATCCTACATAAGAAGATGCGAAATTCTTCATCTTTAAATTAAATAAATAGTAAAATTCTAAAATTAATTGTGGCTCTTCGCTAATGAACCAATTAAAAATATGTACATGTTCATAGAAGGTAATAATGTTAGAGAATGCTAAAATTAACAAAATTCATTACCGAGATACGTTTATTTACTCTATATAAATGATAATGAAAACAGTTATTTATGTGAAACGTTCACATAACAAAGACGTTCAATTTATATCTGAAAATACATTTATTTTTAATTTGTAGAGAAGGGAAAAGATAATTCCGCTTATTAAATCAAACTTTAATTAAAGCAGAAATGGAAATAATTATCAATTTAATCTTAAAACTGTTCGATAGTTGTCCAATAAAAGAGCAAATATACGAGGCAGTTATTTGTATAAATCATATTTTTTCAATTTAAGCTTTAATAAAACAGAAGTTGATACATATTGCGTAAACATTTCGTTTTACCGACACTTTGTGCGGTAATCAACTTGGACCTTGGTTCTCGTTGGTCTCCAGTTCTTTTTCGACGACTTTTTAAGCGTAATTAAGAAAAATAGTAATAAGAGCAATACTCGTCAAGGTATCTGCAATAGAGCTGTTATTCAGTACTCTAATTGTTATATTTGAAAGCTAAAATGTTAGTAAAATATATTTTCTCATCGTTAAATGATGTCGATAATCTAAAACATTATTCTATTGTTTGAAATTTTAATCTCTGTCTTTTACAGCCACTGATGTAATCCGTCAATCCTTTATCAGAGTCGTTAAACTGAGCTTTTTGCTAGTGTGCCTTCAACATCATTCCTTGCAATACTTTCGGTTATGCATTATTCAACAGACTTTATTTTTCACAATATGAAATTACAAGAAGGAGGTGAATCAACATAAATCAATAGGCGGGGTTCAGAAATAAAATGCATTGTGCACAATTGCTTTAAACCTAACCCAACATATTCACAAAGTAGCACAATAAACAATACCAAGCGCAATCATAGGTAGTTAGATTAGATTTATATTTAATTACTAACCGAGGTGGTTCTCAACCTATGCCGCTGTGACTTTTTCAGATCTATTGTGGCTCCTCTCTCATTACTAGCTGTGCTTTCTTTGCTAGATTTAACAGTCTTGTGAGTGATCCCTCTACATAGGGAGCAGTTTCTTCTTCCACCTGGCAGAATCTACATGCTTTTTCCTCTATCAGGCCCAGATTGCTCATGAGCTTCTTGAACGTTCAGCATCCTGTTAGCAGGCCCACTATTGTTCTAACAGACTTCCTGTCTCTGCTTAGTAGGTCTGCTGTAAATGTAGGCCTGTCTCCAATCAAAAATTGCATGGCCTGTCTCTGACCTGGAATGATCTTACATCAATCTCGAGATTTCTTATCTTGCTTTTGTTTAGTGGTTGCTTTTACTACCGTATATGCTATTCCCACCGACTGCATTGGGCCTTTCTTCCACTCTTTTCTATCTGGTATTACCGTTTTATAGCACTTGTCGAAACTGTACTTGGCACTGATGACATCACTGGGCCTCCAAAATCCACTTCAACATAACCGTAGCCACATTTTCGTCGTTCTAAAAATTTATATTAAAATCACCGACGCATACCATAATAGTAACGTAGGCTTCCACGGCCAGAGTCGGTTAAAACTAAGCGTGTTCCGGGTTTGTACCGTGTCATGGTAGTTAATCGAAAACTGTCGAAATGGAGAGGTGGTAGTCCACAGTTAACAGGATAACTTAACGTTGCCTCTGGTATGGTTCACATACTGAGTTACCGTGATCAGCTCAGTTAGTTTCGCCTCTGGGATGGTGTACACGTTGCTGTCGTGCTAAATGTGGCACACCAACTTTCCTTCCCCTGGAAGAACCCGACGTTAATTTTCACATCTGGCATGATTCACCTGCTAAGTTACCCTGATTAACTGCCTCCCGGTCAATTAGTTTCGCATCTGGTTTGGTTTACACGTAGAGTTACCGTACTAACTGTGGCCTAACGCATTTCCTTCTCCAGAAGAAGCTCCTTATGATTGTTCAGTTTTAGGTTAACTATCGTGACACGGTCCAAACCTAGAAATTTTTAATCTTAATAGTTCTAACTGTTGGAAAATATTTGGTATATTCTCTTTCATTATTGTTTCAATTAAATTCAGCATAAAATTTTTGTTGTTAATTTTCAATTGTTTTCCATAACATCCAGAACATAATATACAGTAGCAAATAACACGCTAGCTGTTACGAAAGAAAATTGCGATCCATCGATTCCCAAAAATACAGAGGAGCTTCTAAACTGCTAAAGCTCTAATGGTAAGATACGTGCCGAAGCCAAGGCAAGAGGCAGGTTCCTCTCTGATAAAAAGGAACAGTACATCAAGAACTAGTAGCCAACGTCGTTACGGCAATCATGAAAAATGAACTGTTTTCGTGTGTGTTTTCATACTGTTACTAACAGTATTTCGCGGAACTAAAAAGAAAAGCATTTGAAAAATGATCTGGTCATTAATGGGTTAAAATGAGGTTCTCGCTGTGAACGGGTGGATCTAAAATTTTAAATATTCTGCATTAAAAATAACGTGATGATACAATTCAAAATTGAAATAAGGACTTCAGATTGTACCAATTTGATAACATTGTCCTTGGCGAAAATTTGTAGTAAATGACCAAGAATTAACGGAACCAGTGTTTCCCTGTCGGTAACCAAAAATCATTTTTAAAGTTAGTATCGTCACTTGAAACCTATTAATTCCATAGTTTACTAGTGAGGCTACTTCAGCCCAACTTAATTTACAGCAAAAAATAAACTTCCAACTTTTTCTTGCGTTTAATTTGTAAACGTTTCGAAGTTAAAAAGCGGCTGCGGTGGTCCTGGAGATAAATGTAATAAATTCTAATTTTAGTCGGTAAATAACGGTCTTCCAACATAAATATTTACTTCATATATTCATATTAATATTACACAAATAGACAAAATTATTTGAAAACTTTACTATGCATGCAAACAGCATACCGCATTATTCATACACGAATCTAAAATTATTATTATCTATGAACGCAGTTCTTGCTTTCCGAGAGGAAACCACATTCTTATATTATATTTCCGTAAAAAAATAATAATTAAATTACGATATGTGTTTACGCAAAAAAATACGAGTAACCTGCAGCACACGATAAGCGAGAATTATAAAAAGGAAGCTATGGAATAAGGAACGTTTGGTACGGGTTATACGTATACAGAGTAGATTATCCTTCATTTCTCACTCTTTGTTTTCCTCGGAATCAAAATAATACCAAAATCAATAGCAAACTATTCTGTAATAGTTTGCTCTCTTTCCAATTTCAGGAGGATTTCAGAGGACATATCAAACTCCTTGAATCCTACCAGTGGAATATCAGTTCATTCGACCTAAAATGTTTTCCGGCTACAAATTTCATTAAATATGGGAGTAGAAGAAAGTCACAGAGGCCCAAGTCTGCAGAATAGGATAGAGGTTCCAATAATTCGTATTTCAAATCTCTTAATTTTTCCAATGCCAAAGCAACTTTCTGGGCCCTGATGGGAGGTGACTCTTTCTTTTGCAATCCAAGCATGGTTTCACGAATTTTTTCATCTAGCTAGCCAAGAAGATGTACGTACTATTCATCAGTTATTCCTTTACCTTTCTCAAAATAATCAATTAAAAGAATTCCTTTTACGTACCAAAAAACACCACCTCTAACCGTTCTGGCAGATGCAATTGACTTCCCTTTTTCTGATGCAGGGCTACCGGCTTCGACCCACTGCCATAACTTCTGGTTTGTTTCAGGTAGATAATGGTGGATCTACATTTCATCTATTGTAACCACTTATTGGGTGGCACCATTTATATCCATATTGATAGAATTCCAGAAGCCATTGTATGGTTAAATTCTTACTAAAAAAATCGGTGCACCTTTCCCAACAAAATTTAACGAGAAATATGGAGTTAACAATAATATAACAAGGACGCCGGACAGTGATTACGTATTGGCACATTGCGCAGCACTCACATTTAATTAATTAATCCGGAACAGCTGTTTCAAGGATAGGAAAATTCTCATTATATCAACCTTGTGTTGGATATTTTTGCTGATTTATGGCAATTTTTTCCTTTCAAACATGCGATCTTAGATTTAACTAAAAATTGTTTTTTTTTACCGACTTCAAGTTGTAGCTAATGTACGATCATTGGAGTTTACATTATTTTCCTCTGGCAAAATAGGCGATTTTTGGTCATTTATAGGCAATTTCCATCCAAATAAAATTCACCATTTGAATTATCTGAGTCCTCCATCGATTCCAATCTTAGATTATCTTATTCCCAGTCAATGCCGCTATCCTTAAATGTATCTGGATCATCACCTTCTCCTGCTTTAATCTTGCTTACCTCTTCCTGCAGTTCTGTTTGAGATAAGTGCCAGGCGGAAGATATTTCACTAAAAAAGGTCAGGAATATCTCACCTCGAAATAAACGTCGGTAAAACTACTTTGTACAAAAGAAAACAACATTAAACTTGTCCGAAAACCAACTAACAGTATGCGGGACTATTGCAAAATTTGCTATACAGATGCCAGGTTCACAAAACCAAAAAAAAAGTTTCGTACTGCCCAGGTGAGCAATCGAAGGATGCTGAAAGCCCGAACGTAATCCATTATCCGGAAATGAAGGAAATATCAGAAAAAATGTTGAAAGATATGTCCTTCATCGGGCATAATACCATATACAAGTTTATAGTCTCACTTTTGCCACCTTTTCCTGTTAAACGTTGTACATTTTTCGACAACAGAATAAAAAAAGCACATAAAGATGAACCATTTTCATCTTAAACATCAAATCTCTTCAGAGCATAACAAGATCCAACAGATCCTTCAGCTCTTGGCAAAACGTTTGACACGAAACAGCCGCGTTCTAAATAATCATCGAACATCTTTCGAGTGATTTATTTATACGATATCCATTGACCCCACAATGCGCTTAAACCACGATAATGTTTCCCCTAGAACAATTTTTTCTCGGCACGACACAGATACCGTTCAAATGTTAATTAGTGTAAAATATACTGCATCCTTACATTTAGATCAATTATTCGACCCAAATAGATCGCCATGATACGTTTATTAATGAGCAGAAACGTTAGGCAGCGTTTGCGACTGCAGTTAAGTGTTAATTTATGTTTACATGCTTATGCAGTCATAAAGTGTGTGGATAGGCGTTAATTAAAGCTAGGTTCGGAATTTTTAGGTTGTAGATATTGAGTTATGAAGCCACGGATAATCTAATATGTACAGGCTGTTTCGCGAAACTATCCTAAGCAACAAAATCGAGATACACTAAAATACGATTATTGAAAATTTTATATATTTGCAACATAAAAAATACACAAATTGCCATTTGAAGACAAAATATTAGTGAATATGCGTATTTTAAAGCTAAAGAAACAGTTGTCTCAATTGATTACACACTCCCGAACCTGCAGGTCCTCTTGCGGCAGTTTAAATAAAAAAGCTAACAGCAAATTATGAGGTTTTACGAGAAAGGTGACGAATAAGATGTTACATGAACTCCCTATGGTGACGTGTCACGCACGCGAAACCCCGTGTACGTTTAAATCTAAAACTGGAATTAACCTTCTAATTGAAGTAAAATGAAGCACTGGAGTGCCTTAAAGGAATGACGATGTTCTAATAGATTCCAGCAAGGTATTTAACGGCGAGGAAACTTGTTTTTGTTGGCGGCAAGAAGCACAGAAGTATTGGCCAAAAAATATGCCAAAATGAAGTAGACGAAGCAGTTGCAAGGACAAGTGTACAAACTACGTTCACACGATCAGTATGTTGCGAAACAATCTCCGCATTATTATATATTACTATGAAGGTCTCTAACAAATAACCCTTCTCTGCTCAGTAATTGCAGCGCTATTCCTGTCTTATCAAATTTTGACATTTTTTGACCTTCAGAGCTAGGTCGATGTGATCTACACCAATTTTTCTAATGCGTATGACACTGTGGACTATGGCATCATTGAAAAATCTCAGCCGTTATTACCTTGATGCCATCGTAGAACATATTATGTATTTTACAATGGGTTCTCTTCAGATGAGTTCTTCTCTATTTGTGGCATCCCACAGGGGTCTAATTTGGGCATTTTATGGGTTATATTATACATTAATGACCTTTTGTCAGACCTTTCTTCTTACGTTCCACTTACAGGACGAAGAAATTATATATTTGTATTTTCTTTTTGTTAGTTTTGTCCTATTATTATAAAAGATCTACATTTACCCACTGCGGTAGTGCAATTAATGAATGAAAGCAGAATTGTTTGTTCATTGTGTTAGTAATGCATTTGTTCTAACTGGACATTGCCGACTAAATGGGCACCACTGGCTTAGCCTATATTGCAGGAGCTTCCAAATTGAAGGTGAAATAGTGAAACACTTCATATGAAAGTATCCTGATGCGTACGCTGACATCAATTAAAGGGATCATGCTGGGTGACGAGCGGAGGAGGTTTTCCTGAGCAACGTCCTAAAGTATGTTACGGCAAACCATAGTAACGGATCTTATCCCTATCTTCATAAATTGGCGTTCGCGTAATATTCTTTGATGATGGTTAATCTATTTACCCGAAGACAACAAGAAACAGGATTATGTTATAAATGCATAAGGAGAGAGGAATTACATAAAATATACATAAAATTATAAGAAATTCTGTGTTTGCATATATTTAATAAAACAAGAATTAGCATCCACTTGATGAGTGAAATGAAATGAAACATCACCAGAACTGAGAGGCCAATTACTGAGATTCTCGGAGCTTCGAAGATGACATCAATTAACTCATACTTATAGTCCAGCTTATACATTTGAACTATTCTACAGTTCCTTACCATATTACCTTAGTGGTGCCAATAATTGGAGGTTTTACCCCACATATTAATTTAAATTAAGTGCAATAACCAAACAATAATGCCAAAATAACTTCCTCGTGGTTTTAAGGGAGTCATTTACGGCAAAAGCGATGCAAGGAGAGAAAAAACACACTGCTCACGGACTACCCGGCGTCATCAGCGCGGTTCCGAGAGCGTTTTTACACCAGCCTGTGCCGCAGTTTGTTTCACAGTTAATACCACTTTGACATTATTTTTTGGTCATTGTTTCTAGACATTTTCTGAGGTGTTCTGTTAATACATCCTAATAACCCTGTGGAATAGTGTACATGTGTGTGTGCAGCTTTGCAAAGAGCTCCTGCGCACGCCATCTCGTGTTAAGCAATCTATGAACTGCTCAAGGGATGGCTTGGGAAACAGTACCCGGTTTACGTTGCTGCTCTCTAAACGGCAGGTATGTGTTTCTTGACAATAAAGAGCGTCAAGAAATGTCTGGCTCGTCCTTTCGAATATTATGGAGGCAAACAGCGGTACGAGGTAGAGAAAAAAACACTCTGGACACCACGCTGATGTCGCCCCTTAGGCAAAAACATGTGAATAGATAATATATTTGTTATTTCTTTACATTGCTTCTGTCGTAAATAATTCCATCAATACCGTGAGGAAGCTATTTTAGCGTTGCTTATATTTTGTTATTGTTTTTAGGCATTTTGTAACATGTTCTATATTAGTGCGTTTGTGTATTTCAAATTTCATAACTCTCATTAAAAAATACATCCGTCCTAGTGCCAATGTCATCATCATCAGTCAGGGATACCAACATTAAATAATAAAAGGTTGCTTGTCGTAATGAAATTCATTTCGACACGAGATTAAGTGCGAAAACAGAATACTTTTTAAAAACCGATAAACCTTGGACGTTCTAAATAAGCAAAGACTTTTCAACATCCGTCATCAAACAGTCCCTTTCGTCAATACGTTTCGTCGAAAAATGATTTATTTTTGGAATATCTCATCTAAACAAATTTAAAACAATCAATACCGAAATAATCGCAGAGGTATAAATATCAGCATCCGCGAACTGATATGTTATTTCTATTGAATTCTACTCATATCCTGTTCGCTAATATTTACGACCAATTGAAAATGTAACGGTGAAGATAGTGAAATCGTAAATTACCAGAAAAATTTAAACCAATTACGAAAAACATTTGGTGGTATAAGCGGCGCACGTATCATAACCACAACTTATCCGCAAGTTATTTTCGAGCACGGTCTTTGACATTGTATAGTCGTTTATCTTTTCTTCGTTGTGAAATACGTGATAATAATAATACAGATCAATGGGCTGCGGTTTTTTATTTTCTTCTGAACGTTTTCCTTTTAGAAAATATAAAGGAAGAAAAGAGGTTGGTTTATTAGTCGATCGAGTCGACGGATAAATAGCGAAATTAATGCCCAGATTAACTTTAAACTTTGCGTTTTGTGGTGGAAATTTGTCATAAACATCCGTTTCCTTTTTAATCATCAATAAATATATTTAATAATTATAGTAATAATACGTAATATATTTTTATTTTCAAATAGTAAACAGTACAATTAAATAATAAAAATATGACCAACTTAACGCAACATTACGCACTAGTTTATTATCTTTTTATGCCTACACACGTGCTACCAAAAATCAGATCTGATGATTCAAAAAATGCATTAATATTAATTTTAAACCAGTCTCCAAGCCTGCGGAGATGAGTCTTTATATTTTTTTGTACGACAGCGTATTTTACCATAAAATATAAAGTACAAAATGTTAACGAGAATGTGGAACAAGATATGGAAGTGTTATCGGCATTGCTGTAGTAATACATAAAAATCAACTGTTTTTAATGTTATGCTTAAGCATCAGGATTGTGGTTGAAGTGTTTGTGTACGCCTTCCTCTTCAAGTGTCTCCATAGCAAATAATCGGGGGCGGTCAAATCATGGAATCGTGCACCTTTCTAACTTCCTAGAACCTTAAGCTAGACGCAGCGTCTCTTTCATCCAAAATTCCCAACACATCGTCGAACGACTGAAAGAGTTGACGGTAGACCTTGGTCAGCTTTGACGTCTTATTCACCAAAGTTCCCATATCGGATGCGGTACTCATTATTGGAGAGTTTCTCGTCTCTAATGACCAACCGGACGATATGGCTGACTTGGTTGAAGCATGCTTTTCTTCTTCTTCAGTTCCATGGTAAATACTCCAAGCAAATCTCAAGTACAGCTATGGGATCTACTCTGTTTCTTGCTATCGCCAACAACTTTATGGAAATAAGCTCTATTACCTGACAATCAAATTCTACTTACAAAAAACTCACGCGCACAGGCCATTGAAATATCTATCACATCAATATTCAGCCCAAAAATGCGGTGTTATCAATTCTCTTATCCAAAGGGCCATTTCCATATCTGAACGCACTTCGACATCCTCAAGAATTGACCACATCACCGAAACTCTGATCCGCAATAATTATTCTAGGAAAGATATTAAAACTACCATCGCTACACCAACCCTTCTCCACAGCCAATCCTTTCGCCTAACAGTAATTGCCATAAGTAAGTGTATTTAAGAGGTTATCGATCGCATCAGCAAGATTTTGTTCGGAAACAACATTTCAAACTCTTAGACTACTTTCCCATTAAAGACCGCAATGATCTGTAAGCCCCTGGCGTCTATCAGACTTCATGTTCCTGCAGTAATGTGTACATTAGAATAGCCGCCAAATGTATGGAAAAAGAATTTTTGAACGCAAATTCTAATTTTCATTCGATTTAAAAAAAAAACTACAGAAGAGAAAGTTTCGTGACGGTTAGTGAAATTAACAGTATAAGAAGAAGAAAAAATGAGCTAACATCTGTGCTTTATCATTCGTTATCCCGTGAAAGCTTGGTTTAAATATCCCAGAGCGTTAAATATATCGTAAAAATGTAACAAATTTCTATTAATAAAACCATTTGTGGTATTTAGCAGATAAGCATTGGATTGTCATCTTTCGATTAAAATATTCCGCAGAAAATGAAGGAAAATCAAGGAATTGGGG
Source organism: Marronus borbonicus (assembly GCA_902655005.2). Classification (NCBI taxonomy): domain Eukaryota; kingdom Metazoa; phylum Arthropoda; class Insecta; order Coleoptera; family Scarabaeidae; genus Marronus; species Marronus borbonicus. The sequence goes on from LR737397.1 coordinate 692,597, forward strand.
AATTTTTAGGAAAACCGACTATTTCATAACGAGAATTATTTGAACGGTTTAACACTTCGACGGACTTCTTGTTGTATCTATGTACCACCAAATAGATGTAGTTTATAATCAAGCATCAAATATTCTTCATGAATCAAGAACTATTAACGATACAGCAGAAGGAAGCGTGAAGTTCAATTTCAATCTTAAAATTTTGTTTGTTACTTGAAAAATGAATTTTTTTTTTCACTTTTGAAAGAAATTTGATGCCTTTTATTAGCCATAATTTCTAAAATATTCACGTTATACTCCATTTTGGATAAGCAACGTTGCATAGTTTTCTACAAGTTGAATGTTTTTAGCCTAAATAACGATAAAAAACAAATAAAACAAACAACAATAAAACAAACAAAACAATAAAAATCTATTATATCACACTGTATACAATTATTAATACATAAAATTAGAAAAATATTAAGCATACGCTCTTTTCTAAGCGATTAAAGCCATAAATTATTATGTAAAGTAGACATATTGCGACAACCACAATAAAGTCCCTTTTATTATCATTCCAAGAATTTCTCGGAAGTGCCGATCTTTCGAAACGGGTCGTTTGGGGATTATTAACGAACAATACATTTAGGAAATATACCGCAGTATCACTCTTGTTTATTTATCAAAGGCGTAAAGATATAAAATTGCTTCATTTTACTATTAAACGTGTGTTGGTGTGCATCTGTCGTTTTTGCGCAAAAGTTTTAAGAAAATTTACTTCAAAATGGCACGTGGCAAGCCTATCAGTGTAGAAAAACGTTCATGCATTATTACGCTGTTTGAAGAAGAATATTTGGGACTGCAAATTGCTGAAAAAAATAAATATAAGAAGTTCAACAGTAAATGACATCATCAGACAACTGGAACTATAGAAAATTGTGTTCGTCCTGGAGCATCCAGGAAAACAACAAAAGCTGAAGACTTGAGAACTGTATTATTAAGCAAACGCAATAGAAAATTAACAGCGCCACAAATAGTAGCCGAAGTCAATCGCGGCCGTGAAGAACAAGTTTCGGCGAGTACGGTAAAACGTCGACTTCAACAAGCGGACCTTCATGGACGCATTGCAATTCGAAAACCCTTATTACGTCAGGGCAACAGAGCAAAACGGCTACAGTGGGCCCGTTCTCATCTAGATTGGTCGTTAGATGATTGGAAACACGTGCTTTGGAGTGACGAGTCAAAGTTTGAGGTTTTTAGGCAAAATCGACGAGTTTATGTCCGAAGATCTAAAACCGAAAAGTGATCCCGAACTGCATTGTGCCAACAGTGAAGCAAGGGCGTAGTTCTGCGTTAGTTTGGGGAAGTTTCTCCTTTGCTGGGACGGGAGATTTATGCAGAGTGCAGGGTGTAATGAGGAAGGAAAATTATTTTGCAATACTCCAGAATCATGCAGTGCCATCAGGATTGCGTATAATAGGCCGTAACTTTACATTCATGCATGACAACGACCCAAAACACACTGCGTTAGTGTGTAAGAACTATCTAAAGGAGCAAAAAGAACAGCACACCCTGAAAGTAATGACATGGCCCCCACAAAGCCCAGATTTGAACCCTGTAGAGTTGTTGTGGGATGAACTGGACAGGAGGATCCGAAAAATATGCCCAACTTCACAAGAACATTTACGGAATATTCTGCAACATGAATGGATTAATATTCCACAATCCGTTTTAACAAAACTTATCGAAAGAATGCCTAGAATAGTTCGAGCGGTGATTAACAGCAAAGGAGGTTTGTTCGATGAAAAAAAAAATAATATTCAGTATGTTATATTAGGCCAGAATAACTTTTTATTTATTTATTTTTGTCTTTTTTACCTATACATACAATAAAATTGCATTTTGTTTTTAGTTTCGTTTGTTTCTGTAACCTTTTCATGTTTTTTACTAACCGACCGAACTTCTCTGAACGGCAGTGTACATCGCAGAAACAAAGAGAGCGCTCGTGTTACTGAGCACGAGCGTTATATGCGGTTGTTACATGTAACCGGGTCCACACTGACTAAGCATAGACTCTTGTCGCATCTCGTCCCGCAACCCGTAGAATTATTCATAAATCTGTAGAGATCTTCAAACATCCCAATAATTTAAATCCGAGCAATCTCTTCGGTATAAATCGTTCCCGGTCAATGTACAATAACAGCCGCGAAGATATACCTCAAAGTGTGCGAACCAAACGTCGGCAGAAGCACGACGACGCGATTCCAACGGGGAAGCCAAGAGTGTATAGTGTTGATTTCGAGTTGCAAAAAAAAAAGTTGCAAAATTATTCTATTGCAGCAATTGCCAAAATCAACGTGTAACAAAATATTTACTCGCCTAAACTACTTTCTTCTGAACGAAACGTGCAGACCTTCATACGAATCGATTAATTTTTCTTGGTTGCAACAGAATTCAATTTCGGTTATTTATGTGGTTGTAAAAACTCTGACAATGGAAAAAAATACATATTCGTAGTGTCAAACTTTTCCAAGCAGTTGCAATAATAGACTCTGTGACGGTCCTTCATAGAACCACTAATTAACTGCAAACATCTATATTTTCTAAATAACATATTACATACGCACATCTTATGTACGTTCACGTTTCAAACTAGAGAATTTCATGAAGAGTAATGCAGCCGTTTCATTAATGATGATCTATCTTCCTCGAGGCGCATTTTAAAAATAAGGCTTCTAAACCTTGGAAACCACCATCAATGATGTTACCGCAAATTGATGACATTACCGCAAATATTTGCTCAGAAAAATGTGTTTTTTTGCGTACATACCTACAAATATACGAATATTTGTTATTAGTCGACGTTATTTACGGACGACTACGGTTTACTTTGCACATTTTTCTGAAAAGTCGTAAAAGACAAGCTTCTTTTAATGTGAACAAGAAAAAGAAAACAAAATAAGTAGGTTACCTATATTTTAGTACTCATTTTGTAAGTTTAGGAGTCTATATAACTCGAAGCATATAATTTGAGCTGTAGTTCTCGTTTAAGTTTTACATACAGCCATAACAACAAAGAATAGATCGACTTAAACTTCCCTATTGTTTTTCAAAGTATTCTCAACAAAAATGGATACACTTTTTCGTTCTTTCAAATCAAATATTAAATCGGTTATGATACTCATCAGTTGGAACAGTCAAAATTGCCATTCTAAAAGGATAGACTGCTCCTTCTAGCGAATGAATCCCATATTTTGATACCAATTAACGCAACTCACCTTTTGTTCTTCACATAAGAGATGTGGGATCCGACGCGAAACTAACTTTTAACCTCAATTGAGATCTTTGAAATAACTAAAGATGCCTCAATCTTACGTTATGTCAACTATCGATCTCCCTTGATCACTCGGCGCACAGTAACGATGTTTCTTTGAGTGACTACGTCCTCTTCTGAGATCGTCATTGAGGCTGCTGTTTGTCCACTGATGTGATGCTCCATTACCAAAAATAGAAATCAACGGGATATTGTTGTTGAGGTAATCCTCCTCGAAAATTCCATTTTTGGAATGATTCTGCTGTGGCTAAATCATTTACCGTATTTTGATGAAACTTTGGACTTAAGTTCTTCTGACAGACGACGTTTCATTGGTGACTCCACAACCCTCGTGCAAAATATTGCCGCGTAATTAACGAATGCATTATTGTGTACTTGTGCGAGGGATTTGAGGATAGCTCTATGAACGATACACACGGACACCTTTTACTTAGCTACATTTCTCTTAATTATACAACTGGCTTATATCTGACTTATGTTGTAACTTAATTTATAACAACAACGAATTTTCAGTGTTGCTGTCTTACTTATCTGAATTGTTAAATCTGCAGCTGTTTTCTGATCGAAGCTCAATAGATTGGAGAATTGAATTTGAGAATGATCAATCAATCAATACTTCTACGACCAGAATATTCTCCTGGTTTGAATATTACTTTATGAAGTAGTAAAGAATCTTCGGGTAAGAACCTAGTTAGCGAATTCATTGTATCCCTGTGTGAGTGATTTGAATTAAGCGAGGTAAAAGCTGTGTACAAAACTCTGGCCTGACGACGAGCAGTAAGTTCAAAACCAGGTTTACATCAGATTAAATAGAGTTTGCGAGATCTAAGACCTTTATTCATACTTCGCTTATTTAGTGAGACCACTTATTCGATAGAATTTTAGAATGAGTAGCAAACAATTCCAATCAGATCACAGATAGCTGAAACAAAACCACGGAATGCAATTTAATACTCTAAACACGTTCCTTTTTAGCCTTTTTATCGATAGCTCCAACGGTTTTCACAAAATTTTCCACTAAATTGGTCAGGATAGAACTTTTTTTATTACATTTACATTTAGAAACTGCGATGTCTTGAAATTTGATTAAGTAAATACTTATTCTCAACATTAGGATGCTCTATAGTCTGAGCGATTAGAATTAGAAAGCAAAGGAATCCAAAGAACAAAGCTAACAAATGATTTGGTTCGATTACTGTAACTATTTTGAAGATCAAAATAAGTTCTCCAGCACTTAAAGTGTTAAAATGAGAAGATCGCCGTTGCAATTGGCCAGAAATTGGGTGACATGAAAAATGCAGCGTTACACAATCGAACAGTTAAAACTTATTTTAAATACGGGCAAAGTTTCTCGGAAACGGTCAAAATCGCTCGGTTGTTAAGCCGTAATTGACCGAAAAATTTGAAGTAATTCGTTCTATTACCAATGGTGATCGGCCAAGACGGTCTATCGAAAATATTCTCGCCTTGACTGAAAGTATTGCTAAGGACCCCACAACCTGGACTTCCCGAGTGGGCAATTCTAAAAGTCACTGTACAGTAGATATTAAGAAGAGATCTTCGTATTTGTCTTTTGAAGGACCAGTTAACTCAAGAAGTTAAACCTGTAGACCATGCACAACGGCTTGCATTTACCAATTAAGTAAAATCATGATGTGTAAATTGATTTTTGTGAAAAAAAATGCTTGCTTAACGATATGAACACCCGCATTGTCGTGGTTGGATACCCACGGAAGGTTAGTGCATGGTATGGGTTCTGAAATGGCGGAGTTATTGGACTACAGTGCACATGCAATTACAGTTAATGGCGTCATCGTGGACATAATAAAAGGGCTTTTGTGGCCTTCATTAGTAGGTGTGGAGCTGAACAATGTGTATGGTTCCAAAAGATCGACCAACTTCCCGCTCAGCACAAGAAACAATGCGGTTACTGCCCGAACTGTATTACCTCACGCAATTGGCCACCGAGATCGTGTGCCGCTATCTATCTCTTTGGGTTTTTCTTAAGAGTCGCGCATATGTCAACAATCCAACTAACAGTTAATAAAGCTTAAGAATGGAATTCGACGTATCATTGGTGAAATAAACGGACAACAAAATCCTGACGACCATCTCTCATAACTAGCTGGGCTACTTTAAATTGTAAGTAATAGGCTTTTGGAAAATTGGAAAATGGCCTTTTATTAAAAACTTAAATGTTCTTATTGAGGCGGCCATTACAACAGATTGCAGTTAATCAAACACATTGGTAACCTTGAACTTCACACTTCACCAACAACAATGATATCACTTTCCGATTAGGTCAGAAGCGAAAAGCCCGAACAATAAATCGTAAAATCGAGTTGCTACCGTGTATACGTAAATACGTAAAGGATCAGCAATAATGGGAAAATAGAAATTCGCCTCTGGATGAAAGAGATCGCCGCACGCATGCGAAATGAGGCCGTTATTCAAGTGGCCGTTCATCTGAGAGAATATTAAACAGGGTAGCCACGGTTGGTGGCAAAATTTGCGTCCGATAAATTTCCAACATCGCATTTTTGTCAAATGAAGTCATGTGTACCTACGTGGATGGGCAATTTAATAAGGAATATGCATTTACAAGATATATGGTTGGGATTGCCTACTTGGGTAGGATTTGCTTGCAAGAAGCGTGTATATGAATTCAATATTATGTGGCGTTAATCTGCCGAGCATCTGTAACTAAGATTTTTTGATACTTACATGATTTAATTGGACGATTAAATAAGCTTTTCAGTAGACGATGATAACTCGATAAAACCAGTAAATAAACCCAACAACTTAAACGTCGACAATCTAAGGTACCCGAAGATAATAAATAAAACATCCCGTTAGCAGCTGAAGACAATTCTCATCACACTCCAAGACAAATATCAAAGGCTTCGAGTAGCAATATACCGCCATTATGAAGCACAGTTAGTGTGGGAGTTGTCAAAAAGGCGACATTAATGGAAGAGGCCAATACCGCAAGACAACGCAAATATCATTGAACATGTCGTTCTTTTCTGAAAAGGTGACGTTTTCCCTTTATGACTCCGTTAATAGACAAAATTGTAGACGCCCGGTGTCAGAGAATCCGGACAGAAATGTGTGAGCGGAAGTTGTTAGTTTCTGAATTTTTGGTACTTATTTTATTGAAGGAATGTTCCTTAGAGTTCCTTCAGTTCGAAGTGACTCTTGTGTTCGCTGTTGATTTTCCCAATCAAGAAGATGATGGCCTACCAAATTACCTAATTTGGTTCCAGCAAAATGGTCCACCTCCACACGCAATCAATGGAGATTTTTAGACGCGATTATCTCTAACAGTTAGATCGGAAGAAATGCAATCATCGGGTGGCCGCATATCTATCTTACAAGGGAACACCGCAAACTCAGATTTTGATGAAACTGTAGAGACTGAAAAAGTATAATGGTATAAGAACAACACAATTTTTTAACGGCTAAATCCCCCGATCTATGGGCACAGCGGCCCCATAAATTTGAGCGGTTTTTGGATTTGTGTAGATATATCTGTAACAATATAATATATAATAAACTATAACGTACATTTTGTAGAGAAGATAATTTAATGTGTATTACATAGTGAAGGATGACGCAAAGAATTTCGGAAAAAAATATACCGCGGTACCCTATGCCCCCCGTATATATTTTTTTTATATAAATATAATTTGAGGTATATTACATCATCAAGGATGGCGCAAATTATTTTAGAAGAAACTAAACAACGGGAGGTCGGGGTACCCCGTACTTCCCATAGTTTTTATATATTTTTTCATTAAAAAAAAATAAAGTGGCTTTTACGTACAAAACGATGTTGCATAGCAAGTTCAAATAGTCAAACATTAAAGATTAATATAATATTTATTATTAAATTAAATTAAATTAAAAAGAATTAAAAATTATCCCCGGTCCTCCGTTGTTTATTTTTTCCAAAAATAATTTGCGTCTTCCATGAATAATTAAAGATGAAATATATTGCATACAAACAAAAAAATATATATCTTGGTTCCCCAAATATTCATATAAAATTCAAAAAATCGTGCAAATTTGCAGGGGCACTGTACCCCAAAATCGAAGTTGAGTTACTTTCATACTATGGATACTCTTTCAGTCTCTACAATTTCATCGAAATCTGAATTTGGGGGTTGTCGGTGTATCCGTATTAATTTATTGTTGATCCGCACAAGATTAAAGGGATAACAATGAGCGGGTGATAACATTAACCACAACCGCATTGAACGAAGTCCAAAACGTCAAACAAAGCAAAAAACACAAGTACGTTTTATTTTCAATTAATAAACTATTAGTTTCTATAAGTTTGCAGATTAATGTATTGTTCTTCTTATACGAAAATTTTTTTCTTGGAATCTAAACGAAGAGTTTACATCTTTGCGGTAATTTCAGGTGACTCAGTGGTATTAAAAACATTCCCGTTCATTGTTTTTTGGGACACTTCCCGGTGTCTTTTTGCAATATTATGAATAGAAAATACCATATCTGTCAATACATTAGCAGCAACTAATTGTTCTCGTCGGCTTGAAGTGATAATTGAATAGCGTAGTTCCTCGGAGTTAATTTCAGTTTGTTTGACCTATCACCTTGTTTCTCAGACAAATAATGCGGTTCTGTATCACTCTATGTTCCAACCAAGCAACGACTGATTCTTATTGTAGAATGTTAGCATATTTCTAGATGCATCAGTCCCTTTGATTTTATGCTGTGACGTAAAGTGCGGCAAGGTTTCATCTATGCTGATAACTGATAATGATCTAATGGACAATTTCTTGTGCAGCTAGTTCATTCCGGGTTAATGGAATGCGAACCTGCAGAGAGGTAAGGCTAGTTTCACAGTCTTGAATTTAAATTTAGCCTGAATGAACAGCTAAAATGTGACAATCTTTCTCCTTAATTATCTGTAATTGCCAACCATTTTCTGATGATACCCAAACGTCCAATGGCGGCCGCAGTACAGCAGCAGATTGGAGAAATAGAAAGAAAATCATACCGACCGAAGTTCAAATGTTATCCAATACAAAAGCGAAACATAAAATTCACATTCACACGTCGTCCTACCACTAAAACACAGTTGCATTGCGAAGGGTGGAAGGGTGGAAGGGATAGTTTCTCCAAAACCCCTACACAAAAAAGAACTGCATATCTGGCGCCGTCCAAGACATATTTTGGAATTTTTAATAAATTCTAAGAATTCGAATTTCTCGTGTTTTAATTTAAATCCCCTTGAGGACTTTTCAGCGCGATACAAAGGCTTCAGTTGCATGCTTCTGAGTAAAATTGGACTCGAAGAATCGATTCCCGCCACCCTCATTTACCTATCTCGTTTATTTTTTGAATTACACTCCGACAAAAGCTAAAGATAGGGACTAAGTTTCCCAACATTCTCAAACTTATAGCTCGCTTACCGTAAGAGATAGAAAATCGGGATAACTTTTAATGGATGGAATCAAAGAATTCTTTCTTTGGGATTTTGGAAAAATTTCGCCAGCGTCCGTCGTCAATACTACAGAAAAATTTACGACATTTAAATTTGATCAAGAGAATAACCCTTTTTACCCTGAAGCTGAAACCAAAGGCATGATTAGAACAACAGGTCTTCTAGATCACTGTGTTGAGAATGTTAAAGACTTTTTCCTGTTTCTGATTGCAATCAATCGATTAAAATTGCTATAAGTGGATGCCAAATTTAAATGAAATGTGAAATGTTGGTGATAACATCAGTACTACACTGTACATCACAAGAAAAGCATATTTACGTGCATCCAACCATTTGCGAAAAATTGACTCATGCGTAACAGGTCGAGATTTCACACTGGCATATATTAATATCAAAAAACAAACATGACCTACTACATATTACGGTTAAATTCTGTAAAATTTATAGAGCTTATTTTTATATACATATGTAGTTATGTAGACATGCACATGAGCCTGAATCATATTTCTTAATCATGTCTTTATTACAAAAATAGCATTTATCATTATATATATATATGTATTTTAGTCACCTTTTAGCGTGATAAATAATTTATTTACATTTACAACCTAATTTGGCTAAAAACCTTCGCACAAAGTCACATTTTCACCAATAAATTTCAATGCGGCAATAAATTTCCACATTTAACCATGAAATCAATGTATATTATTCCTTTCAGACGCTAAAATTATGCATATACCATACATACATACAAACATGATACAGAATTCTCACCAAGCCAAATTAAGTAATTATTACGTAAAATATTTTCTACGCTGTTCTAACGTTTTCATAAATGTCATTGCCTCTGGACTCGATTAAATTAGAATTAACCCCGAAGGAATAAAGCAAAATAAAAACATAAATTCCAGCGATTCTCTAACCCAGAGTTCGTAATATGGAAGAGGATTTTCGTAGAACATCTCGGATATTGTGAGCATGCCCTTGAGCTGAGAAGTGAAAATATGTTATTAATTGTGTGGCTAGTTGGTAAAACGTAACGAATAATGCCATAAAATTGATTGACGTTTTTGATATCGCATAAGTCGCATAGTTTCGACCGTATGCAATGGCGTAAAATAAAATGTGTTTTCATTACATCGAAGAACGTTGCGCTTTTTTAAGAAACGCGGTTCCTGTTAATGAGATGCGATTAGTTTGTCCTTTACAAAATGAATGTTACATTTTAATGTTCGTCGAAATTATTAATAATAATGATAATTACACTTATGTATGTACAGTCTGAACCGACTTGGTAAAGCCAATTTCTGCGAACAAAGACGAAATTGAACTTCGACGTATACAGTGTAGCACTAAGGACCCTCAGACTAATTTTTGAACAACAGCAGCCAACGTTTTTTGAAAACGTTGCTCTATTTCTTGTCAATTAACTTTCTACAGTATCGGCAGTTCAATAATTTCCGGTAAATCAAACGCCAATTCCCTCAATTTCAGATTTTCTAATTTAATATATTGCAAGGTTGTATGTGGCGCAAAATCATCGAAAAGCGTAGAATCTCAACTACAGTTGCGTTCCTGCATCATGTTACATCAAAATTCATAGCATGCGTTTGTAACTCGACATCAAGATAATCTTATGTAGGAATATCATCAAAGTTTGCCGCGGAAATAAAACAACCGCCAACGCCATTAAACAACGGCGAGAAAGGGACGCTAAATTTATAATTGTCTTTGAGTCTATCTGTCATCCAGGTAACTTGTGTCTAAGTAAATCTTTAAATGAAAGATGTTAATTTGAATATTTCAAATTGGATTTCGAAGTGCGAGCGGTATTATTCAGAAGTAATATTAAAAAAAAAACACATAACCATAGCGTTTATAAAGTGGAACTTTTCCCTTCTAAAACATTACAATATACTTTTCCAGAATCGAATCATAAAGATCGCATTTTCTTTTGGTTTCCTGCAGCTGTTGTTGTTAAGCTGGAGCTACCTAATTATTACACCCCAATTACCAAAGTGTCAAATCTCAATTTCAAAAGCGTAAACTGTTCTTATTTATTATTATTTTCCTTTATTTTTTGTTATTTTGTTAATTATTTATATGTCTAATTTATTGAACTTGGTTCGAATTAATTGTAATAATCAAAATAGTGCATACATCTTTCTTTGTAAACATTCTCGAACTAAATATAGATATACCAAGCTTTAATAATCCTCCATTGTTTCCTGTTTTTTTTTGCCATTTTTCTCCAGTTCCTAATTACCACCTCTTGTAAATCATGTAAATTATTGCTGCACCGAAACCGTTCTTTTCTTATGAAGTTTGTTATCACTTCTTCATCGTATAGCTCATTAGCTCGTATCTCAACATTAGTCCTTCCGATCCAAACATATTCTGCTTTCTTCTTTCTCTCCCACAATTCTCCGCAATACTTTCCTGTTCCACGCCCCCAGTCTTTGTTCATTCTTTTTGTTCATTATCCACATCTTGCAGTTACATATCAGAGTAGGTCTAATTATCGACTTGTATCTTCGAAACTTTGCTCTTCTTGAAATCTCCTTAGATCTTTGTATCTCGTTCATTTCTGTTCACCATTCTCATGTTAATTTCCGATTCTTCCTTACGCTTTTTCAATAAGCAGATACATACATTTTTCGACCTCCTCAAACTCGGTTACTTCTGAATTTAGCAATTTAATAGTAAGCCCACTTTTTCCAGGTTCTGCCTGTTCTTCAGTTCCATAAATTTAGCTTTCTATTTATTGATTTGTAACCCTGCTTTTTGCGCTGCCTATATCATTTCCCTCCTTGCCATTAGCAGTAGATCCATCGACATACGCGAAACACTGGTGACTTCTCGTGAAGAGTCTCTAAATAAATACACGGAAGAACATAGTAGATCTCCACTACGGATACTTCTAACACCATAAGATATGAACGTAAGATGCTACCATTAACCGCAACATCAACCTTTGTCAACAGCAAATTTCCTCGTCTAACTCTAATTTCGAAAAGCAAACATATCCATCCTACATTCAAGATATCACCGATCGCATCGGCCAGATTCTCTTCAGGAACGACATAAAAACCTGCTTCAAACCTAATTTCAAATTCTCTACTACTTTCCTATCAACGATCGCAATCATTTGGAAAGCTGCGGTGGTGGAGAGCGACAGAAGCCACGATTCCAACCCAGAAACCAAGAATTTAATGTTATAGATGACCGCAGATGCCTACGTTCCAGATTAAAAATACGAGATTATGACACATTGGCGGTCACAACTGTATTTTCCACAAGTTGCCCCTCTGATTCTGATGCTGTAGGGTAAATTATGCCACTACCTATTTTCCCACATAAGCGATGAATTTTGCCCCTTTAATGCTTTAAAGGAGTAAAATTGGAAAGCAAAATTCCCTTCATTTCTTTAAGTGTATTTATAAATCATCCTTTTCCGAAAATTTTCCAAATAAAGTAAATTTAGCAATGAATAAGAATGAAAGGCCAAAAAACCCATATTTATCGCTAAAAATATGCCTGTACATACTGTTTGGTAGCGTACATTGCAATAGTATACTACGAACGATAACAAAACAGAAATATAAATCTTAACATGATGTATGATGCATGTAAATTTTTCAAAATAGCTCGTAAATTCCTTTCCAGATGTGTTAGCAGCATACGTGTGACGTTTTGTTCCAAATTTAAATTAAATATGTTCTCTTATAGGTGGTGTTGCGAATTTCTAAACATATAGATGCTGACCTCGTACGCAAACATGGTCCAACTGCACTTTCAACATACAAAATATCGATGATACTACTTGGCAAAACTCCTAATTTACATCCTATAAAGCAAACGCTTACATTTGCAGTTATTGTTAGTCATGGGGAATCATGCACGTACGATCAAAGCAATGTACATTGGAACAAATTACGATTGGTCAAGTTTTGCAAGCTAATTTTTCAATCGCTGTATTGTTTTGTTTGCTTTAGTTGCTTTCGCAGATGGCAAGGTGAGCGTTTGGATATGGCCCTCACGTGTTCATAAATATAGCTATAATTAGCGACTTTTATGTTCTACCGTTTGCAGCAATGACCTCAAAACTGAATAATATCTGACTCACATAATAGATCGGTTCCTCTTCTTATATCAAATGTCTGGTTTGTGTTTGTGTTGGTAATAAAATTGCAACACTGCAAAAGGTATTGAAACAATACAGTTATTAGAGCAGAGCACAAGTTTTTTCGTTTCTTGTGGACAAAAATAATTAGTATTCTTCTTCTACCTCCCTGACATGTCGAATAATCCATAATAAGTGACATTAAATGGAAAAAAAAATAAAATGATTGCCTACGTTTCGCCAATAGTTAATGATTCCGGGCAAACACAAGTTCTCACGAAGTATCAAAATGCGCACAGCAAAACTGCATTTTTTACATAGTTTTTACAAGAAAGGTACACACAGTACATTCCAATGCTTGATAAGATATTATGTGAAGAAGCTAAGTAATTTCATTAATAAATAGCTGAAGAAGACGATTTTGAAGCAAGTTTAGGATAGCTGCACTAGCTAAAGAAACGTAAAGGTGTTCGTTCGTATTAATTATCGATCATAACTGAAAAATTATCTGCCGATGAACCTACTGTTGAATTAGAAGAAAATGATATCGGCCCGGCGCGACTCGTTACTAGTTATCAGTTCGGCCCGGTCCGATCTGTCACATTTACCAATCCTTGCCGCCCATCGGTCCATCAGTTTAACCTGTTATCGTTTCAAAGATTTTTCTTTCGCAACATCTCTTTGGAAAGGCATATTTGGAAGGTATTGAAAACAATATGAATGTTACTTGATTTAATTGTTATTTCTAAACTTTGGGCCAGAATTAGAAAACAAAATGAGGAGTGATAAGCAAGTTTCGACAATAAGACCCATATTCCATTTGAAATGGAAGCATCCCTGGAAAACTTACATTTTTCATTAAAATACATAGTGGATCAAGAAATTTACTTTCAAACGAAATTTCAGAGGTTCATCTACATTTTCAAGGCATACCGTGATTATTTTTCGAGTTAGAAAATAGCAATTTATTCGCGATTCTTTTGTTTAAAAAAAATTCATTCGAATTCGAAATGTTACAAGAGAATTGTTTTGCGAACTTTATTGTGCATCTCATCTATTGACCAAAATAGATCCCAATTTATTAAACAAAAAAAACAACTAAAAACTAACTAAATTTATTATTAAATGCCAAAAAATTTATGAAAAATCTAACTACAATTAACATAAATTTTAATCCACCCTGCTTGATAGATGTAAAGTCGGATTTATAAAACAATGCACTGTAAATTAATACATATTAGCTTGTATTACCCGATAGAGTTTTAAAAATAACTCTCTCATAACCTTTTTATCAATAAATATACAGTGTGTCTCAAAAAGTGTTATACAAATTGGGAAAAAGTTTATCTTATATTTCACAAAAAAAAAACATTCTTGATAAAAAGCTCTGCATGACTTGTAGATTCATAATCAAGTACAAAATTTTTAAAACATTGGCTGGAATACAAGGAAAATCAAAATTATGATTTGGAGTGAGAGTAAAATACGTACAAACTTTAGTTAGTGAACGTAAAATATTATTACATTGCAAGATCCCGTTCAGATATGTAATAAATAAATGCAAGAGTTCTGGAAGTGTTGAAAATAAATTTAGAACGAAACATCGGGCATGGGTTAGAAATGAAGATATTGAAACTGAGGGGATTCAATCGGTCGTGGAAAATCCAAAATACTGACTTCGAAGAAGATCCAATTTATGGAATTGGAAGTAAAACTACAGTTGCGGGAATTTTAAAGGCCAATAAATTTAAACCATACAAACTCCAATTTATCCACACTTTAAAAGAAGGAGATGTTGAACGAAGGTTGGAATTTCGTGCTCGTATCAAAGGAAAATTGGAAAATAACAGACTTACGACACTTATTTTGTTAATCTAAATTTCCATGTCCAAAGCTATAACTCCAGATGTGATTAGAAATGACATAATAGAATTTAATCAACGAACAATCACTTGTTTAGAAAGGGACCGTGGTTACGTAGAAGTTCCGTAGTATTTAAGAAATTGTTCCCAATAAAATTTATTTCTTACGTATTATTCATTGTTGATAAATTGATAAAGAGGTTATAAATTTTTTATCACGTCTTATTCCTTTATTCGATAAATAATCTAATTAATAATATATTGTAATTTTTATCTGGGAAAATCATTAAAGTTTGTATGTATTTTACTCTCACTCCAAATCATAATTTTGATTTCCCTTGTATTCCAGCCAATGTTTTAAAAATTTTGTACTTGATTATGAATCTACAAGTCATGCAGAGCTTTTCATCAAGAATGTTTTTTTTTGTGAAATGTAAGATAAACTTTTTCAAACTTTCAAGCGTTCACTTTATGCTCCCCTAACAGGGAGACATTTTGAGACGCCACAGGTAAATACTCAGAACGTATTATTGCAGCTAAGTGGGCGTGCACGCTCTTAAAAACGTTTACAGAGCATCCCTACTCCTCGCCATCACTCGTGGCGACTGCTATATAATCTGTAAAAGTGTTTTACATGGAAAAACGAAATTTTACAGAACTGTTATCCGTGTAAGGTAGAATTAGATGTGTTACTCGTGGGCTTTATAGCCAATTAGTTGCTTTCAGAATTTTCTAATGTATACTCTACCAATTTACGCAGCTCCTCGTGAAACACCGCATATTAATTGCGTATCCCAAGGTTAGTATCTGAAGACCCTGTACATAATACAATAATTGACAATCACCATGTTCAATTCGAATTATGCAACTATTCAAGTGCAAACAAAATGGGATTAAAGACTGCAGGATACACTAAACCTAATGGAAGGATATCAACTTCCAAAAACTATCCTTTATTTTTATTTGCGTGTCTCTTGTAATAGCGAAAATTAATTATTAGAGCAGCAACGTACACCGTTGCGAAAGCCGCAAGTTTTAATCATCGCATATCTTCGGCGTACAAATAAAAATTCAGTGCAATAAACTTTCCAGAACCTGAGACGGACCGACTAGGTTTAGCGGTTCATCTCACTCAGCGAATAAGTATCATTCATCTCATATCAATCCTTAGAGGATGTATTGTATATGCTCAAATATGCATGTACTATGGACTGCTCTTCTGTTACTTGCGATGATGACGTTGATGGAAATGATACCGGATTTTTTTAATTGCACTTAAGCGTAATACTAGAACGACTTGTGCATCGTTGGAATGCAGGACGTATGTAGGTTGGTGTGCTTATGATGGTGTTATAATGAGATGAAAAATTAACAAACGATAAATCAGGTAATAGGTGGTTGGTCTATGGCACTTATGGGTTTTTAAACTTCATTAGTGTGATTCCCGAATAAAAATGAGTTTCCCGCGGAGACCCCTGTATTTTTTTTAAATCTTCTCCTGTATTTCCAGTACAGAATAATTACGAACAAAAATAATAACAGAAAAAATGATTCAATGCGACGGATAAAGCTGCTTTTTATAGATTAGTGAGTCCGGACTTATTTCTTAGATATGTTTTAGGTAGCATAGAAAATGTTCTTTCACACAAATATGTACAATGTACTCTCTGATCGCCTCTAATTGTGT
The DNA here is from genome assembly GCA_902655005.2 of Marronus borbonicus. Classification (NCBI taxonomy): domain Eukaryota; kingdom Metazoa; phylum Arthropoda; class Insecta; order Coleoptera; family Scarabaeidae; genus Marronus; species Marronus borbonicus. The sequence goes on from LR737397.1 coordinate 709,049, forward strand.
TTGCTTAAAAGAGGTGTCCCTTTAAGAGATTGGTGGAAATCTATACTAGAGTGGTCCTTATTTATATTAGAAATTATTTTTTAAAATTCAGGCGGATGGCGCAACCATCGATAGTTTTATAGTATCCAATGTGAAAGAAATTAAATGAGTCCATGACTACCTGGGGAATTTCTCACAATAGCCCTTTAGTCCTTTTAAGAGCGCCACTTCTGTTTTTCATCCTCATTTTTAATCAAAACGCTGTTAAACTCTTCCGTGAGTTTCTGCTGTGTCTACTTTGAGGTTCCGAGCGATCAACATTCCCTTTTGAAAATCTTCACGAAAGTCCCAAACGGAAGAATGGAATTTCAAGGATTCACATGGAATTTTAAGCCGTTAAAAGAAATCTGCAGTGTTTTTTTTTGCCGAATTATTACAACGACTGAACAACGTTTATTGTGATCGTCTTCATCCCGCTGCATCGTTCTAATAAGTTCGATTTTTGTTTCCGCTGAGAGATTCTTGTTATGAAATGCTAAAGCTATTGGTTCGTCTGTGGGATACCAAAAATGCCGACAAAACTTTGACAAGACCTCCTACGTGTTTCTGCAGGAGTACAAGTCCTTAAGAAAATTGGAGTCTTGAATTGGTGCTTTGAGCAGCAAAGCCAAAGCTTTTATATACAGACGAATGAGAAAAACATATACGTGCCCATGGGATGTCAGCGTGAACCTACTTCTGAAGAAAAAAGTCTTGAATCAGTTGCTAGATTGTTAGTCCGTCCCAGTCGTTACCACTGTTGCTTATTATTTCTAGATATCTTGCGAAATTAAAACGTGATGGCAGACTTTTACGAATGGAATTATAAAAGTGGAAGATTTCGTATACAATGTTCATTAGGCCAAATAAATCAACTTAATAGCGGTAAAAACTCTTTATTGCTTGTAGGTCCCATTATGAAGGCATCTTTCACAAATTCCTTCCGATACAAGTAGTTCACGCTCGCAAATTATTTCTAGTTAAAAACTGGAGAAGAAGCCGTCAAGTGGGAGTTCTATGACAAAAGTGACAATGTGCTTAAGCAATTGTACTATCTGCAGAAAACGTAGGAGGTTCGTTAATGAATACTGACAGTGCTAGTGATAACGATGCAAAGACGAGAAAACAAGAAACGATCTAAAATGTCCCTACAAAAGTATCTTAAATTACCTTAAATTAAAAAATAATGAACAGAAAGTACATTTTATTTTATTTCAATTATTTATGTTTCTAATATATATATGTATATGGCCTTGGTCATCCACGTTGCATGATGGAAGGCACTGGAAATACGAAACAATATTTCCTTAAGCGGCTAACCACTTAGAAATACTACTGCAAACTCTAATAATTGCTTATAGTCTTCCTTGGGATAATGCAGGTCTAGACGATACCCTGGTCACCGGCAGTTTTGGCAACTCCAAACCATGCCTGCTGAAAGCGCTTGAAGAGAGCTGTATGTTGCGCACATGAAAGCTTAATACGCGCTTCAAAAGTGCACCTTAACACTAACTCATAAATATGATGACGACAGGGTAAGCATAATAGTTCCTTTTCTAATTTTTGTCCAAGCAGCACGCAGGCTCCATTCACGATACCGAACGCGTAAAGTCTTTCACCGTGTTCCGTACATTGCATTTAAGAAATGGCTATTTTAATCTCGGAAGCAAAATTTTGTTACCCAGCGCTAGTGATGCCAATAGTAATTATTTTGTTTTGATTTTTTACATTATTATGTAATTTATAAACATTTATTAGTTGAATGTAAAGATGAACAGACCATCTTCATACAAGGAAATCCAGAACCTATTGTTAACAACTAGCAAGGAGGTCGAAGACATACCAAAAAAATGTTTAGTAGTACGATACACGAAATATGTTATCCTAACCGACTTCTACAAAATTGTGATATCAAAGTATTAGTGGAGCCACCGCCATATTTACTAGAAAATTCACGCAAAAACGAAATATGACTAGCAGTACGACTATTGAAAAATGGATACCACGGGCCGATTTAGAAACAGAGCAAATTGAAAAAGAAAACAGCTTCTGATAAAGAGCAGGTACAGGAGCAGAAATTAAAAAATCACAAAACTAAACTAACGTGAACAACCATTTTCATAACATTGAGTGCCTTATAACGTTAATAGGTTCGCATAGCGTTAACACCATGCGGAGGGATTTCCCCATATGTCCCCGGTGCTTTAATGCTTTTGTACTTCCCTGGGTTGTATAATACGCACTGTTTACGCAATACAGCTTGATGTCTTAACACTTCTTACAGTATCTATTTGACTGCAGAAGCGTTTGATGGCAACTTATTACGTCATATCGTCACCGAAGTGAGGAATTAAAAAAGGTGCAAGCGTAACAAATGTATCAAAAAAATATGACGTTGCTAAATCCACGATTTGTAAAATAAAAACAAAAAAAGAATTAATATTAGGCGCGATGGCTTGTACTTACACAGGACCAGGACAAAGAAAGGAAAGGAATTTAAACATCCTGAAATGGTGAAAAAAATTTACAAATGGTTCTTGAATCAAAGAAATAAAAACGTTATGGTCAGTGGTGATATGATGAAAGAAAAGGGAAAAGCATTTAATTCGGAGATGAAAGAAAATTCTGTTGAGGGATTTACTGTTAGTGACGATTGGTTGCAAAGGATTAAAAAAGAATTCGGAATTCGACATTTAAGAACTGCTCATCTCAGTCAGAACTAGTTAATCCAGTCCAGTTAAAAAATAAAATCTGGGCAGCAACTAGGAATTACACCTGATCAGTTATATAATGCTGATGAGTCAGCTCTCTACCGGAAGTTTCTACCAGAGAAAACCTTTATTTCATTTCTAGAGAAGGCTGCTCCCGGTAGAAAACATGAGAAGCAACGACTAATATTTTTGGCATGTACTAATGCCAGTGGAAGTTCATCAAGTCAAATCAGCTTGGATGAGGGATTCACCTGTTAAGAATTGGTTCCTTAAGCATGTTTATAATGTAAATTTAATTTATCAAAGATGAATCTCCCAAATCATTGATTGTTCTGTTGGAAAGTTTCGCAAATCAAGAGGTCGCCCAATAAAAGCTCTACTTATTTTGGAAAATGCTCCATCACATAGATAGAAGAATTACAGAGTGAAGATGGGCAAATTACAACAATTTATCTCCCGCCAAATGTAACCCCTCTTATCCAACCAATGGATCAAAATGTGATCAGACTTACATAGAAGTAGCCTTCTTCGCAATATCGTTGCGAATGGCTCCAATTTAGTAACGTTAAAAAAATTGACAATAAAAGATGCTGTTGCCAATGTAATGTATGTATGGAACCGATTAGACCCAGCAATGATTGTTAAATGCTGGGCAAAAATTCTAGATTTCAGTAATCAAGAAGACGAGGATGATTTACCACTTACTGTATTGCAGCAAAAGTGGAAACAAGGCCAGACAGAAGCTATAGCTTAAACACATGATATTTTAAACACATTACTGCCACATACATGTAATTAATGTTTATTTACACAACTTTCATCACTATATGTGGATCTATTTCTAGATTGAACTGGATGAGACAGACGTAATTGCATCGAATGAAATGGATACACGATTTGACGTCGAAAGAGAAGAAATAGAAGAAGATGAAACAAGAGGCGAGGAAACTGAAGACACATCAATCCAATGGGGAGGAGAAAATGGACTTAATTTGAACTTATTCAAATGTTAGAACAAATATGAGAAACAGCTGCAACATAAAACTGTTGAAAAACCAAAAAAAAAACAAACAATATATTTATTATGTATTTTTAACTTTTTCAAATTAAAAAAAAATGTGTAATTACAAATGGGTGGTAAACAATTATTGATGCAACAATTCCTACTATTTTAAGCATAAAATCAGTCACTCCTTTTAATGTGAACAAATGGTTAGTGGAAACTCCGTTTCATTTTGTTCGTCGGAAACGAGCGTCTACTGTATTATTATTATTTTCCGGAAATTGTATATTTTTCATTCTTCACAGTCGCGGAAAAAGGTGTATTAATAATTATACATATTTATTAATAAATAAAAAAAAAACAAACAAAAAACTTCAAGTAAAATGAAGTCAATAGTTCATCGTCTTCGGTTTCGAAGTCTCCACAACTTCATCCATATCTTCGTCCATTTCTAAAAAAAAAAAAGAAAAAATTAGTATTTGGAAATTAAATGATTTAAATATTTAACAATTTATTCAGTTATTTTTAACAAAAATAATTATTTATAAAATAGTGGAGGAGAAAATTCCTTACTTTTCCCTGTATATCCAACTTACAGCCAAAAATCGTTCGAAGTGTACTAAAAAAAAGCTGGATTAACTGGCGAGAATGATTTGTAATAAAAACTTCAACAATAAATAGATGTTAAACTTACACAGGAACAAATAGATCGTTATTGTTTTTAAAACGACCAGGGAAATTCGACATCCTTACGGTTCAGTTAATAAATACGCCGACCACTTCAGGGGTTTACTGGTTTTTTGGTTGGCCGATCGATACGAGCACTTTTTTGGAATGTTTTTATAGTACAGCAGGTATAGTTTGAATTTCCCGCGTAAGAATAGTTACATGTTGGAAATAGAGAGAGAGAGAGTTTATGGCTTTATGGCTCGGGAATTCGTGAAATTTCAAGCACAATATTTTTTTGTACGAGTAGCAAATATTTACAATGAAAAAAAATAAAAAATAAATATGTAGTAATATTAGATTAGTTACAAAATTTTAAGTTGGCAGTACTTGTCAATTCAATCGAAATTTTAAACATTTTTCTCGGTTCTTTGTTAAAAAGAAAAACACGCATTCTGATGAAGAAACAAAACATTGATATTTTCATGAGTTACAATAAAACATCTATTTAAATGCCTTTTACTATTTAGTTTAGTATTTTTATTTTTATTTCTGTTACATTCAGTGAGTACCAACTTTACTTTACGCATTAGTGCTTATGATTTCAGGTACTGATTTGAATGTGTGAAGTTGCTCCTAACAACAGCGCCCCAGATAATGTCCTATCAGTCACGATTTTTTTAAGGTCATATTTGGTTTGGAAATTCAACCTTAAACTTGTTGAACCTTGAACTAAATTTAAACCAGGACCGAAAAACCAGGCATACTGTTTTATTAACTTATATTAATTTTTTTATTTTAAGTGAAAAAGGGTTGGTGAAATTGTTAAACACTGTGATTTGCGAGATGGTGATTTTTGTTGGAACACAGTGGCGCAGACCATGTAAGGTCGGCTGACATATGTATTTACATATAAATCGACTTTGCCTGCGGAGTATGTACTAATATTACACATAAAAAGGAAGTCAAAATTCTTGACTGTGTTGTAAAAGGCGTAATTTGAAAAGGAGACATGAAGTTAATAAATATGTATGTACTTATATATAATAGTATCTAAAGTTGATATATGTATACTGGTTCAGTTAAGTACAACTGCGACCATCTCTCCCAGAGAAGGCAGTAAGAAAAAAAATATATATGTGTTTACCCTTCTCTATTGATGGCTGGATGCAGACGAAGCTGCATCATGCCGTAAAGAATTGACATAGAACTGCGACATTAATATTGCTTCCGTTGTAGATTCATTTAGCCTTCTGCGACGTGATGAAAATACGTGCTCGTATTTGGAAAATGACTGTTCTACATCTAATGAAGTAATATTTGCGTATTTAAAATCCCTCATCTCATAGCTTTCACTATCGGGTGTGTCACTTATACCCTTGCTTATCAATCGCATTTTCTTCAGATCCGGATTTTTATTGAGAGCGGTTGTAAATTTCTGCGATACGTGCTGTCCTATATCGTCCGTCAAGTTTTCCAGAGCCGTTTTCGTCTTATCGAGAGCGTTAAGTGCTTCCGATAAGGGTAACGCACTATTTTGCAATTTTCCAAGAGATTCTCCAACAACAGAGTACTTTTCGCAAATTTCCGCGATATCTGCTTCAATTTGATGATCCGAAAACAGTTCTTGGCCTATTTTAATAGCTTCAGAACCTTGCGGTTTCAATATCGAAATAAATGATTTGATACTCTGAAAATGTTTACAGTAATAGGATACTGTTGCAAGCCAGGTACCCCATCTGGTTAATGCAGGTTCAGGTGGTTGTGGAATTCCCGGACAGAAGTTTTTGAATTGGCGAATCCGTTTAGGTGATTTGAGAAACACCTTCCTTGTGTTAGCTATGAGTTGGTCTACTCGTGGATAGCTAAGTCTGATGGTATCTGCCGCAACATGAAACGCATATAGTAAAGATGTTACGTGAAGGAGCTGCGGAAAATCTGTTTTTAATAGTTTGCCAACTTTAATCATAGTTGCGGCTCCGTCAGTGATAAATATGCTTAATTGCTTTTGCTGTACACCAACCGAATTAATAGCATCTTTTATCACTTGCACTATAGTTTCCGCCTTCGTATTTATAAGACGTTTGCTGCACAAAAGAAATGGTATCGACGGCCCATTAAAGTTTAAAGTACGCACTATAACATGTATTACACTGTCTTTGTTAGCGTTTACCGTTTGGCCCACGTTTATCCAAATTTTTTCATTTTTTATAACATCCCGTACGGCATTTCTAACTTGTAATATTACCCGTGGAAAAGTACTTCGCAGTTGGTTTCTGCTCGGTAATTTCCGAGCAGGAGCATATTTTCCCCAAAATGAACGCATTGCCTCTTGCTCCACAATGGTTTGCGGGATATTACAAACACTTAACATGAGTAAAAAATCTATCACGAAAATTCGGTATGGTATATCATTTTTTACGTTTTCTCTGTGTTTCGCTGATTCTAAGTGCCGTTTGCACTGTTGTTCGTTGTAAACCATAAGCATCACATTGCAAGCATCACATTTTACGGAACCGCTATGATACTTTAAAAACGGATACCGATGTATGTATTTATGGATCTCGTGCATTCCATGCAATCTGTGCTGTCGTTTACGCAACATTTTTATAGCACGCGGTTGGTTTCGCCTACATAATAGTAGCGATGCGAACAAACTGATTTATGTACATGTACATATAACATCGGCCGACCTTGTACGATCTGCGCCGCTGCGTGGCAACAGAAATCACCATCTCTAATGATTTGTCACAGTGAAATAAGAACTGTTATTCAATATACATATGATCACGAAAATAAAAAAGCACGAATTGTTATTAATTTTTAATGTTATTATTAAGAATTAAAATATTCATCCACAGAATGACATTTCTACTAATTTTACTACCTGGAGGTTGGTGACCATTCTTGCATACCAAGAATATAACAATTGAATGTGATACATTAGGCGACATCTACATTTAACTGGACGAATTTATTGCCGTGAAGTAGAAGGATATATATGTTAAATACATTAATGTTTCCATGTTTATAATTCCTTGTGTTTTGTACTTCTTTTCAAATTGATGAATTATAGCAATTTTAGCGACTAGAAGTACAATGTAGATTATTATTTTAAATATTGGAAACTATTTGCGACATCTAATTTCGATTAGTCGAACTACTACACAGATTTCTGTTATTTAGAGATCTCGACAAAGACAACTACATAAGCCAAACAAAGACGCGAAATCCTATCAAACATGGCTTGTATTTAAGTGTAGCACACGTTTTTTATGTTAGCAGCAAAGTGTTTCTAGTTTCCATCAGTAAGAGTTCCTGTTTCTCATCCAGGGCTTCGTATTTATTTCATTTCTTCGATTTTCCATCTTTAACAGTAAGTTATGCCGATTTTACCTATTCAATTAGCGCGAAATTTCCGGCATTTCCCTAATTCCACATGCTGGATAAATACATACCATGCCGTTCACTGACGACCTGCCGTTTAAATAATTCAAAATTAGAAAATACGATGGAATATTTTCGAATTTTAACGAAATTTCGCTTTAATTGTAGCTTTAGATGTAATTTCCGGTACGTTTTAGCAGAGAAAATATTGATTTACACTAAAATAACGAAGGCACCAACGTGGTGAATGATTTGTCTATTTTGTTTTGTGCAGGTTTAAAACGTTATCCTAGCAGATTAAAGAAGATGGTCAAAGCTTCGGTTATCTCCAATGGTGAGTTAAATCTAAAAAATCGTATATCTCTAGGTTACAATTGCTTAAATTCTAAGTTATATGTTTATAGTACTTCAGAATAGGCCTCTTTCCATGTTATCTCGTGCGGTAGAAATATTTGATAAGCAGAAAATTTATACCAGCGTGAGCATATTGAATATCTTCAATAGGCTGGTTGATAGTAAATTGTGTATTTTAGTTGCTTGTTTACCTCGCAAATAATCTCAAATAAACTTTTTTCTTATTGCGAAAGATAGATAAGGAAGCGGGAAGAAGCGATTTTTATTTGAGAATTTTAATCACGTTTCTATGTTTTAACTGAAGGCTAACTCATCAAACTACGTGGACAATAATAATTATATAATAACAGTTCCGAGAACGAAAGAATAACAAGAACCAATGTAAATAGTACGAATTGAAAGCTGTGAATATGTCAGCAATTCCTCCCAAATGCAAACAACGTAAAAATTGCGTAATCGTGATATTATTGATCGTAATCCTTACATTTTAACGAGAATATCATCACCAAATCGATGTGAAATTTGTCCATTTTCTTTACGTTTTAGTTCGTTGGAAGTACTGTTATCTATGAAAGTTACGTTAAATCTGGTAGATATTTCAAAATGGGCAACTTTCTTCAGTTCCTAGAAATTCTATATTACGAGAAATGTTGATTGGTGAACTCCGAGAATGAGCATTTCAAGGTAGCACATATACAGTGAGGGACTAAAGTTTAAATAAATACACTAACATCACTTAAAATGAAAATAAAGCATTGTAGCACAAATGTATATATGCAGCGTATTTATTAATCGAATAATAAACAATAATGAAAACAAAAAAATATATATTTTGTTGCATAGATAACGGTAAATTCGCCAGAAAAAAAAAATATGCTGGACAAATGCTTAAATTAATATTTGGGCGGTCCGCTTCGAGCGGTGACTTAAACGAAGTAGCATAGGTAGAACTGAATTTTCTGTTTCGGATATCGTGATTTCTAACCAGGCCTTTGTGAGCTTCCTCAAAGGATTCTTTGCTTTTTGAAGTTGCATGGTCAATAATTCCCAAACTTGCTGTATTAGATTTAAATCCGGAGAGTGAAGAGGGATACAGAGCATAATACAGTAACCAAACGCGCGGTATGTTTGGAGTCGTTGGAATATCCAATGTCTTCCCAGACCCAAGCTATCCACAGAAGCCTGCAAATGTTCCTCCAATATACTTTTAAACAGGCGCCTCTCCATTATACCATCGATAAAAGCTAAATGTCCTACTCCAGCTGCTTCAATCGCTCCTCAAACCATCACACTCCCGCCACCATGCTTAACGGTTGGTATTATATTTTTGGTTTGAAGCGCTCTGGCGGACTTTTGCGCGACCATCGCTGCCAAACATATTAAATTTAGATTCATCTGTAAATAGGGCTCTTCTCTCCAGAAGTCCTCGTCCATATCCTTGAATTTATTTGAATTTTATTATCCTTGAAAATGTTTGATAATTACATTTTTTACACTAGTCTCTATTTGCTTTCCTTTGCCCATTGCTTTGTTTTTAAGCCTACCGACAATGATGAAATCAGGGTTAATATTAAGTAAAAAAAAAGTGACTAAACCAGCAAATAGAACGGTACTTCATTCGGAAAACCCCCAAGAAAAGTTGCAATACAAAAATTTTTGTTATACTTTTGTCCAACCTATTTTTATTAATTCTGGTGAATTTACTGGTATCTATTCCACAAAATAATGTTTTAAGCTATTAATGCTAATGCGAATTGGTATAACTTATTGGGGCGTGCAATTTCAACATTTACGAGAAATTACTATTATTTTGAATAAATTTTTCAGAGCAATAAAAGCATAGTTTTTTTTTTTCACGTGTAATCGCTTCGTAGCGGTGTAGTTTCTCAATACAATCTGTCATGTAAGAGCAAAAAGTTACAGAGCGAGAACTCCAACTCGTCAATAAAGTTGCCAATAAACAACGCCAACAACCAATACCGTGACACTATTACCAATATACACCCACAATTGCTCGTTGGAGTCAGATGTACAGTGGCCGTTTTATTTATGTTTTGTCTCCCCTTTGCAACGACTAAATATCAATACTATCTTCAGCATGGCAAGATGAAGAACAAATAAATGCACAGAATGCGTTTATTGGGAATACCCATCATTATCTAAAATGAGAGTCATACGAATCCTACAATAATCCGAGTGTACGGCTATGTGTGGTAGAAAGTGTAGATCTCAGGGGGGGGACAAAAAAATAAAAATATCACTGTATCTACGGGAAGTTTCTCAAAGAACAGGTTGTCCTCTATAGTTTCAGCATCTGTAAGACTGCTGAAATATCATCAGCGTACACTATAATGAATAAACCTATTAAGAAAGTATAATGAGAATATGACCGAGCCTAAAACGGATCGCCCAAAGTAACCGGTAAACAGCAAAATGAATATCTTCCACAGCTTTTCTGGAGTTTAATTTGCACAGATCGTGAACGAAAGAAAGAGAAAACCCGTGTGAGGGCTCTATTTCAAAGTCCACACTTCTCCAACTTATCCATTAAACGTGTTTTTTATCGATAAATGTAAAAATGTAGTTAGAAAATTGATACACAACCGATTACCTGGTTCAAAGCCATGTTGGACAAGTGAATACGGTGATCCCTTTCCAAAAGTGACTCTAATCTACGCAACATAGCATATCCAAATAACCGTGCATACGTGTCATTTTCAGAGCATCCGGAAAAATTCCGAGTTGAAAGGAAAAATTTATAAGATATGTTAAAGGACGACATAAATAAAACTTCACTTGTTTGACTAACAAGGAAGGTATTTGATCAGGACCTTTTGTTTTTTAGACGATTAAAAATTAACAACAGTTTTGCTTTGGAATATTCAAGAAGTAGGATAATATTACGAGACTGGACTGTTAACTTTAGGAATGGCCGCAGATATCTTGGAAACAGGATTATCAAAGTAAATATTGGAAGTTGTAGCAATTGTGTAAGCATTAGCGATAACGTTGCCATCTTCCCCGTATAAGTATTTTGGGAAATAATAGTTTTATTTGTCAAATAATTAATAACATGCCGGGTTAATTTATTTGTTATCAGAATATAAGATTTTGTTTTGTTTAGTATTTCTTTTTAACGTTAAAGCACAAATCGTCGTAATTTTGTTTTTTTACTTAATAGTGAAAACCAGGTATATCAGTTTAAGTTTCTCGTGAGCGTTACATAGGAGGTTATTCTTTGTATATTAACATTTTTTTTTCTAATACGGCGTTTTAAAGGAATTGAATTTTTCATTGTAATCATAGAGTTTCAATATTCTCAATCTATAAATTGAAGAAAGGCATCCAAAGGTGTAATAATCACACAGTATGTACCATAAAAAAAAACTCGTATTCAGCGAAAATGGTGGTCGGGGTGGCCACGCAGTTGATCCACCGTGACCAATCCATTTATTACGATAACGGCGATTCATGAGTTATTGCACTTGTAGTATAGTATGTACAGCAGCCCCATCATATTGCAAGAACTGTTGTACGTTGTTATAAAGGAATATCCTCTAATAGACCTAGCAAAGGGTTTTCGCAAAAATTACTGTAGTTTTCACCGTTCCGTATTCTTGGAAAGAACATGGCCAGATGATTCTTTTTCTCGAAGTATCTATTCAAACCAGCATCTTTGCTGATCTCGCTGACGTAAAGTATGAGAATTCTCAAAATGGCAAGTGCCAGGTTGTGGTAACTGAAAACTCCTTGTTGGTTGAAAGGAGCGGGTGGTAGGATTATTCTCAACATCCTGCAATAACTGTTCGTGCTGTTGCCATGTAAGTTTTCGAGGCCGACGTTTTGGAGCGATACCTGCTATCTCCACTGCACGTGTTTCTACATTTTTTATTGTTTTGTAATCTGGGTGACGGTGGTAACTCTCCGACGTTATCATTACGTACGCATCACATCGACGTATTCTCTGTTGTCTGTATATCTGCCATTTTCAATTTAAAAATACTTTCAAAGCTTCCGATAGTCAATAAACGGTAAACTTAATAATGTCAAAGTCAAATAAATCGGTGGCAACCCGGTTCTACTTTCTATAAATACAGATTTCGCTCGTACGTAGTTTTGTTATACCGCCGTAATCGTTTGTTCATTTTTTATTTCAATTTTATCTGAAAACGGCTTTACTTTCGGCATTTCACATCCGAGGACTGAGGAGTGAATATTGACTCACCCTGTGTATCCTACGAGATTTTTATCAATATTATAAATAACCATAAGGTTGCATTATCAATCATCATTGAATGAAGGGAAGGATTTAAGAGAGGACCAAATTCTAAACGAACTGAATAATACACAGATTGGTTTAAAAAGAAAACAGATATGAAACAGACGGAAAAGAAAATAATTATCTGGAATTGGTAAAAGCAATCTAAAATATTAAACGTAGAGCCAAACCCAACAATCGCCACAACTAAAGCTACCAATGTCCTAAATAAAACACTTGTTTTGTTTCATACAAAAGCAATGTGAGGAGAGAAGACATTAGCCAACGGACATGTTTCTGCCTACCCGGTGCCATTAGCGTTGCTCCGAGTACTTCTCTACCCCACACCACTACTTGCCTTTCGACTTGTCACTATTACACACGCTGATGACGCCGGATAGGTAGAAACATGTCGTCGGCTATTCTATGTATTTTTTAGTACCCACCACACATTATAAGAAATGTTAAAAAGATTTTGTTACGCTACATCACATGCCAGTCTCATTACTTTACATAATTGCTGTTGACGTCAGACCGTTACTCATTTCAGACCAAAGTTACTGGATAAAACACGTTACACCCATGTTTCTTAAATAAGTACGCATTAATTGTTGTTACCCGGATAAATCTGAATGTATTCAAACTTGGTACGAAAATATTTTGGTTTGAGTCATAGTGGTTAATTTGTTATTGTAGAAGGGGAATTAATCTGAAAAAATATGCATATCTTGCTTTTAATATATGCTTGTAAAAATTTAATAATAATAGCATACTTCAGATTCGTTTATAAATAATTATCTTTTGTAAACAATTTAACCTCTCGAGCTCTTACAGACGATTGTTATAAATATCTATACGTTAGGAATTTAAATATTGAATGTAGGGCGATACGAGTTGCTGCCTGGTTGTTTTATATGTGGAAAAATGTTTTTACGGCTGTACAGTTAAACATCAATATAAAAAGTACAAAAAACAAAATAATCTAACTATCTACTCTACAGTACCACTTCTTTTTGTTGATTATGTAATCATTTAAAGGCGTTCTTTTTTTCTCGCCAAAGCCACATTCTTTTAGTTATAGCTGGTAAAGCAAGTGCAATGTCGTTCTATGGTACTATGGTATTATGTATATGTTACGAGGGCGTCTAAAAAGTTCCCAGCCTAACATAGAAACAAGTAATGTGTGTCAAATTCGGCGTTATTTCCCAACATAGTTTTCTTGGGGATCTCTACGTTTTTCCCAACGATACTCCAACGTCTTCAATCTGCACGAATAGTAGTTGCAAAATGCTCGCTTATGAATGTGATGGCCTCCTCGTTCGATGAAAATCTATGTCCTCCGAGCCTAGAAAACAGCTGACGCTGGATCTGAATTTTTGCCATGGCGGCCGCTCAAGTTTGAGACGATGCGCAACAAAACCTTTTTCTCCTCAAATGCGTTTTTCCGTGTAATTTCTGCCTTCAGCTTGTCAAATCTATGATGCGTAGGTGCCTCCGTTATTGTTCAAGATTGTCGAATAACAACATTTTCCAAGTCGTCGCTTTTTTCGGAGCCGATTCACCCTTCGCAGTCCACTGTTTCGGACTGTGTCTTGGCCTTAGGAGTGTACTGGTGTATCCGAATCTAGTCTACAGTTATTAATCAATGATAAAATTCATTTCGCCTAACTCTCTGTTGGGCGCAGTTAATCTGATAGGTATAGCTAGAATGTTTTCGTTCCCACTTCCTCTTCTGGGAAGGGTACGAGTCTGTCCCTCCTAGCAGTCTTACGTTCCGCAAGTGGAAAGGAACATAATTCTCGTGTATCTGCTTTATGATAACAACGCCGTCGATCCTGAGTTTAGAGAGCAGAAGTAGCTAGAGGTGATCTCTTCCTGCAATTCCACCATGGGCGTTTATATGTGTGCTATTTTCAGCGTGAGTGAGTGAAAACAAACTTGCCGGTGCAAATATTGCGTCCGACGGAGTATTAAACTGCCTCAACAAGGCTCTTCCAGTGTTCAACTTTCTTCTTCTTCTTCCTTGGTTAGGCGTCTGCAGGTTTACATTGCTTTTCATAAATCCTTTTATTTATGCCCTCACTCATTTAATTCTTTGATGTAACTTTCAAGCTTTTGCATTACGCTAAAGCTATATAAATAGTATTTATGAAGATTTTGGAGCAAAATCGTGATGATGATATGGTTAAGAAAATGCAAATTCATCGTTCAGCCCTACTGGAAGCGTTGATTTCTCACTTAGAAAAGAAAACCTTACTTTGACGTAGAAATAAATAATTGGAAATCTGACATCTCATCTCTAAAAAGAAAAATATTGTAATTGTTTAAATTTGTTTTTGTTGGATGCTACCTTGTTTGTTAGGAATATATTAAAGTGAATTCAAAGAAATTTATGTTTAACATTTATTAGCACCTTAAAAACCATAAACCGGGAATATATTCCACAAAACGTTGCGGTTATTTAATTATCTAAGCTTCCTATTTGCATACTGGCTCCAATTTAATCTTACTCTCATATCAAATGACGTCTTGTACATTACGTATTTAATTTAATAATAAACGTTAATTGCTTCTACCTCAATTACACAAATGTTGGGGTTTTCGTGTCAACCGAATATTAATATTGGATAATCGATTATTTCGCTTATTCCTTATTTAGTTAGTTTACATCGTTCTTTCTTAAACAACAACAGCCATTCTGTTTTTAATCTAACCGATAATGCTGTTTGGAATAATTGTATCACTGGAAAATTTCTTGTCAGTTATTGTAGAGAATGGCGTTGTTTTGTTTGGCTAAATCTTGTTTGCGGCTTATAATGACTACGTACAATAAAATATGTATTTGTTTTTAATGACTAAAACTATAATAACAATAACAATGATTCGAACAAATATCAACACAGTACCCAAAGCAGTTATTTTATCTAACGGTTTGGAAAATTTCCTATTGCTTTATACCAGTGCTCCGTAACCGGTGGTACTATTGCGGTTGACTTATTTCCAACATCTTGAATGAAAGGAGCTGTCTTTACCGACTTTTCTGCGGCATTTGATACTTTAGGTTGTGGTATTATATTACGTATGGGCAACCTTTTCTTTTGGAAGATTAGGAAAATTTATTATGGATTCGTTGGCCAACAATCAATTTTTTACATGTACACTGCCGTTCGGAGAAGTTCGGTCGGTTATTAAAAACCATGAAAAGTATACAGAAACAAACGAAACTAAAAACAAAATACAATTTTATTGTATGTACAGGTAAAAAAGACAAAAATAAATAAATAAAAAGTTATTCTGGCCTAATATAACATACTGAACATTATTTTTTTTTTCATCGAACAAACCTCCTTTGCTGTTAATCACCGCTCGAACTATTCTAGGCATTCTTTCGATAAGTTTTGTTAAAACGGATTGTGGAATATTAATCCATTCATGTTGCAGAATATTCCGTAAATGTTCTTGTGAAGTTGGGCATATTTTTCGGATCCTCCGGTCCAGTTCATCCCACAACTCTATAGGGTTCAAATCTGGCCTTTGTGGGGGCCATGTCATTACTTTCAGGGTGTGCTGTTCTTCTTGCTCCTTTAGATAGTTCCTACACACTAACGCAGTGTGTTTTGGGTCGTTGTCATGCATGAATGTAAAGTTAACGGCCTATTATACGCAATCCTGATGGCACTGCATGATTCTGGAGTATTGCAAAATAATTTTCCTTCCTCATTACACCCTGCACTCTGCATAAATCTCCCGTCCCAGCAAAGGAGAAACATCCCCACACTAACACAGAACTACGCGCTTGCTTCACTGTTGGCACAATGCAGTCCGGGGTCACTTTTCGGTTTTAGATCTTCGGACATAAAGTCGTCGATTTTGCCCAAAAACCTCAAACTTTGACTCGTCACTCCAAAGCACGTGTTTCCAATCATCTAACGACCAATCTAGATGAGAACGGGCCCACTGTAGCCGTTTTGCTCTGTTGGCCCGACGTAATAAGAGTTTTTGAATGGCAATGCGTCCATGAATGTCCGCTTGTTGAAGTCGACGTTTTACCGTATTCGCCGAAACTTGTTCTTCACGGTCGCGATTGACTTCTACTGCTATTTGTGACGCTGTTAATTTTCTATTGCGTTTGCTTAATAATACAATTCTCATATCTTCAGCTTTTGTTGTTTACCTAGATGCTCCGGGACGAACACGATTTTCTATAGTTTCAGTTGTCTGATATCGCTTTATGATGTCATTTACTGTTGAACTTCTCATATTTATTTTTTCGGCAATTTGTCGCCCCGAATATCCTTCTTCAAACAGCGTAGTAATGCGTGAACGTTTTTCTACACTGGTAGGCTTGCCACGTACCATTTTGAAGTAAATTTTCTTAAAACTTTCGCGAAAAAACGACAGATGCACACCAACACACGTTTAACAGCAAAATGAAGCAAATTTATATCTTTACGCCTGTGATATAAATAAACAAGAATGATACTGCGGTATATTTCCTAAATGTATTGTTCGTTAATAATCCCCAAACGACCCGTTTCAAAAGATCGGTACTTCCGAGAAATTCTTGGAATGATAATAAAAGAGACTATTGTGGTTGTCGCAATATTTCTATTTTACATAATAATTTATGGCTTTAATCCCTTAGAAAAGAGTGTATGCTTAATATTTTTCTAATTTTATGTACTAATAATTGTATACAGTGTGATATAATAGATTTTTATTGTATGACCGAACTTCACTGAACGGCAGTGTATATAAACATTTCGACAATCGAACCTTAAGACTAAAAATACACAAATTGTTCTATTACGTAGATTGTTGGACAATTTCAAATATTAGAAGCGTTTTTTGCAGTGTGAATTTTTAGTTTGACGCAATCGCAGCGATTAATACAGCTAATGTGTTGAACATGTTACTTTCAACGTTAATTAGTCGACATCGCGATGATAATTCCTTTGACGTCACAATAACTTGAGTTGCGTGATGCCTTAAAACATGATTGAATATGTATCATGATTGGAGTTTGAACGATTAGAAAGAACCATATGACGCGCAACTTGTGGAAATGTTATGTATTAAATAATTTACACCATCGTTGAGACTATGTAATATACTTAAAATTATATTTATTTAGATATTTACAAAAACTTAAAACCCTGCGCATGTTTAGAGCGATCTCTATCCCAAAATCCAGCGATTCAGCCGCTGAAAAAAATGTGTTGTTCTTATACCAAAGTACTCTTTCAGTTTCTACAGTTTCGTCGAAATCTTAATTTTCGAGTTGCCGGTGTCTCCTTGTAAGAAAGTCATGAGTTCTTTGGGCTTCATTATTCGAAGCCTCAAATTTTTTTGCAATGAATACGCTTTGATAACATATTTTGGCACTTAGAAAATACGTATTTGGTGCAAAGTCCTTACAACCTTAACCAAACGTAGCAATTGCAAATAGTTCAAAGAAAGTTCTCTTCTCAGAATTTTTTATTCCAACGACGGTAGATATATCATCAACAATTTATTGAAGCATTCATCGGATATATCAGACAGTGAAGCCATTCTTCGACGATGTCACCGTTCCATAACTGTAAAGACGTCGTCGGCGAGAATTCGTAAGGCGACCATTACCCACACGCAATCTAATACGTAATAAAAGACTTCTTCTATCTGCTCTTTTCTTTGTTCTAACCCGCATCGCATGCAGACGGCCAACGTTCGTACCGAACACAAGTCTTCTCATATCTTCTCGGATGTTCCGTTCGTAAATTAAGTCAACGTTCACGACCTTGCCAATCGACAACCTGTCCTCGCCAAGGACAACGCAATAACACCGTTGTGTCCTCTCTTATTATCGGCCTCTCTTCTCGTCTACAGATATGTTGGGTGTGTACAATGACGCAATCAAATATTCGAATTGGAAAAGCTGAAAACTTAGTGCAATCAACTATCTATGACTAAAAAAACGTTGAAAAAGTGCCTTCTGGTCTTACAGCGTCTGTTTGACATAATTACGTGTCACTTACAGGAGAACCTCGCGTTTTCTGTTAATTATTTTGCTTGCAATTCGGTCTTAATCCTAGTTTGTAACGCATAATAAATGCAATATTGCGTACCATCGATTGTTGCTGATTATTAAGCATATACGAGGCGTGTTTTTTTAAATAAGAATTGAAATAAATTGAAATTCGGCCTACATCTGTTAGCAAGCCACATACGCCAAAAAACATTATGGCCGATGAAAATGGGCTAGAGCTTTTAAAGATGATCGCAAGAATCTTCATAATGAGAAACGAAGCGGGCGACCTGCCATTACTGACGATTTGATGCAGAAGGTTGACAAAGTGAAAGAAAAGAAACGTTATCTGACAAATCATCAATAAATGTTATTAGATCGTCGAAATGCGATCTGATCGTTGATAACTTTGTTTTTTTGGCGGGTTCCTCGCTATCTCCACTTTCATTTTCCACGATCATCACTTCATCCGATATCTCACATTCCATCACGATGTGATACCAAGGGTCACCTTCATCTAATTGTTGAACAGGACCGCCAGGAAAGTCTATATTCCAAACTCAGTGAAAATATTTTGGGCTATGGTTTGATATGTACCTGCAAAGGTATCCAAAGAAACGTAACAAACATTCTTCATTGGTTATTACAGTGAATTGATCAAACTGCCAAGCATTTTTTAAGAAATGTCCTCCTGCATACCATCGACTAAATCTTCTAGTCATCACCCCTTCTCGTACGAATATTTTCGCTCGTCATCGTACACCAGTCGCAGGTATTGATTGACCCGAGCCGACATCGTCGGTTCGTTTGCCCCACGAAAACGTCGTTCCGGAGGAACCGACCGTCCATCCCCCCGATGGAGCGCCGTCGAAACGATCCGCCTTAACCAGTTGCGCCTTACGTTCGGTTGGAAAATGAACGACGAACTTTCAACGGCCACTAAAACAACAACAAAACCAACGATCGCATCGCAACCTTACGTGCCGCATCGTCGACATCACGATCTCAACAGCAACGACGACAAGGACGAGGACGTCATCGACATCGTCAGAAACGAAACCATGGCTCATTTATCGGTCGCACTTACGTCGACCATCGCTCCTGATTGATGGGAATCAACATCCAAGGAGTTTGAAGAGAAGCGCTTTCGATTAATAAACAGATCAGACCATCGTATCGTATCGTCATGGCTTACCTGATACATAGATCTAAGTCCGAATAAAATTCTTAGAATCGAGAAGAGATCGCCATCAGATGGAACAATTTTTCACTTAAGAACGCAATTTTGCGCAACGGCCAAACTATTTTGGGCTACTTCAAAGGTATTTATAACCTATGAAAGCTGATGTAGGTGTTGTTTAGGCAATTAATTGCGTTTAATAAAGGCCAGAATATTTTTTGTTGTTGTTTGGAAGGATTTGAAACGTTTGAGAATGAATCACGTAGTTTTTTTTTTTTCTGGTAGGTATAGTTCGATTTTTCATTTGTATCTTAAGTTGGGATGCTTGTTTCTCTTTTAATTTCGTTGAAGCTTACGTGGATTTGATAAAAAAAGATGTTGCAGAGGCTTAAACATCAATTTATGGTACCGCAAAACAGATATTCTAGATTTTAGAAGTAATAATATATACCGGGTGTCCGCTTAAACGTCGCTGGAAAACGGCTTTATCTCGATAAGTTCTACAGGATAACCAAGCCCATTCTCATTAAAAATAGTTGTATTGTTCGGAATTGACCGCTACAGGGTGCAACTAATGTGAGAAAGGAGAAAAAGCATAATTTCTCCAAAAACCCTAACTGATTGGTTGAATATTTCTGTCAGTGCATGTATTAATATTTATAATTATAATAAATAAAGGTGTGAACTTATGTTATGTCCGTAATAATTCGCGATAAGATTGGTTGGTTTTAACGGATTCGTTTTAAAGGGAAATTTGAACAGATTACGTAGTGTTATTCAACGTATTCGTTTGGAAGTATTTTCTTTATATATATATATTCATTGTGAGCTATTGTTGATGAAGACTCAACATATAAGAGAATGCCGAAAGCCGGATGTTACCCTTTTCCATTCGAAACAGGGTTTAACGGACGAGACAGAGCCCTCCAAAACATCCCGATAACCAACCCAGAAGTCGATGTAAAGAACAAACTAACTCGAGACTCCCAATGTCCTACCAAAAATTAGAAAAGAGGTTATTGAAATAATTGCAAAATACGATTCGTTTTAGCAAATGTTATTCATATCAACACGTAAATAATGTCTTTATGCAAAAAAAATATTATACTTAATTATATATTCTTTCGGTTTAGGATTTTACATAATTATTGTAAGTATGTACAATGGCTGGTTTAAATATCGATACTACCTTTCACGCGGCAAGGCCAAGTACTTAGATTCAGCGAATAAAACCACAGAATCGCGTTTATTGGGAATACCCATCATAAACCAAAATGGGAGTTCTGCGAATCCTACAACAATCCAAGTACACGGCTACGAGTACTGGTAGAAAGTATACATCGTCTCAGGGGGAGACAAAACATAAAAACGTAACTGTACATGTGTAGGAAAACAACGCGCTTTCGGACATTAAGAGAACTTCCTACTCCATTTTCATATAATTAATGCTTTAATTTAAGTTAGAAGTTTTAGATAGACAAGGCTTCAATGCAGATCTCGGAAAATAACGCGTGTATTACGTCAGTGATGATATAAGCAAAATATTTTGAAGGCTGGGTGAGCTAATAGCATCCGGTTTTTGTAAAAAATCTTTTACCAAAATCTCCAACAAATACTCAATCCAATAAAATTTGAATCACCACTCTAGCGTGTAAAGCGTTTAAGTTAATGGCAGTTCAAGAAAAGGCAACATTTCGCAAAAATCTAGATCAATCATCTCAAGATGGATGTATACTTAAGCTCAGGAAATGAATTATCTTCCGTTCACATACCAGGTAAACACGCAGTCTAGATGTACATATTTGCGTCTTACAGTGAACTTGATATCTTGTTAATTTTGTAATACGAATCAAATAAAGAAGTTCAGATTAAACCATATCTGTACTATACATAATACTCTTTGATTTCAACTAAGCCTACATATCTCGTCCTTGAAGCGTACTTTATTTAATGTAAATAGCAAATTTTTCCAAAGATTTTTCCCAGATTATGAACCAATCTCAATAAATTATCTCTATGTTGCTGAATGAACACGAGAAATTGCCATCTCTAGTCATATGCGTAAAAAATAAAATCGAGAGTATATGTAACTCGATGATTAAAAGAAAACTCAGCTTCTTAAGCGTCTTCCGTGACTTGAAAAACTGGAGAAGTGAGATTAAATATTTTCAACATAAGGGGTGTTTCCATAGTTATTTCTGCAAAACGCCTCCGCCGCGAGGAAAATATGTCCTTGTATAAAGAAAACGATCGCTCTACATCTAGTGATGTTAATTTGCATTATTTAAAAAATCTTTGAAACAAGTTAACGCATCTGTAGATGAACCTTCACAAATCTGCCTAAATCTGGCAAAATTTGAATCTTTGTCTAAAACACTTTTAAACTTAATTAGAACACACACTTCCACCGAACGAAGCTGTGCGTGTACATCTTTCACAATTTGCAGTGATTCCTCTAACGACAGAAAAATTTTGTAATTTTTCTATTGCTTGCACTACTCCGATGTAATATACATTTAGTATATCACCAAGATTTCAACATTTTCAAATGAATACTCTTTCATATATCGATTGATGCAATTCTTCGTGACATAGCCTGTATTATCGTTGAAAAGGGAAGCATTTGTCATGTGTCTCACCGTACCTAAATCGATGATATAGTTGGCAACATTTATTACGCAATACGTTACCTTAATTCAAAAATTACGTGACTATGAAAATAGGCAGCTCAAATAATATCTCTTGTTTATAATATCTGAACCTTTCCCACACTAATAACGAAACCTACTTTTAACCTAATACATGATATTAGGTTGGACAAAACATTGTGCGGTTTTGAATTCTAATAAGTGAAAGGTTAATATAAATTCATGGCATACATGATAAAAAATACTCTATTAACCTAAATTCGTTACCATTTTCACTGACAAATATATATGTATATTATAGTTAATTATATTTCTAATCACTTTAACTTTGGCCTCAAAAATGTACATTCTTGTTTTACACGAGTATGTAATTGGAGAAAAGAGAGTGTGAAAACTTGTAGGTTCGAGATAACTTTTTATTTATTCATTTTAGTAGATTAGGACGTGTCAACACTTGGATTTAGCCATGTTCACTTAAACAAGACTTTTTAATTATCCATTTCGTTTTTTATTATTTAATTGGAAGGCTGATTTGGAGATAATACCAGATTGGAATTATCTTTCAAGACTCCTTCAATTTATTTCTGTTTTGTGCTAGAGTCTGAGGCTAATTTCTTCATTTCAATAATGTCAATAAATCTCGTATATCCACCTGCCAGTCAATTGAATCTCATTGATTTTTTTGAATCTGAAAACGAATTCAGCCCCAGAAATTGTATGACATGTCAGGTCTTAGAGTAACTTTGGCCATTTTGACCAAATTTATGAATTTATTGTGAGGGAAGGGATCTTCTTTTATATTTCCGAAAAAGGCATCGTGTCGTACTAGTTTTCA
This sequence comes from Marronus borbonicus, assembly GCA_902655005.2. Taxonomy (NCBI): domain Eukaryota; kingdom Metazoa; phylum Arthropoda; class Insecta; order Coleoptera; family Scarabaeidae; genus Marronus; species Marronus borbonicus. Next base: position 732,116 of record LR737397.1, read on the forward strand.
GTCTTAAAATCAATTTTCAATTGCCGCTGAACGATCTTTTTGCCTATGCAAATTTGAACTTGTAATACTGGTCAGGGATCTAATGAATCATCACCGCCAATCCTATCGACTTATAAATGTTAACTGTTACGAATCACGGTTTAGACTTTTACATTTATGTATTTTTGAACGACGACAACGACGAGTCAGCAGGCGTCGCTGTCATCTTGGATTTGAAAGTTCTTGTGATCAGCGACCCCGAAAACCTGTGAGTAATCTTTTTCAAACGATTTTGCGAGATTTTGAGTTACCCGGCTACGTTTATTGATTGGATCCGCTTTCTTGAATTTAGAGTTTGTAACTGCAAATTTGTGGTCAGCGATTCAAGTCGTGCGGGATTATCAAGAAATGTTAGAAAAGCTTGTTTAAAAAAGTTGGAAACAGGATATTAGACTATGATACCAAAGGCTCACGTACTATAGATTGAAATTTTGGTATATTTCGAGAAATCCGACTTGGATCGAATCAAACGAAAATGGATTTTGAAAGGAAAGAGTAGTACTAAATGATAGCCTAAGCTGAAATTAGCGAAGAAATTGGCTGTTCTTATAACATAAGCTCAAATATTACCAAAAGCGGTCTTTTAGGCAGTTTGAAATCAGGATATCTCGAAATCCTGACGTACCAGGTCAAAACTTCAACAGGGCTGAGTTGAGACCATAAATTACAAAATCCTTCGTCAGATTGCTAAGAAATAATAATTATAATTAATTATTATTTCAATGTTTTGTGCATTTAAATACTCAATCGTTCGAGCAGCAACGTGCATCCGAGCGTTTTTTCGCGAAGACATAAACTAATGGTCGTCTTCAAGGACGCTGTATTTCATGGTTATTTTGCTTTAGCTTTGCAGATTATCCTGTTTTTAAATACACCCCGACAATCTTTAATTAATATTTTGGCTTTACCGTTTTATTGTGTTTATCAAAGTTTTCTTCTGTTGCGCCTTTCGCGGCATTTTATCTGCTATTATCGGTACAAATTTTTGACCGACCACTTTCTTCGTGAAGAAGTAAAGGTGTGCTTTTGAAGCAAAGATACTCGTTGTAGGCGCGTGTTGCATTAAAATTAATATTTAAGCTAAACGAGATATCCAGTAACATCGAATTACATATGTTAGTAAATCGGTTCTTCAATGGTCTTACCATTATGGCCTAAGCACAACGAAAAACGAGTCGGAGGGGACTGTTTCCTTTAGTCATTTTTCTCGTTACTTATACTTGTATCTTTCCTGTACGACTGCAATTACTTTGCCCTCGATTCTTGAGGCTGACGTCAATCAGTGACTGAACAGATTACCAAACAAAAGCACAGTGGGTCAAGATTATATACCTGATTTTCTCATACGTAACTGTGCTCAAATTTTTGCCGCCGCAATAGATTACCTGTTTGACCTATCTCTAACTAACGGTATTTTTCCCGAGAACCACACACTTATAGCTTTGCTAAATAATTTCGCGAAGGTGTTGACCCAAGTATATTTATCATTAAATTAAACAAACACTTTGTGATGACGAGCATGGCTTTGTTAACCAACGCCAACCACAACATTGTTACTCACTTTAAGAATCAGCAGGTGGACGTTATTTACGCGGACTTTTCTAAAGCGTTCGACAAGCTGAATGATCGAATACTTCGAAGCTACCGGATTTACTTCTAAATTGACATCTTTCCTCGCATCGCATCTAGCAAATAGAAGGCAATTCACTTTCGGTGCTTTGACCCTCGTACCCCGTTAAAGTTAAATTGAAGATTGTAAAAATATATTCAGCTTAAGGGAGAATATATTGTTTTATTTATCATTGTCAATGGAAGGAACAACTTACTAATATCACCATGATTATCCAGAAATGAATCAATTAAAAAATAACGAAAATCATGAAAGGAAATAAAAATGTTACAATGTGTAACCTTCACGAATAATTCTGCATGTATACGTTTCCAGAATGATATGGAAACGCGCGAAATCCAATTAATACACCTACGTAGGTGTTAAACTGGATTATGCAGCGGTAGCTCTTTAGTTACGTATAGATACATAGAAAAGCCGCAGTATCTCTGGTTATCTCTAAAACGTAATGTTTGTAAATACAGCCTGCTGTGTTTTGTTGTTCGCATACATAGCATAACATACAACACGGATCGACGTATGCCCGTTGCAACAAAACAAACTCTCAAAGCTTTGAAATTACACCTCCAAACAAACATCGATGGAATTAACACAACACGTCAGGTCCAGTTGTGTGCTGATTGCGCGGTTTATGTATTTAGCAGCTTCGTTCGGCGGACCAATCAAAGTTCGATAACCAGTGGTATTGAAGTATTGTAATATTGCGCGTCTGCGATAAAAAGGAACCTTTTTTTTTATCTAATCTTCGCTTCGCGAAACGTCGTCGAAAATATGCCAGGCTTAATTAAATTTAAAGAATACATATTAACGAGATTATTTTTAAATATAGTGTGCTGCGCTTACGAACGCGTTGACAGAGTACCGTAAATCTTCATCGATTTTGCGCTTCATGTGAAACGAAAAAGTAGAAAAGTATATAGGAGATCGCGTTGCGCTTCTTCCGTGCAATTGATCAGAAGTTAGTGTTGAGTCTCCTCATCGACAGTGGTGAAATTTCAGAAGTCATTGAGTGATATTTGGGTATGTGCAGCTCAACACACATCCAAATCTGAAGTCAATTCTAACACTTCTTCAGATCTCTGTTGGTGTTCTATCTAGTCTAATTGTTTCTGGTCATGTTATCTGCGAGTTACAAATGTTTATCTTTAAAAAGTGTTAGTATTGCATTCAGAATTGATAAATTTGTAATCCTTTATAATGCTTTAGAGAATATAGTTGTAGAAGAGCGTTATTGTGTAAAGTAGTGTGATTCAAGTAACGTTAAGAGGTAATATGAATTCGAACTTGAAAGGTTTCTTTTGGAATAATGCTGTGAATTAACGAACAAATATAAGCTGATCTTGGGACGTAGAAACAAATAATACCGGATCCGCTTCTTAATTTGTGTTATAATTTAGTTAGGCTGTTGAAAACCATCTTTTTCAGGAAACGGGTACGCTACCGAGTACCCGGAATCGGGTACTCAACCATTCGGTTCTAGAACCGGCACCACCGGGTATTCAAATAATCAGTTCTTGGACCGGGCACCTGTTTTCGAACAGCATTAATAATTTCCCCAAATTAAGATTTTATCTTCGTGTTATTTATCAAGTAAGAATTTTATAAAAAACAAGCGTCTCATAACAATACATAACGCGTACTTACTTAACTTTAGGTACTTTCTAATGAATACCGGCGCTAGAAGATTGATGGCTAAATGCGTAAAGCATCTGCTTGTTTGTAATTGCACAAACACAATTTATATCCATCACAATATCAATCCCGCAAATTTATTTATGGATTCCCGAAACAATTGTTCCGATCGAATAACTTGAATGGTAGGGAGCGTGTCGATCTTTTAGGCTATATGCTGTGTGTTTTTTGATATCCTATTACCCCTGGGACGACAAACTTAGTCGAAACCAGAGGGTAGCAGATATCCGGAATTCGTTTATTCACGACCATGAGATTAAGCCACTTGGACATCCGAGGTCCATCTGTAAAACGGGCAGGTGTACAGTGTATCAGCAGCTGCTAACTTGGGGCGCTAGAACAGATAACTGTTGATCTCTGCGCACCTCTGCCATTTTCAGTTTTGAACAGAGGAATCGTTTGAAGGCTCGGTGTACGACTCTGCATGATGGCAGGGTAGGGTATAGGCTGAAACCTTATCCCCACAGATCCCCAATATCCTCGTGCACAAAGCGGATATGCTTTCATCTACGAATCGCACTTGTACCGTTTACTCCGACGCCCCCATTTTTTTTTAACAAAAGGACCCGTCATGTAGTAGCTCAAATTAAAGCATACTTTCTAAGGAAAGCGCCATCTTGAAAATTTGATGTACATTACGAAACTGAGTATAAGTTTGTAACATTCTGAATTTTTTGCAGAAGTTACCAAAAATATTTTTTTGCAGCTTCAACTTCTTAGTAGCTTCAGAAATTGGCTTTTCTGCAAAATTCGTTCACGTAAATCACTTAATTCTGTCAGTTGAGGCTTATTTTAAATAGCCCCAGAGAAAGAAGTCAAAACTAGTCGAAGGATCATAGAAGCCATTCGGTCGTTCCACGTTAACCAATTCAGTGATTTCCACATCTTTCGTTAAATATAATCCTGCTAGAAGGAAAGTTGATATTCGTCAAGCAGCTCACGCTGGTTTTTAACTTTTTCAGTTACAAGAGCGTCGATGATGTTCTCCAATATATTCCAATACACGTCACCATTTAGCATTTCATTAATGAATGTCCGCCCAACTGTTGAATCATCTACTATTCTTGCTCAAACATTAATTTTTTATACCTACTGTGTACGTCATATTATAATGTGGGGATTTTCGTCGTTCCAGTATTCCATCGTATCTGTTGACATGTCCATTTAAGAAAAAAAAAAATATTTACACTAATCACGTCGGTCATAGTTATGCAAAATTCTAGCCGCGGCATTGGTTGTAATCGACCTCGCTAACAATAAGCTATTGCACTATCTTCATTTTATGCGAATGGTATCTATACAGCTTTGTGACTTTGCGTTCCAATGAGTAAGATGCTACAATCTGACGCAAAGAATTGATTGGATTCATGATAAAATTTCCAATTACTTCAATCTCGACCTTTTCATCTACTACCTTATTACCATGCCTCTTCTTTCTTCGCTAACTTCAAATTCTTGTATTTTGTATCTTTATGTATCTTTATTTGTATCTTTCATTGAGAACGCTTGCTGCGACACGAGCGCATTGCACAGCACTATAAAGGAAGATAATTTTCGCCATTTCTCAAGGTGCAAAGCATTTTAACGGAAATCAATGCACGTAAGGAATATGGTTTAAAAGCACACCGAGTGGCCAGTAATCTGGCTAATTTACTGAAGAGACGAAAAAATGTTAAAAACAAGAAGATATTCTTACTCAGATGTAAAGATTTTATTAATATGAAATTAAAGAAAAAAGAAATGTAACAAAATGAATTATTTTAATTTCTAAAGAAGAAAAAATTTGTTATCGAAACGTAAAGTTGCGTTTTAATTTTATTTATGTGATAATTTGTACAATGTGGATCGGCGATGACTTTCCTGCTTTATATAACGTAGCTGCAATCGTTTTTCCAATTGTATCCGGCAAAACACCATTAATGAAAGCGCTAACCTCTTCCTCTTGCATCAGAAATCGATAATGAGCTTATCATTTATTTTACTAAATTAGCAATTTTACGTATCTTTTTTATCACAGAGTGTAAGAAAGCATTGAACTTATCTTTTGTTAGAGTAAAATTAATTCACTATTCTTTGGAAAATCAGAAAATAACATCAAATTTGTTAAGAATTGAAAACTTTCCCCATATTTATCTCAAACATTTTTATCTGTACAAACTACAAACCAGAATCGTACCAGATTAACTCCCAGCACTAAAATACAGAAATATAAATTATTACATATTTCCCTATATCTGCAATTCATCCAATGCGTACATCACATGTAAATATATAAACAAATACTGTGCAAAGTTCAGTTGCCAATTATATTTATCAACATATTCCATGTTGTCTATGTATGTATCTGATGTTGCGGCAACAAATAGAGGCTAAAATTAGCCAATATATGCATAATTAATAATGATAGCAAGGACTGTGGCGTAGTGTGGTAAACAACACGTAGGTGGAGGTTCCCGATACTTATGTGTTGTTTACTCTTCATAATTAGTACGTATCTAGAATGTTGGCAGGCATGTTTTCGGCTATTTTATTTTATAATTTATGTTTTTGCATTATCCTATTTTAATATTAACGGTTAAGTGAAGAAATAAGCTTATAGGATGGTTTCACACTATAAAAACAAATATTGTAATTGGGAGGGTTCAGGATAGGTTCTTAAAATATTTATATGTGCCTCAAAAGGTTTAGAAAAAACACCTCAAGGATTGGTTTGAACGCCTGCATAAGCCTATAAATCTTAACCAGCGCGAATATTTTTGAAAAACAATAACACGATCTGAACCAACAAATTTTTTCTTTCATCATTTTCGTAAAAATTAAAATGTTTTCCGTTGTATTCTAGTAAACATAAGAACAGCAAAGGCATCAATGAAACGATGCCCTTGTGTGAGCCCAATAATAATAATAATAACAAATTAAATTAATTTAAATTTTTTAATTCAAATTTAATTTATTTTAATCCGCGATAATCTCAATTCTGCTACGACACTTCTTCAAAAGACCACCTTCTAGAAGCCCTGATATCCTTGTTACTAATTTAGTACCTCTTCTACATAGTTTCGCAACTCGCTATTTTCAAACTGCACTTGATCTATGTTGGACGTGCATTCTGGACCATGTAAAATCTGCCGGCCGCACCTACTACTACTGCGTACCTTTAAAACTGGTCAAAAATAGACACGACAGTAATTATCACTTGATGTTGTACACAATGAATGCTAATTTGTCTATTTTTATGCGGCCGGAGGATGCTGAAGAGATAAATTTTGTTGGAATAGTAAATTTTCTATAAATACAAAGAGGAAATTGTTGGTAATACAATGAAGCATGGATAAAATTACTGCAGGAACTGTACGTAATCAAATTAATTTATTGTTATTGTTATTATTGTTGGAAGGATCACATTAAATTGCTGGCGTCAGAACCTTTGACGTAGATTTTTTCGTTTATAGTAAGTAGATTTTATAGTTTGTTTATTGAACTCTTGAATAAAGCAAATTTAAGCGTTTGTTTGGGTTATGAATAGTTGCTTTGTTTTACTCAAGAGGCGTAGATACGTATGTTTGGTTGCATAAATTTCAATGATTCTGAAGGAACCGCTAAAGACAAAATGTAATTTCGCCGTATGAATTTGCATTTTGGATTAAGTTTTAAAACAAAAAAGTTCAATGAAAATTCACCAAACTCAGAGGCTGGATTTTTTGATAATAGCGCAAATGCCTTTAGTCACCGCAACCTTAATAGATCTATTGTAACAAAATGCCCTTCTATGTGTTAAAATAGGTGGAGGCTCTTAATAAACCTTAGTATTACTCCAAGATCTTCGTCCCTCAGTTCATTAGATGTCAGGAATAGTTTACTGAAATGTTGTCCGAGTGCGAGTGATAGCAGCACATTTGCATAGAATGTGTTCTGACGTCTCCACATCTTCTAGGCATAGACGACATATTTAATCCTCTTGGGAGGAGTGGAACCCTTATTATGCCATTGCATTGATTCTTGTTTAGACTCGGGGACAAAATGATGAGCCCAGGTTTCATCTCCGGTAACAAGTCGATTGATCTGGTTCGTCTTCATAAAGCGCCAAAAATTCTTCACACGTTTCCGTCCGGACACGCATTTGAAACGGACCCATCTTGCACTTTTGTCATCATGTAAAATTCTGAAAACCCTGGTTTGAAAAACTCCCAACAAAACTGCTAATTGTCGCTTCTTTATTCTTGCATGCTCCAATACCAAACATTTGATTTTTTTATTAAAAAGATTATGTTTTGTGAAAAACAAATACACCTGCTCCGAGACCATTGCTTCGAAAATTTTTGCGAAAGTAGTTAAATGACTAATAGGTCTATAGTTTTCCACGTTATTATGATCTCCTTTCTTATGTACTGGTACAAATTTTTACAATGTTTTCCTTTTAACAATATTAAGACAAAACCTTCACAGCAATTGATTTTCGCCTCTAGCATGGTTCACATGCTGAATTAACTTGACCAACTGCTTCCCACTCAGTTAGTTTCGCCTTTGGCGTGGTTTACACGTTGAGTTTCCGCGGTAACTGTTGCCTACCACTTTTCCCTCTCCTGAAGAAGCCCCATATGATTGTGGGTGAAACGTCGTTTTCGTTTAACAAAGAACGACATGACACGGTCCAAACCCAGAACACGTTTGGTCTTAATAAAACCCCCTTGTTGACATTTTTAGAAGTTTCATTTCCACAGCCAAATTTTCTTTTATAATACTTTTTCCAGAAACAAATACCCCCGGTTTTTATATCACTAAACAATATTTTTAAAACATCATAATTCCATTAGCCTTAAAATATTTAAAAAAAAAACAATAATCTCAGTATATAATACAGTTTATTTAATTCTGATTTTGTAACAGATTATTACCTCAAATTGGTATACAGCGCTTAATTGGTATTGAACGCGATTATATCGTTAAAACCTTTTGATGCGTTTGTATAAATACAGCTTATGCTTACTCCGGTAGCCTTGAAAAACGTTTTTTTTTTTATTTAAATAGATAATAAACGTGCTACACCTGAGGCTATTGAAATTTATCGTTCAATTTTACATTAATTATCAACACGTGAATCCTACTATTTATACGTTAGAGAACCCGTGATTCTGTTCAGCAAGTTGTTGTTAATACAACAAAAGAAATACAGTCAACCTCTCTTGTAACTGGTTCAAAGCACTATTACTAATTAGATTTAGTCAATAACTGTCCTAATCAGTTCAAATATAATTCACGTGATACTCACGCAGTAGATTAGAATCTTGAACATAATGAGAATGTTGAACATAACACTCCTGTTTATTTGCGCTAGTTGTTGAAGTTCGGTCAAAGATATGATGTTATCTATAAATCGTTTTAGATGATGATATTAAGAGATAGAAAGAATTTTGTCTGTAAAGAAAATCATGTAAGGTATCGCTAAAAATAGCAATCGTCAATGTGGTAATCATGCTCATAATGTTTGATTTGCGATTGGAGACTTGTAGCACGTTTTTTTTATTGTCGGACATTATTAGGAGTACTTAGAAATGATTTTGACGTTGTTATCACCATTTTATTGCTTTTTTTATTGATGATGACAATTCGTCGTTGAAAAGAGATTGGTAAATCTTTCTATCCACCCAACTATTAATATATTCTTTCGAAATACTTTTAAGTTTAAGTTTAGAACAGAAAAGTGAACCTGTTAAAGTTCACTTTTGTCCCATCCCACAGACCTTTAAAATACTTCCATTAAAATATCCTGACATTTAGCTTCAAAAGACCCGATATGGAAGTCTAATTATAAGATTTGTAAATATATCGCGAGAAACCTCTTTGAAAAGGTGACAATCTACAGGGCGACGTGGAAAGAACTACACAGAACACTATTGTCCGTAAGCCCTTCGTTTTCAAGATGCGGGATCTTAACAGTTTTTTGAAGAATTCAATTTTTTCTTTAATTTTTTCCGATTGTTATGAAGATATAAAGTTGCTTTTAAAAATGGTCCTTTGCACCATGAAGGATGCAGGGTGTGATTATGAAAGTAAAGATTATGTGTTATAGCGAAGCTCGACGTATCTATCGAGAAAGAGATCGTTTAGAACATCCATGTTTCTAATGTTAGAACATTTATTGACGTGCGTAGGCGTTTGGAGAAGATTGTTGTTTAAAAAAAGACCAGAACTCACCGTGTTGTTGCAAACGAAGAAGCTTTTGTTTTTGCAAATAGTAGAAAATAATCCGAGAATAAGCGGAAGAAAATAAGTTCGACTGTACGGAATGTTAACCGCGAGCCAGTTACACAAGTTTCTGAACAAGAACTTCTTCGCCCGCTTCATTTCCAAAAAAATTCATCGCCTATGAAAACAGGATTGCTTACTTCGTGTACATCAAGAAAAGAAAATGGTTGAGACATCTAAAAATTAGTTGACTCAACCAACTTTGTTTGTTAATTATATTCAACATCCCACATGGTTTAAAACAATAGCATACAATTGGTTGAACTTTGTGAATTGGATCAACTTTAAAATGAATGTTCAAACAACCAACATTAAAATGTTGATAAAAAACAAAAAGGAATGCCTGCGTAAAATCAAAAATGAACACGTGTATATATTGTGCAAATACGTATTTTTGGAACTCAACACATAAATGTGCACACTTGATAGTTTTTTGGATGAACCAATTCCTTTCTTTCAGTGTACAATATTGCGAATGGTTGCAAAGTCAAAAGCAACATTTTGAACAAATTACCAGTATGGATTTTCTATTAATACATGGACACGTATACTCAACAATTACCCGATCGTTTCATTTCGAAACTATCGAAATTTTTTGGAAAATCAACTGAACACAGAAAATATCACAATGTACCGCATGCATGATGGCACGACAGCTCACTTTTCTCGACGAGCAAGGGAATTTTTGCAAAAACGATTTGGAAATAGATGGATTGGCCTTGAGTGAAGTTCGCCACTTTCCGTGCGCTTCACGAAATTCGTGTTGCCTGCTGGTTTCCCCGAGAGTCGACAAAACACGTGTCCCTGCTAATTTCGTGAAGCGCACGGAAAGTGGCGAACTTTAGTTATGAGGCCAGCTCGCAGTCCAGATCTTAATTCCCTCAATTTTTCATTTTGCGGGTTTATGAAGATGCCGTAGAACTAGATAACGAAGATCAATTATGAAACAGAATAATGCAGCGTGCTGGTAGATTTCGTAATAATCCAGGCATACATCAAAGATGCCGTCAATCATTAACATTAATTAAGATTTAGAAAGCAATTTTTTTTGGTTGTGAGAAATAAATTTTCTAAAAAAGAATTTTCAAACTTTCAATACATTATTCTACTGTTCCCTATCATGTGGTACTCTATGCCTTGTAGTTTTTTCAATATCAGCCTGTATATGGGAAGGGTTTAAGGAACCAAATAACTTGAAACAAGCGATATGGGTCTCCGAATAAGAAGCAAAATGATGATATTTTTAAAATTCTGGCATTAACATTCTAGAAAATATAACCCCCGAACGCGGATGATGACTTCTTTCGTAAATAATTTAGAGAAAAGGTTTTCAAATAAAGAATACACTGTGACAAGTTGTATACAAGATGTTCAGGAGGAACGAACCAAACTGCAGAAGTATGTTGTACACATGAAAATAATGCTAAAAAAGCTCATGTTTTTATCCGATTTTCATTTATTTTCAAGTTATAGCGTAATTAAAAGATTTTGGCGTTCCTGTAAATGCTTCGAATTTTCGCTTATTTTCCAGTTAACACGTCTTAAATACAGTAAAAGTATTCTTGCATTGGCTACCCATTTGTAAAACCCATTCTAAATTAAAGGTTTTTTTCCACTAACGATGTCAACTTCCTTAAATTGCCTTTCATATAAAGCTTTAAAAACACCTGATTTTGGTTGAAAATAACTTTCAGAAAAATACACTTTCGAACGTTTCGTTCTAACAAGGAAATACCGCATCAACAAGATGTTTTTGATTAACGTCCTCTATTTGCTTAGATCTTCTTGTGAAACTAAAAAATTACCCAAATCCTCAAAGAAAATTGATTCAATGTGTTAATTTTGTTTTCGTCTTTTCGGTTGCAGGAATTACTCCACCGAACAACGCAGAAACCGCTCCAATGGAGTTCAGCAAGCCAACCGAGTCCGATTTCGCCTATCTGGACGAAGATCTGGAAAGGAACACCCTATCGGCGCTCAACATGATGAGAAAAAATCGTCACTTCTGTGATGTTATTCTTCACGTATGTGCACTGGCTGTGCAACGTCAAATTTTACCAATTTTTGTCAGTCACAAAAGCAATGCTTTTTCCATATATCATCCCTCCCTTCAATTCACCAAGATGATGATCTATTTTTGCTTGTAAAGAAGAAAGGATCTATTTGAGCAAAATGGAAATCGATTGTCACTGACAAAAATTACGTAAAGTTGTAATTGCTACAGCCAGAGACACTACTGGGTGCCCTCTTCATCATATTTGACTATTTTTAACCAGTAGTGAGTAGCTTTTAAGTCTGTTATTATTAATCTCGATGGTGATCGTGAAAAGTATAAAGTCGTAAGATTTTTGATACCTACTGCTGTATCTATATAATTTTTATCGCGTTTCCAATACCTATTCTGCGTAATATTTACGTGTCTGTTAACCGAGGTAAGGCTTTATGGAATTCCAGTAAAGCAGCGTACACATTTACAAATTCACCAAGGGATCTCCTCATAACATAAAGTCGCCTTGTTTAAATGAAACGTAAATGTTAGCACGGCGAATTATTATTGGAAATACGGTAAAACCTTCAAAATTAATGTTCTATATAATTACAGAACGTTATCCTAGTAAAACACATCTCACATCGTTAGGTAAATTTCTGTTCATATTTTTATTACAGTATGTACTGGTGTACTTGTATAATCTGCTTGGCAAGAACGTTTTAATTTTCTCATGTTTTTTACAGAAGCGTTACTTGAAGTAGGTGACGGTAACCTTTTGCTTTTTTTCGTTAATTTTTTTCAATTGACTATATTGCTCTAATTAAAAGAGATATTTAAAAAAGGATGAAATGAGAGTCATTGCAACTGTATACTTTATTCGACAGGTTGGAAATATCGAGGTACACGCACATCGTGCTGTACTAGCAAGTATTTCGCCCTATCTGTTCGAATTGTTCTCCACGGACCAAGAGCAGAAGAGAAAGGAAAATGTGATAACGTACAAGTTGAACGGCGGCTTCGATAAAGTCGCTTTTCAATTTCTCGTCGATTACGCCTACACTGCTCAGTTGGAAGTTCCAGCTAACCAGGTAAGGAAAAAGTATTTCGCGCATTTCTGGAATGTTAGCTTTAGACGTAGCCAGACCTGTAAATATTGCAAAAATACAATACATCTATTTATTTTGTCAACAATCTTCTGCTTCTATTTTGAGTAATTCAACCTTTAATTTTTACATGCTAAATTATTATCTTGATTTGGCACTAGATTCTGCGAATACATAGGTGTGCATGCTACACGTTTTGTAGAGAAGCTCACTTTACGCCTTTACGTTCACTTGCACGGCACCTTTTCTAACTCTAAAAATGCTTGAGCTTTTATTCATTTATGTCAACGTGTTTCCTCGCCAGCTTCAGCGGAAGAAACTTTTGGACGTCCACGAATTCTAGATCATCCTGGAGCAGCACCATCTTTTCGTGATGTTATTTGCGATAATATTTTCTTGTAACCATTTATCATTGCTTTAAACAAAATTTTGCGCATAACACACCGACTCGCCCTCCTCTTTTCCGTAAGTGCGTAAATGATCTTGCTTCTTTTTCAATTCGCTCGCTATCACATGTTGTTATATTTTCATCTCCTATTAGGTCTTTCACGTAATTTAATAAAAAAATTCTTGATTTTATAGCAGTTGGCTGAAGTTTTCCCATGTTTCGTAATTCTCTGTAATTAAAAAACGACAATTTTCTACAACACCAGGTCAAAATTCGAAAAGTTTTCGAAGCATTTGTAGAAGGCGCTGGCAAAGTTAAATTAGAATAAAAAGTAAATTTTTATTCTATTACCTTAAAGTAACAGTATTTTTAGGACATCTCTTAGAGATCTCCCTTATAAAGAATTTAATATCCATCGTTTTCTTCCTATTTCAGGTCAAAGCTGTCTACATCGCTGCCTCTCATCTGAAGATTGATCGCGTTGCTAGGAAATGCGCCCAGCATCTCATCAAATACCTCTCCACCGATAATTGCATTGAAATTCGCTCCCTGCCAGGTATTGCCAAAAATAAAGATTTCATCAAGCAAGTCGATGACTACATTGGCCAAAATGTTTGTATTACTTTCATTCTGTTTCGATTTATAAAAATCCCAACATTTTATCTTTAGTTCGATCAAATCAAAGAGAACTCATATCTATTGAACCTGCACTGTGCTCGGATAGAAGTACTAAATCAGTCAAAAGAGGAAATGACATTGGTCAACTCCAGTTCCTTGTGCCGATTGGTCCTCGATTGGATAAAGAAGCAGATTACAGAGGATAATATCAGTTTGTCTGCTTTAACTGAGAATACGTTCATGTTATATCTGGCTATCGATAATTCTCTACAAGATTGTAATAGTTTACCGACAGGTAATTCAATTAATAAAATATCGATGATTAAATGTCTCTCGTTTTCTATGATTAGGTGATGTATGTGACACTGAATTAGTGCAAGATTACAAGAAGTTATCCTCGAAGAACAATGTTTCACAAAACAAAAATAAACGTAAACTATTAACCCAACCCAGCAAACCGAGAGTGTTAATCTATTCAAGGGAAATCGGTGAGGAATTAGAATCTGAAATGGAACCTCGTTGGAACTTGATCGCTACCACTAAAGTTGGCGAACATAGTTATATAGCGTTGGTTACATTGGGTGGAAAATTAGCCAAGCTCTCTATAAAATTAAGGTACCTATGGTTGTAACCATATTGAAATTGAGATTATACAACTATTTTCTGCGATAGACTGAATGTTCCAACAACGCCATCTCCTGTAGCAGCACCGGAAACCAGTAAAGTATCAACCGAAGAGAAGCCGGACATGTACTATACTCTTGCCAACATGTCTTGCCCTCGCTGTGCTGTTGGATGTGGTAATTTGAATAATACTCTACTAGTGTGTGGTACGTACTATTTTGTGTGAATACATTCACGTCAATAAAGTTGTAATCCTTTCTACAGGTGGATATGACAGAATCGAATGCTTACGTAGTGTAGAACAATACATTCCAGAAAGCAACAAATGGTCTCCTTTAAAACCGATGAGACAGGGTAGAGGTCGTTTCCAAATTGCTATTCTTGGAGATAAAGTATATGCCATCGGTGGTAGTAATGGTACAACGGAATTAGATACAGTAGAAATGTTGGATTTAAATGTTGGTAAGTTGTAAATAATAAGACAGGGAAATACAAAAAGTGAATTCGTGCCATTATGTGTAATGGGAATAAGAATAATTCAAAAACCTCGTCTAATAATGTTTGGTATCTATTCGACAACCTAATCCTGGATCACGTAAAGATACAAGTTTACTTCCTTGCTGATTGTCTCAATAAAATTTGATTTTTTTTTTTTTTGTTTTAGTTTTATCAAAAATGCCACATTTCACGGCTAAATAGTGTTATTTATTTAAACATTTTGATTAAGAGTTCATACGCCTTGACAAGGTTGCATAACTAACTTATTACTTAAATAGTGACTAAACGGTGGAAATCTTTTGGAACTAAAATTTATTTTAAGTCATTTTCCGTACCGATAGTGCAAATCGCCAAAGCATCGTTTAACACTCATTTATTTAGTGCGTTTTTATAATGTTTTTGTATCTGAATCGCTTTGACTTTTAATGTATTATGTAATCCCTTTCTGAGCCCTTTCATTTATTATTTCATCTGAGGCTATTTCGTCTAGTCCCAACCATTTTTAATATTGAACCCCATACTTGCACGGCGAGGGAGCAGCGTATCAAACTCTCCGTGTACTTACATTACTGTGAGATTTTGGAGGCGCCGTGACCAAGTGGTGAGAAAGTTTTTGTCGTAACCCACGGGGGAATTATGCCAGAAAGAAACCACCTTTCCACCAACTCGCAAGAAGATTTTTGCCATATAGTCGTTCACTATTGGCGAACAAACCAGGGTACCTTTCCATCTGAGCCGGCACCCGTTCGAACCTGAGCCGAAAAAATTCCGTTGGCGAACGAGCAGAGGAAGCATCTGTAATCCAATGAAAGGCTAGAGTTTTCTTTTTGGTACCTCCTTACATATTTTTTCACATTTTCTTGTGAATTTTCGAATGTAATCGAAGGAAGTCTCAACACAATAAGTGAATTAAATTTTGTTGAACGAAGTCCTTTGCTCATATTGAACTTTCCTTTTGTTACTACCCTGAAATAGGCGATCCAGGCAACACCGCTGGGAGCTTCGACAAGTAACAGAATTCCACTGAATTTCCTGTTTAATTCGTTATCCGCCCTTTTAAAGTTACTGGCATTCTCAGAAAAAAAATCTTTTAACAGAAACCGCGTCGTTAAAGAAATCTCATTTGCTCTCAGTTGCATGAAGTGTCGCAAATTTAGTGCAACGTTCGTGTTCCGCCACACGTATGCTAGCCAACCGCTTTGTTTCTTCAACTATCACAACAAAGGGTCCGGTAAACACCCGAGATGTGTAAGGCGGAAATTTTGACAAGCTTAAATAAAGTACCTACACTGTAATTCTATTAAAACTTCCCCACTGATATATGAAATATGAAATATTTTCAATTTTAGGCAAATGGATTGACTTGCGTAGGCTTCCGTTAGCAAGGAGTAATCCTGGAGTCTGCGATTTGGATAACCTAATATATTGCATTGGTGGATGGAATGGTCAAGTTGGTATTAAGCAATGTGATGTGTTCGATCCTAAAACTAACATGTGGACATCAATATCATCACTGAATGTTGGCAAGTATATTTGTTTTATAAATAAATTTAGATCGTTGTTAATAACATCATGAACACAATTATCCGATATTTTTGTGCTTATTGATAGCCTTCTAAGATGATTATTGTTACAGGTTTTATAAATATAAAACTGAACAGAAGAAACGAATAAGAAATACATGTAATGCAAACAATGATTTCAAATAACGTTCTTTTTTTAATGTTACTGCAGTGTTACAACTAAAAAATTATTTAATTTTTTTTGTGTGAAATATTCAATTTGCTTCTGCTTTTCACTAGCGAAATTCATTGAAACTCTCTTAACAAAGGTAAAAACGAAGAATTTTTGACTTCTCGCCTATTACTCTTGGTAACGCATAAATCGCCTTTTGAAGGTTTATTTTTTTTCACTAATACCCTGGAACCGTTTAAATTTAAAATGAATTTCGTACACTTCCTGAAAAGCTAAAATTTCTTTTACAATTTTTTCAGGTCGGTATCAAGCCGGCGTTGCTTCCTATAACAACCTCGTATACGCATTAGGCGGATGCGATGCATGGAATTGCCTAAATTCAGTCGAGATCTACGATCCAAAGATCAACATCTGGACTATGTCGAAGCCTCTGATAACGGCGCGAAGAGGTTGCGGTGTAACCGTCTTTGATAATAAGTTGTATGTCGTTGGTGGGTCCGACGGATCACATACCCTTAATTCTACGGAGATCTACGACAAAGAGACGAAAACTTGGGAGGTGGGTCCTTCTATGATAGTTCCAAGGGCTAACGTTGAGGTAGCTGTTGTTGGTGATAGATTATATGCAGTAGGCGGATTCTCCGGTAAGATTTTTTTTTGTTTTAAAGAATCCTTCAAATACTTAGCTTAAATACTTTCAACTTTGTAATCTTTAATAAACAGTAAAAGGTTAAATATAAAAACATTAAATATTTGCTGATAGTGTGTTATTGTCATCATCTGAGTTAATTACTCATAAAAATCACGTGTTGAAACAGGTCTTGCATCCAAGGTTACTTTTTTAAATACGTAATGTGATAATTGCTTAAAATAGATATTACACTTAATAAAATATATACTGTCGAAGCATCTGGACGTTTTACAGAAGGCGGATTACGTCACAATAGACCTTCATTTAAAAATATTTGTTCAATTAGTTTTGTAGTGGTGCAAATGTATTGGCATGTGTTGATCCTAATATTTCCATAAGAAGTGTGGTGAACGAATTAGGTAAATGTTCAATACTCAGAATTTCGAAACAAAATAAATATCATCCCTTCAAAGTACATTTAGTTCATTGACTTCGTCATGCTGACTATTGCCTATTTCTTCAATGCATCCTTTATCAAATGAAATACCTGATTTGGGCAAAAATTCTTTTATTATTGATTTACTAATGCATCCTTTAATATTACTGAACAGATTACTGTTCAAAGCAGCTGCTTTAAAAGCCAATTTTTGATTATAGCCTAAAATAAGGTATTTGCAGAACAAGTGCAAAGACATATTTGCTAATAAAAATAAAAAACAAATATCTTACAAAGTAAATTAAGGAAATCTACCCAGAGCACAGCTTCTTATTAGTAGAGTGCGGACGTTCGGTGCAGTTTGCTAGCGAGTGTTAATCAGCCAAGCGTCGATCGGGTATATGCAGTAGCGTAGATAAATTGAAAGTTATATTTCGTTAATAAATTAACTGTGATAAATTTTTCTAAATTGTTCATTGTACTAACTACGTATTAGCGAGTACGGCACGTGGCGAGTTACACACATGCGAGACTTAGTCTGCCACGGAACGTGACGCCAATGACAAACTGCACGCAACGTCGCCACTCTAGTCATTAGTATAGGAGCAGTACATCCTTAAACAAGCTTTAATACTTCGAATGTAGAAAATTCTTCAAAATTGATCAAATCACAAACAAAGCATTTATTAGGTTCTTATGCCTTCCCTCTATTTTAATTCAATATTTTTTTTTGGTTGTTATACAGGTAAAAGCTTCCTTAACACAATAGAATACTTAGATCTGACGACGAACGAATGGACAAACTTCATTCCCAATAGAGACGTGGACCCCACGCCGACGGAGAATGGGACCAGCAGTTAATTTAAGCGATAAAAAGCCATAAATAATATATTTCCTCCGTAATTGTATTATCATCATAGTTGATTATTATTGAAACAAAGAAAAAAATAAAAGTTAAACGTAAGAGATTCTTTGACCTAAAACGGTATTATATAATATCTGCTATTACTACGGTATATTTTTAAGTTAACAATGCATAACTGTAGGTTACACCTAGAATAAATATATATTTATAAAAGAAGAGGCGTCCCCTTCTACTATTTAAGAGAAGAAGTAAAGCATTTATTAATTGCATACCATTATACAACAAAGCAAAGGAATATAAAAATAACAAAGGCTGGTTTTTGTACTTTCAAAGAAAAAAGAAAGATATAAATATATTTTAAATACTTTTTGACACTTGCAATAATATTGGGTAAATATATAATTATGAGGAGTATATTTAGCAAGACAAGAGTTTTATTATATTATATACATATATGATGATTATATTCTGCGATTGAAAAGTTAAAAGGTGTAGTAGTATATAGTGATTTTCTAAAAATAGTATATAAAGTTTCCTTTATTTTTCGACGTGAAAAGTCGAAATAAATTTCACATTTTATTTTTACATTTCTTTATTAATTGAATCCAATCGAGGAATTTTATGTGCTATTTCAGAAACATATACTACGGATGTATTTACAAGAAAAGACATACATTATTAATATTATAATATTTATAATAAAAGTAATATTAATTCATTTAAAATAAAAAAAGAATACTAATGGATTTGTCTACGTATTATAAGAAGCTACATTAAAAAAAAGTAGTGAGAAATTTACAAGTTAAGCATTAAACATTAGTAATATGATGTTTTTATTTACTTTAATTTAGTTACTTTAAGCATATGTAATACTATTATTTAGAGATAAAGTTTGATCTTTGATCTTTTTGGAAAATGGTTTCTTCTATATCCATAACCAACCCTTCCATGATATTTCGAATTTGATTTTGTTATGAATAAATGAAAAAAAAGTAGTTAAAATGTAATATTATTTTATAAACATAAGTTCTTCATGAGGCTGATTTAATTATGATACGAGTACTTTCTAATAAATATTTTAAATCTAATGCTTGATTTATTTAAATATGTGAATTGATTTAGGTTACCCTATAATTGAAATTTGAAAAAAATAATTTATATTTTTCAAATTTTATGGGTCACTTAAGTTGGTAGATTTGCCAACAAAGATTATGTTCGCCAATTTCAATGTATGCGACAAATAAAAATGTTTGTGTACAGGACTCTGCTGAAAATGTTTATTACAAATTTCTTGAGTTACACAAATACACAAGTTTAATTGGAAGTTTATTCCGGAACAGCGGTCCCGGATTAAGTAATTAAAATTGTGTGGTGCGGAGTGTACCGATACTTTAATGTTGTTTGCTGTACTACCCCACAGTCCTTGCTATCATTATCGAAGAATACATAAACAAATAATACCGAATTAAATTAAACTAGGAATCTAAAAAAAAATCATCCATCTTCGGGAAACAATACAACTCGCCAATATTTATGTTAAAATCTCTGAAACTATGGGAAGTATTAAAAAATAGCGTGGACAAGCTTTTAACTGTTTTACTAGTATGAAATGACAACATCTATGGTTTTCTCCCATTTACTATTACCAGTTTGCGGGCGCAACCGTATTTTTTTTAGCGACTGCTTATGTTGCGTTTAGTTCTTCCATTTAAGAAAGATTATTGATTCAAGTTTTCACCATCATTGTGTTTGACAAAAAGAAACGTGATTATTAATTTATAGCTACTACCAAATGAATGGCTATGGATCGGTTAGAATTTATAGAGAATGGTTTTTAAATGGGGATACACCACCCCATGAAGCAAAATTAGCGCAACAAGAAGACAACATTGAGAAACCTGTAAATTTCCACCTGAATTCCGTGGATGAATTAAATTGACAGCTATGCAGAGTAATGAACAATGAGAATGCGCTTCGATGAGTGCACATCCAGTTTTATGGGGATGCAGTATCAAATACGTCACAAGTAGCTTTATCTTTTTGTGTTAATAACTTAGTTGAACAATGGTCCAATTTAGCTAATTGTGGCGTTGCGAAGTAGCACCTGAACGTGCTAAAATGGGCCTATGTGCTTTAATTGAAAGAGGCGCTCATTTGGAATACGTTGCACGTTTTGCATTAATTTTTAATTTGTAAGCACAAACGTAAAGTGGAACACCTGAGTAAAGTCTTGAACTACGGCAATCAAATATATTGTGGCATATGCATGTATGTATCTATATCAAAGATATAGATATACCTTTTATTGCTCTACGTGTCAAATACAACAGTACGCATTACCTGATAATGATCAGTAAAAGGAGTAAACGTAAGGGTTACAATTATTCCGTTTGCTATTCATTGGTTATTACCAAATATAATATTTTCAACTTAGGCAACATCACGTTCCTTTATAAACAGAATGGGCATTATCTGTAGGTCAGGCAACCTTATAAACAGCAATGAGCAATATCTCTAGTTTAGGCAACATTTCATACACTCTCTCTGAAAATGACGTTTGCGCTACCTGATGGTAGATACTGTAACTACACTTCCCGCCAAAGCCGGTGAAACCAAGGTCCGCTGCAGAGTGGTCACACATAATTAAAGTTCACCACTCTCCGTGCGGTTCACGGGCGTCGGTATGGGAGTGGTTGTTCGGGTGTATGATTCGCAATATATGCGCAAGTGATATTATTGAATCCAGTATGTCCAGTATGGTGACGATACGTTTAGGCATCCGAAAAATTTCAAAGTAAAAAAAAAACTCTATTTGTTTTTTAGAAAATTGGAAAATTCTTCTTCAATTTGGAGGTACGGTAGAAAGCAGTGCTTAAGACTTTTGTGTGAAAAAAACTAACAATAACTTCCTCATACCTACGCCCCAAAGATATTTGGCTGAAAGAAGGAATTTTGTAATAGGAATCGGGTTTTCAACTACTAGATGCATCCCTTACACTCGATAAGTGGACAATGTGAGATGCTAAGAAGTGGGGGCCGGCGCTGATGACCTATAACCTCGTGGATAACAATATACAAAGTCGTTTCATTTGTATCATTCTAATAAAAATGTTTTTAAGTTTAAATAAAATCTTTTCTAGTACGCGTTTATTTAAGTAAAAAAATCATCCCTAGATATCATTAGATGATCTTTACGTGAAATTGATGATTTTGCAATTTTTAATAAATTCCAACATAAAACTAAAATTTGAATTTCTCGTGTTTTACTCTAAATACCCTTGAGGACTTTTCAGCGCTTCAGTTATATGTTTCTGAGTACAATCGGACTCGGAGAATCGATTTCCGCCACCCTCATTTACCCATCTCGCTTATTTTTCGATTTTCACTCCGAAAAAAGGTAAAGACATGGATCACAGTTTCCCAACATTCTAAAACATATAGCTCGCTTACCGTAAAAGATAGAAAATCGGGGTAACTTTTAATGGATCCAGGGTATCGACATCTATAAATGAAGTTGTTTGTTGGAGAGACAGAGAAAAATTAACAAAATTTCTGAGGGTACCCGTTTGGAAATTCCGACGATTTGACGATTTCAACGTTTTAAGATATTTATCTGGATGATGGTTCCCTATGCAATTTGACCAGCTGATTACAGGTTTTACGACTATTTTGCTGTATTTTTAATGGTTTTTGAGAAATTTGAGGTGGAATGTAATTATTTTTTAACAAATTTATTTTGGTAAAGAAACGATTGCAATACGAATACGAGAATATTTAAGGCTTGTGTAAAAAAAAAAAATCCTCATTTCTACGCCCCAAAGATATTTGTCTAAAAGAGGAATTTTCTAATAAGAATCGGGTTTCTACCACTAGATGGACCCTTATACTCGGTAGGTGAACAATGTAAAATGCCAAGAGATGTGGGGTGGCGTCGATGGCTTATAACCCCCTCTAAGGTGCCAAGTTTGTAATGTTTTCCTAGGCTAACACACCCCAACAACCCCCAAAACCGACGCCCGTGAAGCGGAGCACGGAAAGTGGCGAACTGTAATATATATCCTTGTTAATTATGTTACTATTAAGATCGGGTTATTGTTGGGGAATATTACCTCTATTATTAGGTTCGAAAATTTATTAAGAGACTTTATTTCTTGCATTTTTTAATTGCTCGAACCTTTGATGTAATTCGATATCTTAGATTGCAGTTGTATCGTGGGTTGTCTCTCCTTGCGTCTGGCCTGAATGCTTCTTTAGGGATCTGCTTTTTGTTAAGTTGTACATGTACTTTGGTTAGGACACAGAAAATGGTAGAATGTGACTATAGCACAAAATGCGATACTTAATATGCACCTACATACAATACATGAGTGGAAGCCGGTACTCGGTACCATCTTCGCTATTGTGCGGGATGTCGTAAAAGCACGAAAGCTATATCAATTATTTTCTAATTTGAAATAAACCATACTTGATTTTTCATTTGAACATTTCATTTTCTTACAAACACGACAATTAACTACAAAATTTCGCATTTATTTCACAAAAGGAGAATCTGAATCACATTCTATTGATTATTCCTCGTTAAAAAGGTTTTGATTTCAGGTTGTACACTTAAAATGGATATCATTCAATTGATATATACTCTTACAGTTATACAATTCATAGTTTTGTATACAGATTTCATTAATACATATCTACAATTCAATACATTAATAATTACAAGATCTCCTTAAACAAGTAAGGTTGGTGTTGGTTTCTTTCCAGGCCATGCTTCCTTAGCATATTTCTTCTTTCGTGGCTCCAAACTGTCGGTTACTTGAACTTGAGGTGGCACAAATGGTGTCGATTGCTTATATGTTTGCTCCATATCAACATCTGGTGCTGGATTAGGTAAATGCATCCCTAACCGTGAGCTTAATGATGTGAACATTGTAATACCTGAGGTAGAACCTGCATTTGATTCTGGTGGCAGATCCTGGTATAATTGCGGTACCGTCGTACTGATCGGTTTGGGTAATTTGAAATCTGAAGAGGGGATACCTATCGTATCTCCTAGTTTTTGGCGTTTAGTTGTTGTTGGTATCACCGTTGTTTGTACTAGATTTCTAAATCGACCAATCGAAGGATCTATATCTTCGGGGTTTATAATTTCTTCGTCTTCGTTAAAGGAAACACCATGACGTTTTCGCTTCCGATTTGTATTTCGTTTTTCTGTATCATCAGATATACCCAACATCGATATACGTCGATTGTGAGCAGTATTAAATTCAGTCAGATTCTGTAAAAAGAAATACTACAATATTGATTCTGAGATAATAAAATTGAACTCACATCCAATTCAGTTTCCGATTCGGGTAAACCTAATAACCCGCCTTCGGTTTCTTCACCCGCCTTTTCGATCTCGTCAATTATTGGTCTAATACCAGCTTGCGGCCTTTCTCGTATTATATAATTCCTCGTGGAAGCTCCAAAATGGAAACTGGAATCAATCGGCAGTTGTGTTGGCTTATACGGTTCCAAGCGTAAATTTCCGATGAAAGTTCCATGTGCTATAAATCATCTATACAGTGGAACTATGTAAGATGTTAATGTGATTATTACTTACTACTGCCTAAATCTACTAAAAACGCCCTGTTTAAATGTTTGTGATATACGAGCGCGGAATGCACTCTTGAGCAAGATGCATGATCTATACAGAAATCGTTCATCTGGGAGTTTCGTCCGAATAAATAACATTTCTTCTCATCTATCATTAATTTTTGTATTAATTTTTCTCCTTTTAGGACATCGAGGTGTAATCCGACCGGCGGCTTTCCAGCCCTGAAACAAATAAATAACCATAACCTCACTCAACAATAAACTTGGGGGGAGAGCGGCGTCGTTCCTGGGGAATATTATGATTTTATTTCGGGAACATACCAAGTAGGTACTTCGTAATGGTTAGCCATTCTCGGAAGAAATAAATGTTGCCATATAAATAAATATAGTTTATAAAATAATCAAATTTGACTTTTATAAGCAACATAAGAAACGAAATTGTTGGGAATTGTCAAAAGTTCAGGAACGAACCAATTCTAATTAATTCAATTTACCGACTGGATGATTTAAAAAAATCGCGGCTTAATTTCAATTTCCTTCGTGATATGAAAATTTGAAAAAACATTAAAACGATTAATAGATAATCTATAACTTTATTAATTGCACATTTTTACAGCTTCAACACCTAATCGTAATACATTAATAATTGTTTTTAGGGTTTTTTTTCTCTTCCATTTTAGAACTAGGGTATCTACATGAATACTAGAATACATACTTCCTTTTGATATGTATAAAATATAAAATAACCGATATATTTTATAAATGCTAGAATAAATTGTTTAACCTTCGATACAAAAGCTATTACAATAATAACGTAAACGATTTTTTAATTATATCAAGCCTTGGGCGTAGCCAGAGGGGGTAGCCAGGGAAAGGCCATGCCCCCCCACCCTAAATCTCTGAAATAATTTCGTAGTACTTTCGTTTCTTATTACTGGTCACCCCCCGCCCATGTATGAAGCTAAAACTCAAATGTTTGCCACATGTAATTTGATGTTGCATATTACATTCATATTATTTATTTAATTGCTCTTATAAAATCATTTTTTTTCTAATTTTTTTAATCAACTGACTTATTTTACAATACACGTATATTTCAATTATGTGATTTATTACTTGCATCTAGCCCATTTACAATTTTTTTAATTTCGCGGATGATTGAGTTTAGAGCTCCAGCAATAGAGGATACATTTTTTGGCGTAACTATCAACTACCGGAACTATTACCTAAATTATCGGCGAAACTTGCTTATTGAAATAAAAATATTTTTATATACATAAATAACTAATTAAAGTGAACCCGAAATGAGAAGTACATGTTACGTGATATGCGCAAGGTAACAATTTTCGCTGGGCGAATGTATTATTACGTGGCATATGAAAAACAGGAAAGGTGGAAGCTTATCAGCTAATACCTCAGCAGCGTGCCAAGCTTTGATTAGGTTACAGCTAATTATCGTGGATACTTATTTGGTTATTGTTGCAATTCCTTTTTGTATTAACAAGGATTATATCACTTTTTTTCAAACTACCGACGCCACTGGCACATTTTGTTCGGGTATGTACTTCTCTTTTCCGATTCACTCTACTAACTAATTTTTTGTGTACATCTCTAATACTTGTTGATACATTAGTTCGATACGGTATTTTGTAAAACCATAGATTGTATGGATAGTTCATGGGCGTAGCCAGAGGCGGGCAGGGAGGAGCTATGGTCCCCCCCTAAACCTTCACGTTCGTCTCTTATTTTTTTAATCCGCGGCGAAGCGATCAATTGGCCTCTCCCTTTACCAAATTCTAGCTACGTCCATGTTGACGATTTTATCTCAAATGCCCAGATGGTTTAAAAAAAAAAGCAATAATATAATGCTTGAGAACAACTTAACTCAAGAAAGCAACGAGTAAGAAAAACCTTAAATAATTCACACCGTAAGCATAGTGAATACTTTTTCTTAAGTAATAAGGTTTACTTGTTTATCTTTTATTTTTAATAGTTTATAAATAACAATAGCCGTTTATTTATTTATTTTTAATAACAACTTATCCTTAATTAATCAAGTTTTGTTTTCAATATTTTGGATTTAACAATTTCTTACATTTAAAAATGCAGTGTTGAGAGTACAATACACTAATATCCAACAAATCGAACCACCATGAAATTTTTATCAAGGAGACTTGCTTTTTGCCTTATTTCATATCATGGGCGTAGCCAGAGGGGAGCAGGTAGAGGCAGGGAGGGGCTATGCACCTCCTCCCTCCCCTAAATCTTTGAAATAATGTCACTTTTGTTTCTTATTTCATTAATCCGGGGCGAATCAATTGACACTTGTCCTCCCCCCTCGTAACCAAATCCTGGCTACGCCCATGTTTCATTCGCATATTATAGCTTAAGGTATTGCTCGAAAAACTTTTTGATATATCTAGAACATCGTAATTTGAGGTATCGCTCTATTTAAAGACCTCAAAAGTCTTATAACGAACATTTCTGGGGAATAATGGAGCTGTTTTCTTTTTTACAAGACGATGATGTTTCCTATTTATCTATAATGTATAATACGTATATAAATAGTGTAATAAAATTATTTTGTCCTTGAAAGGCGTTTTCATATTTTATGGAAGACTTCGTTGACGAAAGCTATTAATATATTCCGTATGTCTCTCTGACAGATATAGTGTTAAATCTAAAATCGCTAACAGCGTTGTGCATTGGCTGCCCTGGAGCAGAGTGAGTGTACTCGCATCCTTCCTTAACATATCGAGATGAAAGAAGATATATATATATAGTTGAGTGTAGGCTTTCACGACCGTAATCCATAGTAGAAATGTCTTTCGGGTGATGTCGTGTAGTAAATATTTTACTTGACGTTTCGCTGACCATGCGGTCAGCTTCTTCAGAAGATTTCTAAAGTCTTTAGAAATCTTCTGAAGAAGCTGACCGCATGGTCAGCGAAACATTAAGTAAAATATTAACTTCACGA
Source organism: Marronus borbonicus (assembly GCA_902655005.2). Taxonomy (NCBI): domain Eukaryota; kingdom Metazoa; phylum Arthropoda; class Insecta; order Coleoptera; family Scarabaeidae; genus Marronus; species Marronus borbonicus. The sequence goes on from LR737397.1 coordinate 759,143, forward strand.
CATCACTCGAAAGACATTTCTACTAAAGATATATATATCCTCACTCCGCTCTAGGGCAGCCAACGCAAGATGATGTTCATGCAAAATTGCTTAAAGAGGTTATTTGAGATCAATTTGGAATATATTAACCGCTTATAATAACATGGAAGACAGTAAGATTCTTTTTTATCACCACAAAAATAGATCTCATTTCTTTATTTATTAATTTTCTGTTTCTTGTCTATGACGTAAAGATAAAATCAAATCGTAAACATGCAATCTCTAATATATTATGATACGCGTCAGTCCGTAACGCTAAAATGGGCAACCTTGATTAATTGAATATTATTTTGTATAAGTTGCGTGTATATCTATAGCATTAAAAGCGGCAAAATTGACAATAATAACGATCCCACAACCATAACGTCAGACATTTAAAACGGCAAGCCTATTTCGAAAGCTTTAATCAGGGCATTTCCGGAATCGTATATACCGATGGTGCCGAATAACACCCCCAAGCCGATGATGAAGTAATCGAAAGCCACTGTCTGCATGTCCATGCCGTTTCGCTTCAACTTCAGGTGGAAATAACAAGGCCAGATGAAGCTCAACATCGTTCCCGTGAAACTACCAATGAATCCCATCAAAATTGAAAAGTGCGGGATGAAGCAAGCCATTAAAATGGTAAAAACTATCACGCCAATTCTCCAAGCCAATCCCCAAACTTTAAGCTCTCCATCCATAGCCCAAATGGACGGGAATATTGTTTTCGGTCTACCTTTAAAGAATGCCCTTTCGAGCAATTCACATGCCGCGTAATAAGGGAGGGGATAACTGAGAAGCGCCTTGACCACCAAGCATATGTTAACAAAACCTTTGAAGCCAGCAGAATGGAGATTGTTGGTGATAACTTGTTGCGTGTCGTTCTGAAATGTTAAAAAACAAACGTAACCGAATAATGATTTGAAAACGGCTGCCCAAACATGCGACCAATCCAGCATCCATTGGAATTTCGATGGATCCTCCATGTTGCCTTCTAAGGTTGGTAGGAAGATCTGCGAGGTATAGGAGAAGACGATTACGCCCAAACTAATCGGGAAGTTCTCGAAATCCACCGACCATTTTACTTTACTCCAACCCCAATCTCCAATTTCCAATAGGCAGTAACCTAGGATTATTGCGTTGATTAGGATATGCGACATCGTACACCAGAATGAAAGGACGCTGACGCTTTTTAGGGACTTTAAGAAACCTAGAATGTAAGAAATATATATTAGATATTAACAAAACAGAAAGAAATAATTTTGTAAGTATCGAGAAGGAAGCTATTGAAAAGCTTTGTAAAGACGTGTGCAAAAAGGAGAATAAGCAATTATCGCAAAAGCAAGTCTAACGCACTCCAAACGAGGTGGTAGTGAACAAGGCCATAGAAAATTTGCCAGATGGAAAGTCAAGGAAGAGATAGTTTGAGAATGTTGGAAAACATGTAGCTTATTAAAGATTTGGAAAATGAAAGAGATCTGGAAAGTCAAAGCGGGATCTGAAAAGAATAAGGAAAAGCTGCGAATTAACAAATTTTGTGATATGTAGATGGTTGCAAAGCTAATACCAAAACAGTGACATCATCAATTTGCTCACCTAACGGAATCAAAAGTATCCCAATAAGCATCATCCACGATCTGGTATCGATCGCACCATCAGGAAAGGTACCGATCATCAGATCTCCGCAGACCACAACGTAGAGGATGCAAGTCATCAATAACTCGATAATTTGGGCGATATTGACTATTTTGGCGCCGTACTTTTTACCAAAACATTCTTTAGCTATGCTAACGTATGAGTCTCTTACGCGCACTTGTTGCCCTGTCTGCATGTCCAACTCGTATAAGCATTCCACTAAGATTTTCCCTGTATAACAGCAGATGTATGCAATTCCAACCATTGCCGCTATTGCCCAATAGCCACCGCGAAGAACGGCAAATGGTAAAGAAACGATGAACATGCCCTGAAATAAAGAGAAATTAAGCCATAAGCTTAGTATTGTTCGAAGAAGACGTTCTAGTACCTGTATGGCGTTGGTCACGTTCCAAGCAGCTTGGTATTCATTAATTTTAACCGCGCTTCTTCCTTCGACAAAATCGTCTTCCGATAAATCCATGGAAGCGAAAGATTGACCTTTGGGCATACTACCATGGAGACCTCCTCCGCTCTGATATCCTTGATTAAAGCTATCTTCTTGGCTCCCTTGTTCCGTCGGTGACCAAGAAGCTTTATTTGTCATATTGCTAAGTTCATGGTGTTCTGGTCCTGGTGGTCCTCCCGTATGGTTTATTTGCGCGAAATGGACTTTCTCGCCTTGCTTTTTACCGGAAGTCATCTTCTCTGGTAGTTGTTGCCTTACCGTTTGCCATGCGACGTTCATGGCTGCACTAAGTGGTGGAACGCGTACATGACCGAAACGGGGCATCATTCTACTAGTTTCTCTATTGGAAATTGTTCTAAATACTCTAACACTATGAAACTACAAATTCAAGAAGGGAAGACAATGGATTAGACCATACCAACTTTCGATTAAAAATTTCGATAAAAAATTCTCTTAAAGTGGATCGTTAAATTACCGTAGCTTAAGTTAATGGAAGACATTCAGTTTGATTCTAACGCTATATATCACAATTCCTACCGCCGAGATGGGTTCAGAATCGTGAGTTACGTAGATGGTTGGTAAAATCTTAGCAAAAAGTATTAACGAAAATCAATATTAACCACAATGTTTTTTTATCTTAATATGTATAACACACTTTGGATTAATTTTATTTGTTAAAAGGACATTATTTAAGTATATCGATCACTTACACGATCACAGGCTTTTTCAAAATGAAAAATTTAACGCGTTTACTATTTTTTTTGTTACTTTATCTTTAACGGGAATTACAATCCCACGTTTTCCATCTCGGCGGTGTGAGACCTTCGGAAAATTGGTACATTTCCAGCATCCCCCTACGCTTAGCTTTGTTACCAGTACCGTATCCAGTGAAATTTTCCACGAACACGATTAGAGCTTGAAGAGCTTCTGAGGTAATTAAGATTTTGTAAAATTACAAATTCAATCGATTGTAAACCATTCCCTTTAAGTGGAAGCATGACAAAATACAAAGAAGGGCCTTAATTTAAAAAAGGAAATGTTCACAGGGTGGAAATCGATAAATATATATAATGTATTAAATTGCCAATTATTTAATAATATGCTCTTTTTAGGATCTAATTATTTAGATATTATATCTCTTAAAGCTTCTAATTAAGTTGAGCTTTAAATAATCTAAACTTTTTGTTGAGATTCTCTTCAAGAGATTTGCATGAATACGGTCCTGTCCAGGTAAATACTTTTTAGAAATTTTCTGCCTGGAGTGTACCGAATTGTGATCAATATCGTAGTTTACTACCCTAAACACCAGAGGGTTGTTGTTAGCGGTTCTTTTTTTTTATTTCATTTGCAGAAATCTACTCCTTGAAATTTGATGTATTTATGCAATCTTTCGACAATATATTTATTTTGTAGTTTATTTAATGTACAGGACAATTATTAACACTTTTGCGTATAATTTTTATGCCTAAAAGGTGTTTTACATTTGACAAGCTCCTTTTTTTAGTTAAAAATCATCAATTTAGGATCTAGTTTGAATATTCCCGCCTTATTTTAGTTACAAGAATGGACACTAGGTGCTCATTTGCGGCCTTCTCCTTCTACCCATCTAGAATTGTCAAAAAACGTAAATAGGTAGTTTTTTATTTGAAATTCTTTCGATTTACGATGAGTTCAGGTTTCATTACCGAAAGCGAAGCTTTGGAAGTTCGTAGGCAAAAACAGGAAGAATGGGAGAGAGTTAGAAAAGCCGATGAGCCTTTAGGTACACTAACACCCCTAAAACTAACCTATTTTCGCTATTTATTTGTTAATTTCATCTAATCATAATATAGTCACTTCTCAATAACTTCTAACTATCGGAAGAAATATGTTTCAGAACGCCCAGAAGACACTTACGATCATCGCAGCTTATACGAAAGATTGCAGGAGCAAAAACAGAAGAGAGATCTTGAATATGAGGAAGCGCATAAATTGAGTATGTTGGTCTCTCTTAACGTTTAATTGATGATTTATTTGAGTATATTCCAGAAAATATGATAAAAGGTCTTGACGATGATGAAATAGAGTTTTTGGACCTTGTAGATCGAACGAAATTAGCCGCCGATCGCAAGAAAACAATCGAAGAAGAAATCGAGTTAAACGATTATAGAAACCGTGTCGCTAGTCTACAAGAAAAGAATCTAGACCAAAAATTACAGTCCGAGATCAATACTCTCAAACCGAAAC